>JAGFBZ010001146.1:0-549246 GCA_018398805.1 Hirundichthys speculiger
GACCAGGTCCTACTTGGGTATTGTCAGCTCTGTTCAGTGAGTTTATGATTGGTTGCAATTTAGCAGACTTCACTGCTTCAAACAATCATGAACACAAATGTAGTCCAAAAACTACCTGCATGTCTACATTTAATCTCAGGACAAAGCATGCTGTCCTTCTCCTGAAAACTGCCATGTTTTGCTTGGCGTCACCAGTGTTTCCTTTGTTGCTGTTTAGAGCTTGTAAAGAATACTGGTGTAACATGTCATAGCCAGAAAGTTGAATTTGTAAAAAGATTTTCTAAAATGATCATACTTACTTTTTAATTTTTCTTTTTAATTAACAACTATTTGAATTGTAACTTGGGACACATGTTAATTGTATGTATTTGTTTCTACAACAGTACAGCATTACTTTTGTCTCTAAATAGTGAATGTATTGCTATTTGACTAAATACCAGGGTGAGAGTTTGTAGTGTGAAATTTATTTGTGTTCAAAGAATATTTTGGTCAATACATCAATATTCCATCTAGTTCACAAATTAAAAAGTGCAATATTTGGCTCTGAGAAGTCTGGACATGTGCTAGTAGAACTGAATATAAAACCTACTAATACAATGAGTCTTGACGCCTTTCAAGTTATTCTCTCTCTTCCACATTCAATGGGAAACACTGGTAGCCAGTATGACTTCAGCGTTTTTTAACTGAATCTGAAGCCACATTTTCCTTTCCTTATTTACTTCAATAGAAACCATATTAAGCCCCAGGTGAGGGCAAGTGAGGTGTCCCCAGCATCAATAACACCTGTCCCATTGGAGAGTCTGACTGGACTGCGTAGTCCACAGCCGCCGCCTCCTGTTGTTGCTGCTGCCACCACTACTAATCCTGTCCACCCAACCACTGACCTGAGCTCAGCGTTCTCGCATCTCCCCTCCTCTTCCTCGTCTTTGGAACCCAGTGACGACAGCAGCATGGCTGGGCGTGGCAGGTAAAGTTGGGCCACCTATCTGCTGTAATTTCTGCTTCTGCCTGATTCATATACAACAGTAATGACTGCTGCTTATGAGCTGTGAATAGATCAAGAAATCAATACAGAGGCTTCAAAGTCATTAGCTGAAATTTAAACACAGTGGCCTGTTTAAAGACTGAGTGACTTGGCATGAAAAGGTCCAAACTTGTCCATTTTTTCATGAAAATACATTTAAAGAAAGAGTCCTATCACAATGAATTGTGAGGTATTGACTGAAACCAGTCCGCTACACTCCATCTAATCAATGATGCAGTGTCACTGACATGGTAATTTGTGTTTCAGAAGGAACGCAGCTTACAGAGGAACACGGCGGAGGCGAGAAGACGAGCAGCGGATCACGGTAAATACCATTTCTCCTGTTGTCATAAAACTCATCTATCATGCGAGATGTCTTGTGATCTTTGTTCTGTTCGATTTGTGTTTTTCAGAGACCTGTACCCTTAGCTGAGGTGAAGGTTTCTCCACCTAAGTTTGACTTGGCTGCTACCAATTTCCCACCTCTTCCTGGCTGTGTGGTGAGCACGCAGGGAGAGCCAGTGCTAGAGAACCGAATGTCAGATGTCGTACGCGGTTTGAACAGGGACAAGGTAAGAAATTTACTTTGTAAATATATCTGATAATGCTCAACAGGGGAAACCCGAGTACTGCGAAAATGGTGTCCACTAGATGCAGCACTGATTAAAACCGGTTATTACCTCTGAATTTGGGGCTTTTGCGAGATATGTAAACTTCTGGTTTTGAAGCGACTATTTGAACTCCCATTAATTACGAAGGCACTGATTTAGTGCAAGAGTAAGGACAAAACGGGGAAGGCTATCAATGTGCTGAATGTCACAAGAAATATCAGGCTGTGCTCCTGTCAGGTCAGCAAGTAATAGATCAACACTGGCTGCGAGACGAGTGGTGATCCTGTATACTTTGTCTAGAGTAACTGGAGGAAGCCATAGCGGAGAGGGGCGCATGTCTGCAAAGCCTTGGAGGAATGCACATTCTGCCCCCTTACATGTTATGTTCCGCGATACTTGGGTATCCCCTGTTGGTGGGGAAGGATTGTTGAGGTTGGGGCTTCCAAGGTGTAATCTTCTCAAATCCTTACTTTACAGGCAGAACAAACCAATAAAGAAACCCACTGTGAGTTCAGGTTCAGCCCAGGTGGCAGCCACAGAGGAAGTTGTGGCTGTGTCAAGTCCCGCCCAAGCAGCCACAAAATCCACCTCTCAACCACTTGGACCCCAGACTCCCTGGTATGAATGCATCCATGATTCATGTTTAATTTTGAAATGTTTGGTATTTAGATTGAAATGCTGAAGAATCTTGAAATGTGAACTTGAATGCCTGAGTCCTTTTTTCTGACAGTATCACTGGTCTGGAGAAGAGGGCTGAGCGGGCAGAGCCCCCTTCAAAAGCAGCTCCACGCCCACCTGTTCAAACTCCATTGAACTCCTCTTCCACGCAGTCTGTGCTGAGCTCAAGGCCACAGCCCTCTGCTGCCTCCACACCAGGGACACCCAGCATGCCAGCCCCTGCTACAGCCACTATTACCATCCCTGCACAGGTAAACATATGGCACTCTGGTTCCCAGCACTTTAGCATATTTATTTTCCCCATGATGAGATTCCTTTGCGCATAGAGGGAAGTGAGGCAGTGAAATAACTGGCTTATGCTCACTCTATTTCTCTCATCTCTCACTCTTCTTGGCTCTTTTTCTTTTCCCGTCTCTCTGCTCTTTCCCACCATAAGTCCAGAACATTTCACTCCTACCCCAATGAGCGTCAAGATTATGAGATCTGAGGGTTTGAACAGAGTCATCGTCAAAAGAAATGTACTAACTGAAGTGTTGGAGGTTTTAAAAATGTGCTTTTATTTTCCAATCTACACCTTGCTGCAGGAGCCCCGTAAGCTCAGCTATGCCGAAGTGTGCCAACGGCCACCCAAAGACCCTCCCCCTGCGGCCCCTGCGGCCCCTGCTCCAGCGCCCTCTGGCACGGCATCAGGGCAGCCATTACGCGAGTTGCGCGTTAACAAGGCCGAGGACATGGGTTCCAGCAATAGCCCTGGAGACAAGCAAGAGAAAGGCCACGACAGGGAGGGGGGATGGGAGTGCAAGGAGAGCCGACCACCACGTGAACGTGACTCTCAAGGTTACTACCGCAGCAATGGCCCCAGAGGCACAGGGGGCCTCAAGTTCCGTGATCAGCGACGCCCACCCCCAGCCCGACGCAGCTCCCCCCAGGGAGGCTACAGGCACGCTGGCAAAGAGCAGAACATCCCACCAGTCTCGCCAAAGTAAAAACTTGATTTGAATTAAAAAAAAAAAAAAGATGTATGAATATATACATGGATATATATAATTATATGAAAATGAATAACATAAGAGCAACAACATTATGGTAGCCACCTTCCCCTGGAACTTGTCCAAAAAGCTTTTAAAATGACTGTGACATCCAGGACTTAAGGGCAAAATGACACCTGAAGAACTTTGATGAGCGATTTGAGAAGGAAACAGAAATCTTGTCTTTGCCTCCAGCAGCATTATGCTTAAAAGAATTTAAGTGCGATTTAGCTGGAGGCTGTTCATTTATGCTCTGCTAGGGAAAGGTGGGATGCTGGGCCTCATAAATGGCCCTCTACCTTTTTTTTTTTTTTTTTTTTTTTTTTTTTTAAATTAAAGAATAGATGTTGGTCTGCAAGAACAATATGCACTAAAAAAAAAAAAAAAAGAACATGCATATATGTCATGTACATATACAGAGATATCAATAACGCAACGAGACATCAGTTTTTTTTTTTTGTTTTGTTTTTTTTTTTTTTTCTCCTTGTGCGCTTACTTTGCAAGTATGACTGAAGGGTTGATTGATGTCTTTGTATGCATTGATTGTTAAGCAAAATGATTGCAGTGCGCTGTTGCACTGATGTAATGAAATGGATGACTTGATTTTTACAGCAGAGATTCTGAATCATTGTCCTGAACCTGGACAGTGTGGTCTTCTAATGTATATTAATGAAAAGCATTCTATGGTGGTATTTTGATCTTGGTTCATGATTGGCTTAATTGCTACCAGTCAGAAAGAAACTGACTGTGCACCACAGTCACCTGTGTGGTTTTGTTTTAAGCCAGAAATGCTCTTTGGGGCTCACTGGCCTGTTAGCTACAGTGAACCTGCTAGCCTGGTCCAAAGTTTTTCATGTTAAGTTTTCTGTTTCTCTATCAGCTGTTTTGGGGTTTACCCACTGGATGGATTCAGCTCTTTGTCAATGTTGATAATCAGCCAGGTTCTCTGTTTACATGTTTGTTTGGGTAGTAGGGTGACATTTTAATGGAGAAATAATAAAAAAAAAAGATTAGGTTGATGCTAAGATTTGACTGTTCAGTGTGCCTGGTGGTTCAGGTGAGGTTTTTCTTTTTTTTGTTTTTTTTTCCCTACATCACAGGATATCCAGGTGACGCTTCTATATCTGTGAATTGTTCATAGCAGTGGCATAATGTCAGGATAGACTGAGAAGTGCTGTTAGTCAAGATTGATAGCTACATAATATCTAGCAGCCAAATTGTGGCTATAAAGAGAATTGGAATATTTTCTCATGCTACAGTATGTGCCAGCTGCCTACAATCATAGCGCTAGGATAACATTTTGATTTTTATTGATACCTGATAAATAATTTAGTCTTTGGGAAACCTTTGACTCGGTGAAACTGGATTTTGAGAAGCTGTAGAGGTGTAGTTGCCTATGCTATATTGTAATAACCCTTCACTAGATACGTGTGTGGGAGAATGTAATTATACTAGTACTGAATTTACAGAGGGACTTTTTGACAGCAGGTATTCATCAGATTGTTTCTGTGCTTTAGGATGGGTTTTCTGGTTTGATTTTTTTTCTTTTTTTTTTTTTTTTTTTTTTTTTTTTTTAACACGGGGTTAACTTTTGCAACAGGCGTAGAGCATTACTTTATATGGAAGCTTGTGATGGGATTTAACACTGCAGCTTGTTGGTCTTCAACTGCTAGTGAAAAACAGCTAATTTATAAGCTTAATCTTAGAACACAAGGATCCCACATGGAATTGAACAGCCAACTCCACTGTGTTCCACTAGAACCCTTCTCAGGGGGTGAAACTGTGGGGTGTTGACCATTGGTGGTTTGCATTGGATAATCTTCAATGTCCCCAAGACGCAGTTTGGCTGCTTTCATGACAATGCTACTGATCAAGTTATACCATTTTGAATTGATGGTTAGAAAATAACTGTTAAAAGAGTCAAAAATCCTATCAAGATACAAATCGGATATGCTAAAAATCAGATTTGGGCTGGTAGTGTGACTACAGCTTTAGTTCTTTCAGGAGTAACTATATCTGAACAAGACTGAGGAATGCAAAAAATAAACCACTCTGAATGAAAAGTTACACATTAAACATCTGAGCTGTTGCAACTATTAACATTAATAACAGATTCAAGCTGCTAGCTTTAAGCTGAAGAAAACAGCTGTAATACAGTGTTGTATGTAATTCCTGATTGTAGTTCCTTGGTGATAAGGGGTATAGTCACACAGTAACATTATTATTAGTATTATTATTCCAGTCCACTGGATTTCACGAAATAACCCAGTCAAAAGCCACATGAAATGTTCTTTTTTCCAGATCAAATTCAAATCACACAGGGAGGTGGTTTCAAATGTGATTTAAACTGAATTTGCTCAGAGGCATCTCGGTTTGGTCAGTCAAACATAATCAATAGTTTGGTGTCATTGAGAAGGTGACACCACTGCATCTACCAGAGTGATGGAAATGGTGGGATAGTCCTCCTTTTTTCTCACAATAGCTGCCTGAAATAAAGTACTACACAGAAAAATCCTCCATTATGTGAACTGTGGGTTCACATAACTATTTGTTAGAACAGCAAAGACAGTTCACGGCCAACCATTTTGGCTTGTTTATATCTATATATCTATGCATGTGTGTTACCAGAGCAACCATGTGGTTTAGGGAGGGTCAGCAAGAACGAGCAGATCTGATCTGACCACTTTCAATATATAATGTAAACAGTCAGTCAGGAAGATTGGATTATACATAATGGGATACACTAAATACTGGATCTGGGCTGTGGCAATGTATGTCATAGCCTATGTGTTGCAGAATAGTCTTCAAACCAATGGTTGACACTTGGGTGGCTTGAATGATAATTTATTACATCTATATTTGATTTTCTATTAAATGTCTTGACAATTGCTGATGCATTTGTTTTCAAAATGGAAATGTATAATTACTGTAGTTCCTTGGAGAAAAACTTGTTGGAACTGAAATGATACTATGTCTGGAATTTCACAGGGTTAACTGACTGGTGGAATATTGGCATGGCATTTTCGCTATGCTGAGAGAATAAGAACAATGACAACTCAAGAACAGCTCAATGAAAGCCCGAGGGCTACTCCTGTAATCACATGCTATTGCTGCAATGCGCATGTATTGATTCTTTCAGTCACAGCTTAACTGCTCTTGACTAGCAAACAATAGGATATAGAAATAAAAATGTGCCCTCATCTTATTAAGGTGGCAGCATTTTCTTTAAATGTAAACTTTTATATGGTTCATGTCTTTGAAGCTTACATTTTTGACACTCTTTTCATAACCAGTGTTTTAGAACTGTCATTTTAAAAAAGCCTGATCCCATTGTTAGCCCTGCTCTATCAACTACATTTGTGCTTTTCTTCTCTTTTTCCTCCACCTATCCATTTCCCAATTATTCCATCTTTCATTACACTTCCTGTCATTCTGTGATGTATACTCGGTGGCAGTCTCTTATCCTCTGTTCCACTGGGGAGAAAAAGGCAAAGCAACAAAGAGCACTGTGAAAGATGCTGTCATTCTTTGTGTTAGCTCATTCCCTCACATTTATTCTTCTGTGGTGTCAGTGGCCATCATTCCCTCCTTCCTCAGTCACAGGGCTGACAGCACAGCCATAGTAAGGCTGTAACTTTATGCATGTTGTAGAAAATATTACAACTCAGAAAGGCATTTCAATGTTTAACTTTCTCGGTTTAAGTCATATTGTACTTCAGTGATTAGATGCTTTTCCTGTATTCTTTCGAAAAGGAAAGGGAAAGACCAACACTTGAAGATGTCAGACATTTTGTATTGATAACCAGTTAGGTGACAAAATGTTTAATTGATTTCATTGTTTGATTAAGGTAGGTAGCACTGTGAAATATACATTTCTGGGAGCCCTGTTTAATTAACTTGGTAAAGCACTGTTTTATTTGTTACATCTGCTGAGCCTCAGCTCAACTGTATTCATAGGAAATCTCTGAAGCATCACAATCTTGAGCTCCACAAACAAACTTAGTCAAGAATCTGCTTCTTTTGACTGGAAAGTGAATGAGTAACTCTAGTCTCAATTCACTTGTCTGTCTTGAAAAAAACGGATGCCAGAAAGCTAACTGAGCAATGTGTTGCGTTTTGGTCACGCATACAATGTGGGCATTCTATTTCGATTATATATGCAGTAATTTTTCAGATTCTTTGGTACAGACTGAAATATTCATTTCAAAAATTCATTTTATGATCTAATTCAACAGAATTATATAGACATCCATGGGATCCAAAGGAAAAACTTACCTGGTGTTTTTAATTCTCATTTTCTAAATGGCTAATGGTAAACATCAGTTGGACACCTTGCCTGAACATTTATTATACACTGGCAGAAAAACTATTACCTTGAAAGTAACCTGTAAAGCACACTTCACAAAGAAGAGATCTCTGAATACAAAATGCTGCATAAGGTTGCAAATGGCTGGAAAATGTTTAGGTATCCACAAACAGCTCATCTGTCCACAGACGGACTATAAATGAAGAGAGTTTAGTATTGTGTGGGTGCCCAGCTAAGGTGACATCAAAGGTACATCACAGAAATGAGATGAATAATAACACACAAGTAACAGCTAAAGACTAGAGGCAGTCACTGAATCTGGCAAACATCTCTGTTCATTAGTCTACCACAGTCATGAACGAGCCAGGTGTCGAGGGTATGTGAAATGCAGGAAGCTGCTACTGTCCAAAAAAAGAAAGTAATTGATGTGTGCTTTATTAGCTGCTGTCTCTCAAGACATAATATGCTCTATTGCACAACAGGGGCCTTTGTATATCGCCATCGCTTCTGTTTATCATTTCGGCTCCACCAAGTCTGCTAAGTTTTGACACGTAGGCATCTAGAGAACTTACTCCAAGGTTCTGATGTTTTCATGTGATGTTTAAAGATGGCTGTTTCCTACTGGGGATTTGTCATTTTCAATTATCCTGCATTCTGTGATGTGAGTTTAATGACCAATCGATTTTGTATACAAACTGGAGAATAAACCCACTCTGCACCTCTGTCGTAGTCTAGTGCATTGTTTAACAGCCGATTGACTGCCTTACTAGAACACATCATAATGTATATACCTATAAATAAGATATACCCAAATTTCTAAATAACAATGGCGTCCCTTTTGGTGTTTAATTTGTTTTTTTGCATTTGTCTACTACTTCCATTCCCTGCGGTCCTGATCAGGAGTTTAGCTCTTTTTTGGCCGCAGATTCCTTGGGACAGGGCTGCCGCAGCGGTTGAACATGAACACAAGCAGACTGACATTCTGTGCTGGTGAGTGAAATTATTTTGTTTATTTTCTTGACTGGTCGGCGATGGAGCAGTGAGGTGTGTTTTGATTGTTTGGTGTGCCCCGGGGATTGTGTTGTGTTTTCATCTGTGTGGTGTGCCCTCTGTGTCATGTGTTGCGTGAAAACCCATCCCTGTTTAGCCATCCTGTCTTGGCCATTATTTAGCCCAAAAGAAGACGTTGAAAACCCGTCTCTGTTTAGCCGTCCTGTTGTGCCCCACATTTAGCCAAAAACAGGACGTTGAAATCCCGTCCCTGGTTAGCCATCCTGTTAAGGACATTATTTATGGGGCGGCTGTAGCTCAGGTGGTAGAGTGGGTTGTCCGCTTACCGGAAAGTTGCCGGTTTGATTCCCATGCTCCCCTAGCTACATGTCGAATTGTCCCTGAGCAAGATACTGAACCCCAAATTGCTCCTGGTGAGCACGGCCAAGGTGCCTCGGCCACCATACCTTGCATGGTAGCCTTGGCCATCAGTGTGTGAATATGTGTGCGAATGGGTACATGCTGTAAAGTGCTTTGAGTGGTCAGTAGACTAGAAAAGCGCTATAGAAATATAAGTTCATTTAGCCAAAAAGAATAAAAGCTTTGTGTAGCTTTTATCACCTTTTACTTTTCAACCAAATTTAGATGTTGATGGATGGCTTCATGTAGATGTCTTTTCAACGTCTCTGAAGTGATGGCTTTTCACCTTTCACTTTTCAACCAAATCAAGACATTGTTTAGACGCCTGACAAAGTCGTCTTTTCAACGTCTTTTCAATGTAACTTTGTTCGGTGGGCAGCTGGGTTGAGCATGCACCCACGATCAGAGCTTTGCACTCTCTCGACTGTGCTGTTGTAATTGATTGATATGTTGTCACTGTATGAATACGCTTCCAGGGTATTTTGGCATCGATGTAACACCATATGACCATTTCATTTAAATTTTAAAGTTTCACAAGCTGTATTGCTAAGTTGTAACATTATGTGCGAGGTCACAGATGATGTGACAGTCTAGACCAGGGAAAGATTCTTAAGACTCATAACTGAGCCTCCCTCCATTGTAATATTCTCAAAATCAGCACTGTGCTTGTCTGAATCTCCACCAGTTTTAAATTGATGGGATGGGTGGTAGGCAAGACTGCCTGAGACATAACATAGAAAAAGAAAAATGTCCCTTTATGCTGATTTATGTATCAAGGGCAGAGACTGCTTTTCTCTTCAGGGGTTGCCACGGCGAATCATCCACCTCCATTAAACCTCATCCTCTGCATTTTTTTCTCTTACGGCAACAAACTTCACGTTCTCTTTCACTACATCAATAAATCTCCTTCTTGGTCTTCCTCTAGGTCTCTGGCATGACAGTTCCAACCTCATCATCCTTCTACAGATACTGTATATTCACTATTCCTCTTCTGGACATGTCCAAATCATCTCAGTCTGCCTTCCCTGACTGTCTCTCCAAAACATCTAACATGCGCTTCCCCTCTGATGTACTCTACGCTGAGGGTATATCAGTCTGTCACTGAAGGAGCTGCTCAGAGCCATTATCTGATGCAGCGGGTGTATATTGCAAATAAAGCAGAGAATATATGTTCTGTGTAGCGATTCACCTCGTAATTATTAATAATTAATTAAAGGATGAGGCGCCACCTCCTTTTTTAAAAAGAAAAAAAAAGAAAGGATCTGAATGTAAGTTCTTTTTGGCTGAATTGGCTGGTTTACATCAAACAGACTTCGAAATGGTTTTAAGGACATTTATTGAGACACTGACATAAAACACAGACACATATAAGGCAGTCATATATATGTACATACAGCTATATGGTTATTGCATCAGTATGAATGGTTCCGAGGGCTGGCTAGTGGGCAAAGAGGAAGTTACGACAGAGAGTAAAAGGAAAGAAGAAAATCAAAACAAACAAAATGTTGGATCCTGATGTGAGCTCAAAAGAACTCATTTTAATGGACTGGGATGTGCCTATAAACTAACAAAACAAATAAAAGTAAATCAAAAAATAAAAGGAGAAGTCTAGAACTGACTAAGCCGGAGGCTGTAGACTGGAGACAACAACCAACTAAGCAGGACCTTACCGCCCTGTGAAGTCGGAAGCGAGAGTTGTTGTCAGCTTGCGTCGGTGAAGAAACGGTTCGCAGTGGAAGCTCCGCAAGCCGTCTGGGAATCCGATCCGGCAGTAGAAAGTTCTGCCAGCATAACCTTGGAGGTCTCGCGTTGTCTGTGGTCCGATAGGATCCGGTATCCCGGTCTCGGCGTTGGTGAAAAAGGTTCTGCACTCCGGAGGCTTAGCCCTAGTCGTCCGAAATCAGCAGTTAAAGTTCGATGAAAAACTTTCCGATTAAGCCCATCAAAGATTGACGTGAGCAAAAAAACAAAACTTCAGGAAAACAAAAAGGGGAAAAAAATTCAAAACTTAAAAGGAGTTGTATAAATTAAACAAAACAAAATGTTTAATTGCAGGGATCTAGAGTTGCAAAGCGGTAAAAGAGGTATGCAGCGATTCCGACGGCTCGCAAGATGCACAGAGAAATTAGGGATATGAAACGTTCAAAATGATGCGAAGATCAAAAAGAAAAGAGAGTCAACTATATAGTATATAACACTAGAGATCGACCGATATGGGTTTTTCAGGACTGATACAGATACCGATTATTAGTAGTTAGAGGAGGCCAATAACTGATATTTGGAGCCAATATTCATTTGGAGTAAAAGTGTAAAAATTGGCGTAAAAAATTTAATAATGCAAACACTTCATTGAAATGCCTAAAGCTTGTTTATTGAATCACACAAATAGATAATAATAGCTCCAGAAATGCCTGAATTTGTTTCAACAAGGACCCTGTCATTCAAAACTGTGTTGCTACATTATTAATGATTAATATGACAAAGGCTACATAAAAAGTATAATAGTTGCTATGAGCGCAGTTAAACTCCTGACAGGACACAAACAGCCTTTTGGCTTTAATGAGCTCACACAGTATTTAAAATGTTCCACCACTTTGTTCAGATAAATCATTTCTGAATTTTACTCTCTCATCTTCCCGTTCATTTTCAGATCATAGGACCAGAAAGCTCATAGCAACGTTAGTAGTCATGAGTTGTAGAGTTTTTCACATGTCTTTAACTACATACTATTCTCCACGTTACATACCGTGATTTCCTATTGAGTCCACCTGAATATAAGGATCCAAATATTCGGATCTCAAAATAAATACGTGCAGTAGCTCTGTTTACTTCTTTGACTGACAGATCGATTGCCTTTAACCTAAAAGCTAAATCATATGTATTCCTTTGTGTGTTTTCCATGATGAGGGTGTGTGCATGAAGTGCAAAATGACTGACCTGAAGAATTTAGTGAGAGGGCGCTTGATTTATTTCGATCTGTTTCATTGGTCCACTGTGACCGGTTCGGTAATTTCATTCTGACGAGGATAAACGTATTGACAGCATGAAACTGTAGAAATCTATACATTAGCCACATCCTTGTAAAAGCTGTAGGGTTCGAAGCGTGAGAAAAAGTAACGGCTTACTGTCCGGAAAGTATGGTGTGTTTTCCCCGTTGCTAATACATAGTCTGCAGAGCGTTTAGAGCCAGATCGACAAACTAATCTTAAGATAAAAGCTAAGCAGCCTCCACTTTAGCGCTCCCTAAAACAAGTTAGTTTTTTATGCACTCTCTCTTAATCACACACGGTTTTTTTTTTTATCATGGACTGTTTTCATGTCGATATTATCAGCAGTCTTCTTTTAAATAATTCACAGACATGTTGGGACGTAATACGAGTTAGCAAAGCTGCCGCTAAGGTTTACTCTGCTCTTCCGTTATTCTGCTGCTCACTGTAACGTTAGTAGTAGCTGTGAGATGCAGAGTTCTGGGATGTT
Organism: Hirundichthys speculiger; assembly: GCA_018398805.1. NCBI lineage: Eukaryota > Metazoa > Chordata > Actinopteri > Beloniformes > Exocoetidae > Hirundichthys > Hirundichthys speculiger. The sequence goes on from JAGFBZ010001146.1 coordinate 12,535, forward strand.
TATTACAATTTCGGAAGAGCTTTCTGCATTTACTTTTGACATGTGTTTTCTGTCCGGAGCTTCTCACACAAGAAAACGTTTCCTCTCACTCTCCCGTGTCTTTGATGACAGCTTCTTCTTTGGAGGCTCTGCCTCTGCTGCTTAACCAATCAGGACGGGGTGAATAATGCAGGAGACAGCAGGCAGGAGAGAGTCGCAGCTGCATCTGAGCCGAAATAACCCAGTTTTAAATTGATTTCTTCATATCGGCTGGTCAGATTTAAAAAAGGTCGATGCCGATATACATCCAATCATATTTCTAACTATTATTTTTCCTTTTTTTTAATATTTCTTGTGGGATGTTTGGCAGGGGTTTAAAAATGAGTGTTTTGTGAGATAAAAATGTGAAACTTCCATCCATCCATTATCTATACCCACTTAATCCTCTGCAGGGTCACGGGGATCTGCTGGAGTCTATCCCAGCTCACTTCGCGCGAAAGGCAGGGGTACACCCTGGACAGGTCACCAGTCCATCGCAGGGCCACATACAGACAAACAACCATGCACACTCACAATCACTCCTATGGGCAATTTAGAACCACCAAATAACCTTACATGCATGTCTTTGGATTGTGGGAGGAAGCCGGAGTACCCGGAGGAAACCCACGCAAGCAAGGGGAGAACATGTAAACATGCAAAATCGAGGTTCGAACCAGGAACCTTCTAGCTGTGAGGCAACAGTGAAAGATTTATTTATGCCGTATTGTCTGTTGCCTAAAAACAGGAGCATCCTACACTCCACCATAATCTATATGCCATGAAAAGACTCTTAGGGCCTGATTTACTAAGATCCTGAATAAAGAGTACTAAATTGCGTGTGCACTGAAAAAGTTTGCGCGTGCTGTTGTTGTGTGTTTTGCGGGTGATCAACTAAGAATGCTCGCGCAATTGATAACGGGTGCAAACCACAGTATTTAAATGAGGGGTTGCGTGTCTTACGGTTTGCGCCATGGAGAGTCTGGATGGAAAGCAGGATAGACGCAAGCGCAAAATGAAAATTTGACGATTGGAGTTAGAGATATTAGTGGAAGAGGCAATAAACACATTCATGAACTACAGCAAAGACATTTAAACATCACAAAAAGAAACGCAATATGGGAGAAAATCTGCGATAGAATAAATGCAGTTGGTAAGACAAAAACAAAAAGAACGGCAGATGAGGTTAAAAGAAGGTGGCAAGATATAAGGCAAAGAACTAAAGAGGAAAAGTGGCCTTTAATAAAACTTCGGCAAACAAGAAGGTGGAGGGCCTGTGGAAGAGATGCCTCTAACCAGCATTGAGCAGCAGGTGCAGCTCACCTTCTGCGAGGAGCAGATAACTGGGATACTGGGGTCTGACACGCTAGAACCAACTGTAGAACAAGGTAGGCGCACAATAAGAAACACTTTTTTCTCCATGAAAACACGTGATTTATTTATTATCACAAATAAAAAAATGAATGTGCCTCCTGTGGCAACCTTTTGCTGAATAATACTCGATTTAACATTCAAATAAAATATTTCTCCTTTTGCATGTGCTTGTGACCGGCTCCAAATAATCAGCCCTTAAGTTTCAACTATCTGGTTTTCATTCATTCCAAACAAATTTACACGAGTCCGAAAGACTCTCTCTCTGCGTATTCTTTGATTTTGGCGATGTCGCCTCCTTGCCACAATAACAGCAGCCATCGGTGCGTAATGCTGGGCAGATTAGGACCTTCCTTTCGAACGTATTAAATACAGACGCAATCACAATCCCCGCAATTACTTTCAGGCTTGGTAAATCTCATTGCGTGTGGTAAATGAACCTATTTGCATTTTCCCCTCCCAGTATTTAGTGCTTTCTGGCGGGTACGCCCCATATTGATTATTCATTAGGGCAAAAGTGCTAAATGACACAGCGTGTGCTATTTTGCTCATTTGAGAGGCGCAGTCCTCTTTGCACGCTGTTAGTAGATCAGCTTGCACATTGGTTTGCGGGTGGTGTCAAGTTTGCACACGTTTTTACGCACGCAAACCTTTAGTAAATCAGGCCCTTAGAGCTTAAAGATGACCTTTAAGTTTTTTTTGGGTGTGTGTTCCTTCAAAAAGACAACAGATTTACTGTATCTTAATGTTTCTGATGTGACAAGTTTCACTGAGCATTGGGATAACTCCAAGTATGGCCTATTTCCCGTTAAACTCTACTAAGGAAATAAATTATTTTTGAAATTCATATTGAACATACCATGAGCAAAGTTCATTACAAATTCTGAGTGTGAGAGGAAATGGAATGCATTTAGTAGGCCACTGTAAATTAGTTGTCATTATCAGCAAGTAGGGAGCATCCGGTCCCACAGTAATCACACAAGCATCCCTGCTGGCTGGCATTCCTGATGGGGTTTCAGGTGTCTGATTTACAGCCCTCTCTCCCCACGATAAAACCTTCCCCTAATGTTATGCTGTTCTTGTCTCTAGGGATGGAATTAAGTGTTGAGAATGTCGAATGGGAGTGCGAATACCCATAACTAAATCTAATTAGCGGGGTAATTTATTAATGCTAGATGTGTGTGCTTTCTTGTGCTCAATATGGTTTTAGAATGAATGCCACAATTCCCGTGTTTAAAATTAATATGGTGAACTGTTTGGGTTGACATAAAAAAATAAAAATGTTAAATGTTTGTTTGGATTGCAGTGATTAGATGACACTTGTCTGTCTTTTTCTGCTCTTAAGTCATTTTGTGTGACTTGAGTTGACTTGCAACACTAAAAGTAAAACGCTCATGTCGAGGGTACTTAGTCCACACTTTTTCCAGAATGCATGAGAGGCAAACAACTTGATATTGACATGGTGTGGCATAATGTTCCTCCTGACCGCTCCCCCTTGACCATCAATCACCAGGATGACCCATTCATCAAGTGATCCTGTCGGTCCGGCCCCCTTGTGACACACCAACGTTTTTCCAATTTAAAATCTGATGTTGATGGAGCACTGCATCTCTTTGCAGCCTCTTTGAGCTTTGCTGGCTCCAGTACTACCTATCCACGCACTCCCTTACTTGCATGATTTAAATTAGGTTGAATGTATGAGCTTCAAAAAGACAATCCTCTGGAGATCAGCGACAGTATAAAGAAAGAACAAAAAAAGAGCCACATATTAAGAAATAACAGCTTTTCATTAAATAATTGACAGTTGGATCTGTGTTAATCAAAGCCTTTTTTAATCTTAATATGAGAATACCCTGGACCAAAGAGTATTCCCAAAAGTCAGTGATTAGTAAACAAGGCCTAGCTTGACATGACAGATGGTTTGTTGCACGGAGCCATCTGGGAAGTTCTCTGTAGAAACTGAAAGAAGCTGCCCTTTTCTGTACAAAGTATACAAAATATTTCTGTTTGTGCCCCTTTGCCAAGACTGAATCTTCTGTACACAGATCCAGGTTTGATCCTGACCTGGAAGCCTTGATCCAGGAAGCTTGAAACCCCAATTCAAATTCCCATTATATAACGTGTTGAAAATTACTCTGTGGAACCTGGATAAGGTTAAAAGGTGCCATGTAAATGTAGGTTATTTGCCATTCAGGTCAATGAATAGTAGAGCATCTCTGTGAATACGAACTACCAATATTGATTCGTACCACAACAAAAATCCACTCACATTTGAAGGTAATTGGTCAGAGCTTTTTTCCCCATCACACACAGATAGCTTGCAACCAAACTAGCTGGAATTTCTCACATTTGAGAACTTGTAAAACCCAGAGGAATCTCTCTGTCTTCCAAGAAAAGACAGGGCCATACAACTGCAAAAAAGGCCGTATGAGCCAGCGGCTGATTACTATAAAGGTTAATTTGTTTTACCAAGATGCGTCATTTTAAGTACAAATCTAACTAGCAAATATAAGTAAAAGGTTTTGAGAGGTTCCGTTTTAAGATGATTGAAGAAAAAATGATTACACTGCACCAGTAACAGCTGGAGCCAGCTTGTAAAAGTCCTTCTGTAATGCCTTTTCATTGATGGGATCTCAGCTTTGAAGGATGTTGAGGAAAAACTTGACTTCAAACTTTGAAACAAGTTATTTTCATGTAAGTACAGGCCAATGAATTCTTCCTGTACACATCAGCACTTTTCGGCCAACTGATGATAGTAGTGACACACATGAAGCACAACTATGACACCATCACATTATTTTCAGAAAATGTCTAAAATTATTCAGTCACTAAAATGAAAAGGCTTTGGTGAAACAATAAAAGTACCACCATGAGATGTATTACTGGCATGGTTCATAAAATATTTGCTTGCAGAACCTTTGACAGCAATGACAGATTCTAAACCTTTCTCTTGGTCTAACCAGAACATTCTTGCACATATCTGCTGATACTTTAAGTCACTTTTCAGTTTATGTAAATTGCAAAATTGCAAGATTTTCTTTCTTTTTTAAATGAAAAATTTAGCTCTTGAAAAACTTTTTAGTGGGATTTAGGTCAGGAGTCAGTGCAAGACTTTTCAGTCACTCTGATGTTGAAGATGTCAGCATCTCTCACAGATTGTAGTTCTTGCTACTGTAGGGAAAAAAAACAGCCTATGAACAGTCAAGACCTTGTTGTGTAGCAAAACCATAATTTACCTCTTTATTTCAATTCATAGAGTGACTAAATATTTGAACTATAATATTTGAGTTATTTTTTTCTTTTATTCTGTATGTATGTAATGGCATTAACAGCCACTTCAAGTAATCATACTTATTATCTCCCCTTCTGTAGTTGCTGGTTGCCCTTGAGTTGCAAAAGTCAGCATCAACACCAGTCACTTCTTTGAAATCAGCAACATCGGTTCTTCGTACTTATTGTGTTTGACAGTCATATTCTTCAAATATCATCACTCAACCAAAGAGGAGCATTATTTATCACTCTGCTCTCTCTCTCATTCACTCCTCTGAGCCTTCTCTGCAACTTTTTCCCATGTGCATGATGAAATCAAAGTGAAGAACGCTGTCGAACTCAAATGTGGTTGGAAATCAGTGAAGAAGCAAAGGAACCGTTCTGATGTATTTATTTTCAAGATCTTATGTGGGTTATCAGTTAACCGGGGGATGCTGAATTAGAGTCAGCAGCTTTGCTGATTTTTAAAATGCAAGACATGTCATGCACTGCCTTCTGATACACATGTTTTAATTTGATTTTATCAAATATTTTTGTCATGATATTATTTAAACTCTATTTGGCTCATGCGAATATCCCAGTGCTGTATTGTGTTTCTGTAACTCTGTTGGATTAACTTTATTCATATTCCAAATCAATGCAATTTGACTCCTGACAGGTTGGTCCAGTGCGTGATTGAGTCGTAAGCCTCAAGCAGAACTGCGGGCTGTAGAGGTGTTACAAGCTCATCTCTCCTTCTTCCTGGTTGAGCTTTGGCTGAAGAAAAATCACTTGAGTAAATGTATTCATTTTCACAAGGCGACAGACTTTATGCAACTTTTTTTGCACATAATTGCATTTTCCAAGACTTGTCATTGTGTCTCTCTGTGGGTGGAAAAAAAACTATAAAGACAATCCATCTTTATTTCAGTTAAATTGACAGTAGTTGTGAGTGCCAGTCTTAATAAATGCAGCTGCATTTGTGCTAACCAACTCAGATTGACAGTGATCAGTTCAGTGTCAGCAGTCCATCAGAATGTGTTGAAGGAGTATGATTTATATATGTGATCTGTAAAATATAGTCCAGAATTTAGCATTCTCATCATTTTTTTTTCTTTTTTTTTTTTTTTAATTGTTTTTAATGTTGAAGTATTTGGAACACCACACAGACTGGAGTCCCTGCTGTTGGTGACAACCACTAATTAAATGTGTCAGGTATATGAAAAGAATGGATTTAATGTTAGTGCTCTGTACATCAGGGCATGTCTTCATCATGAAGCAATGTTTTGAAACCTGACAAAGTTCCCCTTTCTCTGCCTGCACAATACACTTTTGTTTTAAACTATCACAGATTGAAGAGGGGTTTTATTTTTAGGTGTCATATTCACAGTGAAAAAGAAAAAAAAGGCATTTTCAACCAATTTTCATTATCATTAAAACCCTCTCAATGAACACACCAGATGGTTCAATCAGACAGCGAGACCACAATATTGCAAAAAAAAAAAAAGACCAGCTTGTAGAGTTGCATCAAAAACAGTGCCTTTATGACATGTCATGAAAGATCTACAGTCCAACAGCAGGGTCATATGTCATGTTTGATTTATGGCCCTGTTTTTTTCTATGTGCATGTGTTGTCTTGCAGTCTGGCTCAATCCTCTGGCATGTATGCCTGTTGCCACCTGTATTTATGAAATCACATAACTTAAAAATCCAGCCCATAGACTCAAAAGAAAACTGGAAAACCCTTCTGTGATGTGACCCATAGGTTTTTAAGGAGTGGTTTTCAAGTTCAGTTTAGGAGCTCTGGTAATTACAATCTTAAAAAGAGCTGACCTGTGGTGACCTGTGGACCAACCTGCATTTCAAATTTCAAATACAAATTTACTTATTTATAAAGCGCTTTTCATACAAGAGTAACACAAAATGCCTCACATAATAAAAACAATCATTAAAACAACAACAGTAAGCGAGAACAAGAAGACAACTTAATAGCCATCACACACACAAGGTTACAGCAGGAAAAACACATCAACACCCCAGATCATGCCCCCCCCCCCCCCCTGTCATGCACACACACACACACTCAGTCCTCAGCCCCCTCCACCTCATTCTACATAGACTCTTAAACATCCATCCAAGAATCCAAAAATGGCTAAAAGTAAGGAACAAATAAGGTAACTAACCTGATCCTGACCTATGACGCCAACTAAATGAATTAACCCTAAATTTATTCTGATCAAATCCATCAGTCCTTGATTGGGAGGTATGGTGGTTTTATAAATGGCTTGGTTGTGATGAAGCGATGAGCACAAATATGTACATAACGGCTTAAAGGAGCTACAAAATCATTTATGCTATTCAAGTGTATTAAAAGACATTCAAATACATTTATAACACCATTATACAAACATATTTGTGTATGTGTCCGGTTCTTTTTTTTTTTTTTTCATCATGGTACTATTTTTTATGTTTTAAAAGCCAAAGCAGTAAATTGAATGGGGAAAAAAATGTTAGACAAGAGGACTGGACAAAGGCCAAGCACTAAGATCTTCTTTCTGAGGCTCCCCATTGGCCGGCTGCCTTAATGGACAGGCAACATTCCACCTCTAAGTGGTTTGACATCTTGCTGCCATAAATAAACGCTAACAGGGATGCTCTATTAGGCTAAACAAGGCTCTGTGTGTCCCTCCAAAGCCAGGAAGCACCTTACTAATGGTTCACTAATGCCTTTATTGGATTACTCCAGCATCTCCTATTGCAGCGTGTCACAACTACAGCCTTCTAGCAGATTTGATGGAATGGAGATGGCCTGGGTGGGATTGATATCACCCAGGCCCAAAAAGCTTGCAATTAACAATATCTCCAGCACAGGATTATAGTCATGCATGATAACTAAATGCATTTTCAACCAACAGAAACTGTGGCTCTTTCTGACAAACGGGACTGATTTGATAATTTACTTATCCTTTTAGACTTGTCAGCAGGCAGATACGGCATCCTTTGTGGTTGTGTTTGGCATGTTACATGAAGAAGAAGTAGTAACTCGAGTAACTCTGCTAATCAGCTATCTATCTACTATCTATGTCATATATATATATATATATATATATATATATATATATATATATATATATATATGTACAGTATTGCGGGAAGTGGGGGTGCTGCAGCCCCACCAACAAGGGGGCTGCAGCACCTCAAAAATGTAAAGAAAAAAAAAACATTGGAAACAAGGGAGAAAAAATGTGGGAGCAAATATTTAAATGTTTAAATGTTACTATAAATTCTAGTGGACTAGTTTGAATAATGTGTTTAAAATATGTTTAAAAACCACAAAAAAGTAGCGAGACACTGCAGCGAAACAAGACAAAGGCTTGACTGTGGTCTTTCTGTTACCTTCACAGCCTCTGGTCTCCAAACCGTAGTAAAGAAACCGCTGGTATTGTGCTATTTTTGGCTCGTAATTAGCAGCTAACAAGCTAACAACAACAAAAGTCAGATTTACCCCATAGCTGGGGTAAAATGAGATACTTGATCTCTTTTTATAAAAACAATCCCATTGTCACCGTCTTTAGTCCAGCAAACATTCTGATCGTTTCCGTCCGTAGGAAACATCCTAAATTAAAGAAAAATGTGTTAATTTTATAGACAGATAGATAGAGGCAGGGGGGAGTAAAGACCGTCTCACAGTACCTCACTCTCCCCTATATATTTCTGAAAAATCTGCGAATAACTAAAACTGCGGAACTTAAAACTTGAATTGGCGAGGGATCACTGTACACATCACCGTATTCCTTGTATACGTTTTTATTCGCTTGAGGGCAGAGGATGTCCACTTAGCAGTTGTGGTAGATATGGGAATAGTTAGTGCTATACTGGCCAGACACATCAGTCTGTACAGCTGTGGCAGCTCTCATTCAGATGTTTGCTGTGGAGGAAACCAAGGAGATCTTTGGGACATTTCCCTTCAGAATCCGTCATGGCCTACATCACAGTCACTTCTGTTTTTAAACAGGTCAGATCATCAAATAGAGCTCCGTGGCTCTTGTGTCAAGCTGGAAAAGGTTGGATGCGGGAATTTATTTCCGATATGTCTGAAACTGCTGGTGGTCGAGGAGGGACAGGAACATTAATTGTTCCTGATCTTTAAATCGGTTCTGTAACTGGCAGATAAGGTTTTCCAGAACACTGTTGTGGAGTTTCTTGTACTGTGTGCATATCCCTTTGTGCACTGGCCCTCTCCTTACGCTCAGAGCACCCGGGATGCGTTCAGTGGTAGAAAGTAGATGCCATCATAGCTGTTCCTCTCTGCTCAGTGGTGTCACAAAACTCTTTCACCACTGACAGACAGAACTGCTCATCCAATGGTTCGTTCTGCAGTATTTTAAAAAGCACATCAGCTGCGCTGCGTTACATTTGTCGTCTCGTTCACCATAACAGCAACAAATGGTGTTATATACTATATAGTTGACAACCATACAGTTGATACGGTGCACACACACATACACACTATATATACATATATATGTTAGGGATGCAACTGTACTCTGTAAAATACCAAACCGTTCGGTACGAGCTGCACGGGACGATACGCTCTTATGTCCCGCGGTATTTATGTTCCAATAACTTTGTATTGGACGTTGCATGTGAGCATGCGTGCCTTTTAGGCAACAGGCCCGCCACTGCATGTCAATGTCCACTCGCCTCCGCTCAATCACAGTGACCAGCCGATCACGCTTTGGCCGGTTGGCTGCAGCTCATAGACGCAGAAAAAAAAAAAAAAACAACCAGGCATGGTCAGCGGTAGCGGAGAAATTAGGAAAAACCTTTTTTAATCACCGGTGTGGGAGCATTTTAGTTTTGCTGTTGATACATCAGGCGAGGGAGTGAAAACAGTAAACAGTTAACAGAACGCAATCTTCCACCTCCCTAAACCCGGATCTTACCTGCGTAAGATCCAGTTGTTACCAGTTGTGCGTCTTGGTGCAGCTGATGTGCTTTTTTTAAAATACTGCAGAAAGAATCGTTGGATGCGCATTTAAAGATCACGAAACAATTAATGTTCCTGTCCCTCCTCGACCACCAACAGTTTCAGACATATCGGAAATAAATTCTCGCATCCAACCAGAGACAAAGATCTCCTTGGTTTCCTACACAGCAGACATCTGAATGAGATCATGCCACAGCTGTACAGACTGACGTGTCTGGCCGTGACTATTCCAACATCCACCACAACTGCTGACCAGACCTCCCTTTGACCTCAAGAGAATAAAAACGTATGCAAGTAATACGGTGATGCGTAATCGAGAGGTAGAGCCATTTGTGCACATCCACATGTGACCAGGTTGACGCACAAGTTGCAAGTTGCGCTTTCCGCAAACTCGGTATCTTGCGATCACGGGTTTAGGGTAGCAGGTGGTCTGAAACTTTTCTGAATCCGTACCGAAACTGTGACACAAAAACCGTGGTACAGACCGTAACGTGAGCCACCTGTATGTTGCACCCCTAATATTTATTATATATATATATATATATATATATATATAGATATATATATATATATATATATATATATATATATATATATATATATATATATATATATATATATATATATATATATATATCTCGCAGAGCTGTTTTCAGACTCCCTACAACCCCTGCTGAGAATATGTTCCCGCAGCTATGTATATATATATATATATATATATATATATATATATATTATACCACCATTTGACCACCATTTTTTCTTCACTTTCTTGTTCATTTTAATACCTGGTACCACTAAACGTCATCATGTGACTAAAACAGACAGAAAAGAAAACACTGAATGCATAAAAGCAGTGTTTTTGGCAGTACAACGCCATAGCTATTGATGTAAAAACTTAAGTGATTCAGGTTATAATCAAGAAAACCATGGAAAATGGTAAGATATCAGATCTTTAATAAAACTCTTATGAGCAATCTTTGTGGTTATCGTTATGTTTGTCCAAACAAATGTACCTTTAGTTGTACCAGGCATAAAAATTAACAAGAAACTGAAGAAAACAAGGGTGGTCTAATAATTTTTTTTCCATGAGTGTGTGTGTGTATATATATATATATATATATATATATATATAGTATATATATATATATATCTATATATATATATATATATATATATATATATATATATATATATTATATATATGAATATATATCTATATGAAATATTGACTTATATGACTTATGGACTAAGAGAGAAAGGGGTATAAAAAAATTTGACCACTGTAATTTACAAGAAGACTAATAATGCATAATGTCACTGATTTTCATTAAATCCACATACTTGTGCATTTGCTTAGATAAAGGACTGTTATAATATCCCCATTATTTACACTGCCCTGGCTTTTGCAAATTCAAATCTGCAGACTACGGAAGCAATTAGTATGCCAATAACACAGATGGTGCAAACAGCAAAGCACTTAAGAAAATGGTTTTTCTATTAGACAGACACTTTGGTCTCTATAAGGACCTTGGTTTCTGTGTCATCCTCTTTGAAATCATGTTTGTGAAAGCATTTGTGTCCATATGCATGTGTTTGTGCATGCACACGTGTGACTTTCCCTTGGTGTTTATTAAAGTGGAGTGCTTCAAAGCTTCCAAACAACTTTCAGGGTTGAGCTTTGCTCATTACCAAGGTGGTATAGTATGTGCCATAAAAAATGCTTTTTTTCCCAGCAGGTTTGGATGCACACACAAATGCTTTCACGCATGCACACCCCCATTGATTTTACTGTTTTTGCATTCTTAATGTCCTGCTAATGGATCTTTTGAATGAGCTGTTGTCTCAGCCTCTCACACCCAGAGGAGTTAGTTAGTGGTGCTAATGACAATGCTGATTCAGGCAGTTGCCTTCAGTATCCGTTCATATCCCATAGTAAATCCATCCGTGGTAAATATGGCCGTCATTCACTGGCCTTACTATATTGCCATTAATCGGCTGTCTAGAAGGGTGAATCTCACCTTCGAGAGCTCAACTGTTCTTTAAGATTGCTCCCTAATTCTCCACTTAAGGCTTCAGAGCCTCTTGAGCAGGTGTTCATGCATTTTCTGACCCTATTTGCTCCAGATCTGAACAGTATGATACTTTGGCTATCCTCCTTTCAAAGATCACAACTGTTTTTTGAAACCTAGCCCAGGGAACATAAAGACAAACACAGACAGACATACTTTATTTATTCCTAATAGGAAATTCACAAATCCCAGCACCAACTTTAGGTAGTGTGTAGTACAGTGAGTTGTACAGTTCAGAAGTGAGGACAGGACAGTGACAGCAGCCTGTCACTAAAGCTGAAAGCTGGAAATGTATGCAGTAGATACAGTGGATTGTCCATGATTGACAGGCGCCTGCTCAGCGCCTGTCGCTCTGCCACAGATTTCAGGATGTCCAGCTCCGTGCTTACAACAGAACCTACCTTCCTCACTACTTTGTCCAGATATAAGGTGTCCCTCTTCTTCATGCTGCCTCCCCAGCACACCACTGAATAGAAGAAAGTACTTGCCACAGCAGTCTGATCGAGCATCTGCAAAAGCTTTTTGCAGATGTTAAATGATGCCAGCCTTCTTAGAAAGTAAACAGCTAGGTCCTCCCCTGCACAGAGTATCTGCATTCGCAGTCCAGTCCAGTTTATCATCCAACTTCACTATCAGATATGTCTCATTCTTTGCAAACTGCACAGTCAATGTTAATAATCACAGGCTCTGGTTGATGTCTGGTGCCTCTTGAAGTCCACCACCATCTCCCTGGTCCTGGTGGTGTTGAGGTGCAAGTGACTGGTATCACACCATGCAAAAAAATCTTGCATCAGTTTTCTGTACTCCTCCCTCTGTCCACTCCTAATACAGCCCACAGTAGCAGTGTCATCTGCAAATGTTTGCATGCAGCAGGATTCCACATCTCCTCTATGCTGTTCTGAAACTTCTGCTCCAGCTTCTTTCTGTCCTGTTCCTTCACCTCCTTGAGCTTGACTCTGAGTTCCCCCTGTATGTGTTTAAGCTCCTACTGATCACCGTCTTTTAAGACCTTCTCCTTTCAGTTCAGAATGCCCTTGATGTCACTTGTGATCCAGGGGCTTGTTGTTAGCATTGCAGTATATAGTTTGTACCAGAACAACAATGTCCAGATGGAAGTTACTTAATGTTCCTGTTTGACCCCTTTAGCAAATAAGCTTGTGGTTGTGAGTAGCCTCTTTAACTCTTGGTTTGTAGTGAAGCTGAAGCAGAATAGGATTGTCATCTGCTTTCCTCAATGTATACCGTTAGCCTTTGCTGTAATTTTTACAATAAAATACCACAAATTCCCCAGTAAACCTACGACAAAATATACTTACAAGTTACTGTAATTTGCATAGTATTATGGGTAAAGCGCCTTTATTTACAGTAACTTGCTGTATTTTTTTGAAATTGTGGTAACTTACTGTTGACATTTACAGTAATTCTACTGTAGGCCTATGCGATCGGTCAATTTAGATACAGGTAGAGAAAACGTTATCTCCGAAGGACAATTAAGTTTCAGTAGCCTATCATAGTCATTCCTACTACAAAAATATTCAAGACAGACCTTTTTAGCCCAGCCTTTTAATAGATTTTATTTAGGCTACTACTTTTTTTCTTATCCTTTTATTTATTGATTTCTATCTTTTAGTTTTAGTTTTTCAGTATATTTAACTTTAGCCTATTTATTGTATAATTTTAGTTATTTTTATCATGTCTTTGCACCTATGATATATTTTAGTTCTCTTATTTATTTGGATTTTGCCAGTCTTTGGTGTTTCAGTCTTTGGTGTACAATAGAGCTTCAGCGATTTTGGATTTTAATTTTGCCTTGTTTTGTCCACTTTTATGTTATAAAGCACTTCGTGCAACATTTCATTTGCATGAAAAGTGCTCAATAAAGAAAGTCTGATTGATTGATTGATTGAAATAAATTTATTAACAAAAACATACATGGAGATTTAAAAAAGCCCATATATATAGGTTTGTGGCTGTTACTGACACCAGCCCAAGGGGCCGGATTTTTTCCCACATTTGCACATTTTGATGTGTTTTCCCAGCTTCACATACTATTTCCTGTCAGACAGGAAGTCTGTGATCCACCTGCAGGTGGAGTCAGGCACGCTCAGCTGTCTCAGGCTGTCTGAGCATACTCAGTTTTCAAGGCTGACTGAGCATACTCAGTATTCAAGGCTGACTGAGCACGCTCAGTCTGTAAGGTTAACTGAGCACGCTCAGTCTGTAAGGCTGTTTGAGCACGCTCAGTCTATAAAGCTGTCTGAGCATGCTCAGTTTGTAAGGCTCTCTGAGCATGCTCAGTCTGTAAGGCTGTCTGAGCACGCTCAGTCTGTAAGGCTCTCTGAGCATGCTCAGTCTGTAAGGCTGTCTGAGCACGCTCAGTCTGTAAGGCTGACTGAGCGCTCAGTCTGTAAGGCTGAGTAGGGATCCACGAACACATTAACACCTCATGCAAACTGCAATTGTCCGTTGGTACTCTTATGGCCACATGGTGGAGCTGTTGGTCCATCTCAAATCTGGTTTTTTTTGGGATAATTTGTTAGGAATGCAGTTTTTTTTCTTGTTTATTGCTCAAGCAGATAACAGGCCACTGGAACATAAAACCAGGTGAACTGCTAGCTGCTATCTTGATTCCACATTCCAGAGGACAATTTACGCAGCTTTTGCTTGGTCTGTGAGATTGAAATCTGAGTCTCAACCTCCATTAGCTTAGGGTTCTTGATGGCTGAGGTTTTGACACCTCTATTTCCATCTGCTCGTGTCCAGACCTTGATCCCCCCCCCCCCCCCCCCCCCTCTTGTCTTGGGTAGAGAAGAGGTCACTTCCTGAAAGGAATGTTATTTCTGAGAAGAAGCAGGCCTCTACAAATGGGAGAGAGACGTGGATCCCTACTCAGTCTTTACAGTTGAGTTAAATGTTTTACTGCTTTTAACTGCTTTTTAACCTTCTTATCAGTTTTATAGTATTGACCACAAATGCAACCCCCAATTCCAAAAAAGCTTGGGCAGTTTGGAAAATATAAATATAAAACATAATGCAATTACAACCTGTGTGTACCTCTCAGCCCTGATGTTTCTTTCCCAGATGTGCAAGTTGCCCATTCCATAGGCACCAGTGCACCCCCATACCATCAGTGATAAAGCTAAAGCTGTGCCAAAGTTGATAGGACATAAATGATTATAAAGTCTTGTGTCCAAATTGAACACTCACATTAAACATTTAGAGTGCTGGAGGAAATGGAAAGTAAACCCTTAGAGTTAATAGCTGGTTATACCTCATTTGGCAACCATGACTTCAAGCAAGGGCTTTCAGTTTCTCTGGATCAGACCTGCACAATGTTCAAGAGGAATTTTTGACAATTCCTTCCAAAACCGCTTCAGCTCAGACACATTTGTAGGATTATCTAAAGGCTGGGCTCTCTTGAGGTCATTCTATAGCATCTCTATAGGGTGACGGTTAAGGTCTAGCTCTGACTGGGTTAGCATACTCTAAGATCCTAAATTTCTTTTTCTGCAGCTGTTTAGAGGTTGATTTGCTTCGATGTTTAGTCTCATCGTCCTGCTGCGTCACCCAACTTGGACAATCACCCTGACATCATCCTGTAGGATATTTTAGTTAAATTCTGAATTCATTTCACTTGATGATGGCAAATGGTCCAGGTACTGAGGCAGTAAAGGAACACGAAATCATAATGCTCCCTCTACCATACTTAACTGTTAGAATAATGTTTTGATTTTGGTAACCTGTCCCCTTTGTAGCGCCGTACATGATCCTAAGTATTGTTTTCAAACAATTCAACTTTTTAATTATTGGTCCACCTTTTCTCTGAAGTATTGCAGATTCCCAAGATTTTCTTGGCGAACTTGAGGTGTGAAGTGATGTTTTTCTGAATAGACTGCCTCTGCCATGAACACCCTGTCCATTCAGTGGTTTAGATTCGATAGACTTATGAACAGAGATGTTGGCGAGTTCCAGTGATGATTTCAAGCTTTTAGCTGTAATTCATAGGTTCATAGAAACCTCAATGAGAATTCTCTGTTGTTCCGTTGGAGCCATTTTAGCTGGGTGCCCACTTCTAGGAAAAGTAGCCGCCAACTAAACTGCATCCTTTTGTGTTTGTTTGTCTGTCAACTGATGGATGCCTAAACACTTTTTGGTGACTCTGTATCTCTTTCCAAACACATGCAGATGAACTACTCTTGATTATATGTCTTCAGATAGCTTAACCACAAGTCCAAACTTTTTTAATAATTGGACTCCAATGATTGATTCCAATGAACTTTCATTTAAGTTGTTATTCTGTGGTTTCACTTACTTTTTCAGTTCTATGAAAGTTTAAAGGGTGCTTTTATTTATTACAGAATAAATTATAAATTGTGCACTGCATCCAGAGTCTACTGCATTGCATTTGCCTGTTATCACCTAGATGAAGATCTGATCAAATTTTATGACAAATTAATGTTGAAAAACGGTTAACTCTAAATGATTCACATCATTTTTCTTTCTTTGTACTGATGTTTGAGAGAATTTAACATTCTTAAAATGAAAAAAAAAAAAAAAAGTTTAATGCTCATTATAGTACTACTAGCAGTATGGATACTTGAGGGCATGATCATCCAAAGAAAATATTCGATATTGCAGTCAAGCTGATATTTCCTTCAACTTTCTACCCTTTACCTTGATAGACTATGAAAAAAAATATTTGCCCTGTTCACTAGCTACTAATTGGGCACAGACTGGAGATTTCATTCATCTCTGGATAATGAAGTACAGCGAGCTCTGTGAAAGTGATTTTGCATAAAGAATGGAGAGCAAAAGGGGCTGGTGTCAAAGTAAATGGAACCCTAAGGTCTTCTGTAGACATTTGGGGAAAATTGACCAAAACAACTGACATTAGACTGATGGACAAAATTAATATTTGGGAATACTATTGGACACAAGGTCATTTCTGCAGGCTGCTTTCTCTTTGCTCCCTCACAGGTAACAACCATATTTGATGGAGTAATGCCATGATATATCTTGGGAATTTATTAGAAATAGCTGAAATGAAAGATTAAAATTGAGGTAAGAGGAGAGCAAAGAATTAATTGATTTAGAAAACATGTCAGAGATTCTCTCAGGTTAATCTTTGCTTCTCATTGATCATTTTAACCACATGGATTTAGGATGCTAATAAGATTATAAAAATCTTTGATGCGATGTTTTTTTTGGTTTATTGGATGTAATAATAACAGTTTGCCTTTTCTTTCAAATTCTCTAAGTTTGTGATAGATTCAAGATAGGGCTACAAAGCAATGCAACCTCACTTTACAAATCAGGAGGTACAATACAGTACACCGTCATTACAGTCAAGCTGTAAGCGTCATTGTTTAATTATCGTTACTACGCTCGTGGAACTTTCTGCATGACTAATCTTTACTTATTAACCTGTATACTGTATTTCTTTCACTGTATGTGTGGTAAATATCCATCATCATTTCACAGTGTCTACATTTTCCCATTTTATTTGCTCTAATCCCTTGCAGCAGGTCAAGAGAGGAGAGACGAGCAGAGGGAGAGTTGAGGGAGAATAATGCCATTTCAGGATAGGCCTTATTTAATTTACTGCAGGTCGATAGAGGTTCTCCAATTGCCTCTACCAGATTAATAAGTAACCCACACGCGCTGTCCATCACTGTCCATCTCCCATTAGGCTTCTGAAATGGGGGCCCAAATTGCCTTGCAAGGTTGACTCTGAGGGAAAACACACTCCCTCAATCCTTTTCTCCCCACATCACCATCCATTTCTCTCCATCACTTTTCTCTTTTTGCTATCAGGTTTCATTCTTAAGATGCACTCAGAGCAGAGCATCACATTTAAACCAGTGCCTTCCAGTGATGAAGTTTGTGATATCCTTTTTTTTTAATGACCAGTCACTAAATTTCTCAAATTTTCTGTAATAGTGTTCAGTAGAGCAAGGACTGAAGATGGATACATTTGGCCTCAAATCTACAAAACATGGAGCATCCAGAAATCATGGCATTTGTACCTGAAGATTATAATTAACTGAAAAAAGTTCCAGCTTTGAGGTACATTATGTTTCTGTAAACCATATCTTCTCTCCACTGCATGGGAACTCTCATCAGCAATTTTTTAACAACATACCCTGTCTTGCCAAATAAGTGACACGCTGAAATTATCCAACATGTATTCACTGTAGCATCATATTGAAATACTACTGCAATGCTGCACCATTTTTTTCTGATCAGAGTTGCATTCATTCAAAGATAGGTTCTCAGTGTGGTTTGGGTCTGGATTGGCAGCAGAGCATGTTAGAGTGGTACAGGACATGTATGAGAACAGCATGAGAGCAGGGAGTGTGCAGTAGGAATAACAGACGGTTTACAAGTGAAACTGTGACTGCATCAAGGATTCTTCTTATTTTTGACATGGAGGTGAACAGATGAGGTCAGACAGGAGTTTCCTTGGACTATGATGTTTGTGGACGATATTGTGATTACTGCAGGGCTTAAGGAATTCTGGATCTCCAGCGTTTGACTATGATCTAGGAAAAAAAAAAAAAAAACACACACAGAGACACGTCATCTCTGAGTGGTCCTGAACGCAGGAGAGGCGAAACGGCAATTTTTACTCCCACAATCAGAAGAATGGAGGCAAAATTCAAGTGGCACTGGGCATGCGATGGAGGAAAGGGGCGGGGATGGAGAGCCGTTTGGGAGCTTCTGCCAGAAGGTAAGGAAGCCTGGTACCTGATTTTGTGTGTTGTGCTCCAAGAAGTTAGTCTATAGCAGAAAAAAAAGCTCTTCTAGGAGACGCCGGACATAAAGCAGCTGTCCGCGGGCTCCGACACACAAGCCGTTTACCGGAGCAACAGCCACAGCGGACGTAGCGGCCCTGATGACCGATCGTATGTCCGACTTGAAAATACGCATGTGCTTGTTCACTGTGGAACGCGACTTATCATTTATGGTCGCTCAACTGCTCGTAAATCCGTGTAAAAAAAAAAAAGTAGAGGTTGATAAAAACGCTTTACAAAACTACCCATTTTCACTCAGCATGCCAGTTATATGAACACACATGACAGCGCTCCAGAGTTCAAGAAACGTCTGTCTGATCAGCTCCAAGGATGGACATTTTCTCTGAATGTTGTTAAGCGACCACCCAAAACATGGAAAAAAAAAAAAACTAAATGTAATAGTTCGCTTTTTTAATAATGATGCATCCAGAGTAATAACATCTAATAATCTAATAACGGCCTCTGCAACTACATATGTTAAAGAGGAGATGACTCAAGACCCAATGGATTATACAGCGCTTTGCGAAAGTATTTGGCCCCCTAGAACTTTTCAACCTTTTGCCACATTTCAGGCTTCAAACATAAAGATATAAAATTTTTAAATTTTTTTTGTCAAGAATCAACAAGTGGGACACAATCATGAAGTGGAACGGAATTTATTGGATATTTTAAACTTTTTCAACAAATAAAAGACTGAAAAGTGGGGTGTTCAATATTATTCGGCCCCTTTACACTCAGTGCAGCAAACTGACTCCAGAAGTTCAGTGAGGATCTCTGAATGATCCAATGTTGTCCTAAATGACTGATGGTGATCAATAGAATCCACCTGTGTGTAATCAAGTCTCAGTATAAATGCACCTGCTCTGTGATAGTCTCAGGGTTCTGTTTAAAGCACAGAGAGCATCAGGTCTTGGTTTAAAGACCAAGGAACACACCAGGCAGGTCCCAGATACTGTTGTGGAGAAGTTTAAAGCCGGATGTGGATACAAAAAGATTTCCCAAGCTTTAAACATCTCAAGGAGCACCGTGCAAGCAAATATATTTAAATAGAAGGAGTATCAGACCACTGCAAATCTACCAAGACCCGGCTGTCCCTCTAAACTTTATCTGGAACAAGGAGAAGACTGATCAGAGATGCAGAGGCCCATGATCACTCTGGATGAACTGCAGAGATCTACAGCTGAGGTGGGAGAGTCTGTCCATAGGAAAACAATCAGTCGTACACTGCAGAAATCTGGCCTTTATGGAGAAGAAAAAGCCATTTCTCAAAGATATCTATAAAAAGTCTCATTTAAAGTTTGCCACAAGCCACCTGGGAGACACACCAAACATGTGGAAGAAGGTGCTCTGTTCAGATGAAACCAAAATTAAACTTTTTGGCCACAATGCAAACTGATATGTTTGACGTAAAAGCAACACAGCTCATCACCCTAAACACACCATCCCCACTGTCAAACATGGTGGTGGCAGCATCATGGTTTGGGCCTGCTTTTCTTCAGCAGGGACAGGAAAGATGGATTTAATTGATGGGAAGATGAATGGAGCCAAATACAGGACCATTCTGGAAGAAAACCTGAGTCTGCAAAAGACCTGAGACTGGGACGGACCATGATCCAAAACATAAAGCCAAATCTACAATGGAATGGTTCACAAATAAACATATCCAGGTGTTGGAACGGCTAAGTCAAAGTCCAGACCTGAATCCAATCCAGAATCTGTGGGAAGAGTTGAAGACAGCTGTTCACAAACGCTTTCTATCCAACCTCACTGAGCTCGAGCTGTTTTGCAAGGAAGAATGGGCAGGAATTTCAGTCTCTGGATGTGTTAAACTGATAGTGTCATGGTCTGGGGCACCCATGACAGCCATTTTGGTTTCTTTTATGTTCTGTGTTAAGTTGGCGTCAATCCCTGTCTTTTGTTTCACCTGTTTCCTGTTTTACTTTGAAGGCCTGTCTTGTCTCTGTTGTTTTCAGCTTTGCTTCCTTCCCTCTTGTTATCCTGATTGTCTGCATCTGCCTCTCTTTGGGTTCCCTGTGTGTTTAAGTCTTGTCATCTCCCCTGTCTGTGCTGGTCCGTTGTCTTCTGTTTTGCGTCTTGTGGTCAGTCGATTCTTGTTCTGTGCTCCGTAAGTGTTTTGTATCGTTTGGATCCCTGAACTCTTGTTTTGATTAATTTTTTTGGATATTTTTGGTTTGTTTTGGGTTTTGTCTTTTTCCCTTATGGATTACTTTAGTGGATTTTAGTTTTCTTGGATTTTTGGGTTTTTATATTTGTCAAATAAATACTTTATTACTCCTGCGCCTGGGTCCTCCATTCTGCTTCACACCTGACAGATAGAGACAAACCCCAAGGGACCTGCAGCTGTAACTGCAGCAAAAGGTGGCGCTACAAAGTATTAACGCAAGGGGGCCGAATAATACTGCACACCCGACTTTTAAGTTTTTTTTATTTGTAAAAAAATTTTATAATATCCAATAAATTTTTGTTCCACTCCACAGTTGTGTCTAATTTGTTGTTGATTCTTGACAAAAAATCTTTATGTTTGAAGTCTAAAATGTGGCAAAATTGAAAAGTTCAAGGAGGCCGAATACTTTCACAAGGCACTGTAATTCCTATAAATTAATTTGGCATTGTTGCAACAGAAATGATGGAGAAGTTGCAATTTATATGTTTATTTTTCTTGTGCAAATTGCCCTTTACTGAATTAAGTAGTTGCTAAATTAATCAGATTAATGGGCTTGACTGAGTTTACATGTTTTCACTTATAACTTAATAACCTTTACTTTCTACAATTCAACTTTAAATTGTTGGTCATCTTGTATATCACCAAGCACAATGCCAAAAAGTTGCCAATAGTGTGTATGCATTGGACCCCCCCCCCCCAAGAAAAAGATTCAGGGTCAAGATTTTTTTTTTTACTTTAAGCCCAGTTACTGTGATCCGCCATCCATATCCACATGATGTGTGTGAGCAGGTATTAGAAAATCTGAATAGGTGGAGCTATGAACTAGAGAGAAGAGGAATGAAGGTCAGTCGAAGCAAGACTGAATACATGTTTGTTAATGAAGAGGAAACAGGTGGAACAGTAAGGAGTGGAGGTGAAGAAGGTGCAGGAGATTGAATACTTAGGCTCAAGTGTCAAGGTAGTGAGGGACGTGAAAAATTGAAGAACAGAGTGCAGACGGGGTGAAGTTGGTGACAGCTGTAGCGTAGCATGGTTGTCTTAACAGTGGCATACTACACTACTATACATTATCAACAGCCAGCTGGACAAGTAAACAGTACACACTATTTATATATATATGTATATATATATATATATATATATATATATATATATATATATATATATATATATATATATTTAGGGCTGAGCAAGTTAACGCGTTATTATCGCGTTAACTAAATTAATGCCAACATTTATTTTATCGCGCGTTAACGCATGTTGCTCACATGCTTTTGTTTTGAAAAGTCTGTTACTGGCTGCTGCGGAACCAGAAAACAATTGGCAGGTAAACATGTGGAAAGCTAAAACAGACATGAAGAATGGTAAAAATCTGTGTACTTTATAGTTCGGGCATCTCAGGGAGCAATATTAACAATTTGGTCTGAAAAAGAAAATTCTGCAACAAAACTTTCTCGTCATTCATCCATGTTGCATCAGATCTGCTCCATGTGTTCACTGTCGTGCTATTCTCTTACTGGTTACTTCAGTGTGGCTCCATCTAGTGGCACAGATGTGCAATGACAACAGAAAGTCCAGTCCTCGATTATAAAACAAATTCAGTTCTGTGGCCTATTTTTTAATTTCGTATTTTTTATCGAAGTTTAAAATTGAAATATTAAAAAAAACAGGAATTTTTTCCTTTTTTGTGTTAGATTAAAAAAAACGAAAAATGTAATAAAATGTCACTTTTTTTATTTTTTATTTTTGATTGACAATTGGAAATGGAAAGAATGAATGATACACCGATTGGTAAAGTTACTGAACTTTAACATGGACTTTTTATTTTTTTTTAATTATCCTATTAGGAGGATTTGACAGAAACAAGGCTATTTGTAACAACTGCCAAGTTGAACTCTCCGTTAAAAGTTTCTCCTGTTTCCTCAGAAATTGCTTGTTTTAAAAAGTTCTCCATCTGGGAACAGATTGTATGGCTGACAAGCAGCTTGCAAATGCTGGACAAAATGAATAAAAGATGTGTTGAAAAAAATAGTTTTATTTGTTTAAACAGGTGCAAATTGTTGCTAGCAAGCTTTTAAAGGTAAGAGCACAATGGAGAGTTAAAGTACAGCAAGTGGCTTTTTTTGGCTTGATACTGAACATATGATGTAGCTACTAGCCATTCTAGCCACCAGGTTAAGTAAAAACAAATCATGGCAGCCAATAATTCAAGTCTATTGGAGAAACATTTAAGCAATTTTAAGGTTTTGAAAGGAGCTTAGAATATCGATATCCATGCTGAAAAATCGATACTCTCTGGGTAAATAAAATACCGATATATATCGCAGAATTGATAAAATTGCTCAGCTCTATATATAATATATATATATATATATATATATATATATAATAGATAGATAGATTAGATAGATGTTTTTAGAATTTTCCTGGTTATTATTTTGCTCTGCTATGCTTCTAAGTCTGCAAACATGCAGCTTTTTTGCTGATGTGTTCAACAAAATTAAAGATATGTGAAAGATACTATATTAATATGCCCATGTATTACTCTGCCTCAAACCCAGTAGATAGCTATCAAATGGATTTATGTTACAAAGCTACACAATGTTTTGGTGCTTGTACCAGATAATCCAGCAGAGACTGAGGCAGAGGATCTGAGCAATGATAACGTATTATCTCCCTTCACCAGCTGAGTCGAATGAGGATTCTCCTTTAGAGTCAATGGACAAAGATGGAGAGGCAGAGGAAGTAGATAAGAGTATCAAAGGTGGGACAGCGTGTGTTCCTTTTTATGTAAGACTGTTATGACTGTGCTAGTACCCATACAGCTCATTAAAACAGTGTTTCATTCCTACTGAAAATAGATGAAATTAAAAGCAACTGTCTCACATATACCTACATGTCTTTAGTGTGCGAGAGAATAAAATCACACAGCGATGTCTCAAGACGATCATGCAGTGAAGTTTCAAGACTATCAAGGCATCCTAGGGTAAAACAGACTGGCCATGCTGGAGTGGGATCTCTGTAATCTCTGTTTTTGGGCTCTGGGAGAAACCCATTCATGTCGTATTTGTGTTGTGAGTCTTGCCCCTTTGTCATTTGTACATGTGTCTCTGTGATGGACTTGAAAGCTGTTTTTCTGCCTTTCACCCAATAACTGCTGAGGTATTCTTCAGCCACCCAACCCTACAATCCAAACAGGGTGAAGTGGTTATTAAAAAATGGCTGGATGGGTCACAGTCACGTTTCCTTTTTTTTTTTTAAGCATATTATGTCTCAATTAAATAAAACAAAATGTTGCAAATCAGGGTCTTTTTTGCAAGTTTGACAGAATTCAAGGAGATTTTTCAGCAGCTGGTTCAAAAAGTAGAAGTGTCTCTTTTTTATTCAAACATACTGTGTGCCAACGACTCCTGGAATTAGCATTATTTAATACCCTGTAGGCTCCTCTTGTGCTGCAATGACAGCTCTAATATCACGAGGCATTTTTGTTGTACCTCTGCCCTGCCTCGGCAATAACAGGGTGAAACAAAAAGGTTGTGAAGAGGGTTAGCAGTCACAGTTGAAGCAGAGCTCTATCTAGTCAGCTCTGGATGGAGCAGAATGATAGCAAGGCGGAGTGCTATCTGAACTTACATGCTGGTACGCAGTTATGCCACTTTTAACTTGATCTACATGAACAGCTCAAAGGCAATGAGTGCTCCTACCTGGTGTTCACAAATCAGTTTTTCATTTGTGAACTTCTAAATCCCTTCTAATGCCCACTGGGTTATAGATCTTCACATTTTGTTGCTGTTGGAGTACACCGGGCTCTGTCGTGATTTAATGCATTTCCTTACACAGCTCAAAGCAAGAAATGTAATGTCCTTCTCTGACCCCCACTGATAATCAATTTAGCATATTTTAAGCTTTCAGTATGAATGCATAACAGCACAGTGCATTATTAATCATGAAGAAAGACAGAGGGGGTATATTGTTTAAAGAAAGAAGAAAATGTAGACATGTGGCCAGCAGATCACTGGAGTCGTCTTTGATGACTGTACAATTGCAATGTTTACAAAAAAAAGTCAATTAAAAACCTTGAATTCAGACCATGTTCATACAGGTCAGATGACAAACATCCCTGAAAGGTGATCCTTGATACAAGTGTTACCTGCCAGGCAGAAATGTTACCTGGCACAACAGCTGACATACACTCAGGTAAATTCATTTTATGAGAGTTTATGACCTTATTCATTTTCTCTTGGTCTTGTAATCTTGCCATGAAAAAAAGGGCTTCCTTCTAGGCTTAAGGGTAATAATATTAAGTTCTATGAATTAATGATTATAAGAGCATCGCAGCTACCAGTTCAAGTGACAACGTGGTAACGTGGTCTTTCCATCTTTGAATATGAATTTAAAGTAAATATTTACAGCCATAGTACTCATTAAAATAACTCTTAAAATGCTTTTGAACTTTCATGAATTTAACTGTGCATGGTCATAGCCTCAGCTCCAGCAAATCCCTGTGACCCTGCATAGGACTGAACGGGTATGGTTGATTGATGGATGGATGGATATTTAATGGCAAAATTGCAGATCTGACAAACAAGAACCAAACTAAAAATATTAAACAGAGGAAAACCAAAATCTAAACCAAAACGGCAGAAAAATGCCGGTGTGGTAGGGCGGCTTCACTGAGCAGAAAACAGGATGGAGTAGCAGGGAAGAAGGGAAAGACAAGACAACATATACGCACAGAGGCTGGCAAGGCACATGTGAAAACAATCAGGAGAGATGGAAGGCAAAGGAAGTCATCAAAACAAAACCAAACAAGAAACAGACTTTCAACATAAAGCAGGAAGTGAAGTCAACAGCAACAGAAAACAGATAAGGAATACAAGAAAACGACAGTAACTTAAGAGAACAACAGGAAAGTGAATTCACAAAACTAAACCAAGATCCTAACAAAATGTATATTCATTTTTAAAAGTATCAAAAGAGTGCACCATCACTGTCTCTTTGTCTGTCCTGTCCTTTCATGTTTTTACTGTTGGTGATTTTAGTTCGCTCTAACAGAATCCGGGTTTCAGGTGATGATAAAATATGTTAGATTAGACTGTCAGGAAAGGCAGGTGAAGTATGCAAGGGTGTCTTGCAACTGAAAGATTTCCAAGATATTCCTGGGATTTTGAGCATTTCTGACTTTCTGTAAGCCATCTTGGTTTCGAAAAGAACAAAATACACTTACCACGAATGACCAATAGGTGGCAGTGTATAGAATGATGCACAAGCATCCACTGTGCATGCATATATTGGAGAACAGCTGCCCTCTGTAGTGACCACTAAGCATGAAAGGGTTAAATAGCTCTGAGTGCACAGTGTAACCAACCATCACCAATGTAAAGTTGATCAGTCTTGTTTCTATTCACAAACTCTAGAGCCTCACTAAGAGATGTTATGGTTGTGAAAGTGATTTTCTGAAGAAGAAATAATAAAGCTGTACCCGCCCTGGCAGCCCAGTGTGTAGCACCAGAGGGTGTTGCACTGTTGAAAAATTGCTCTGTGCACCCAGGTGTTCGGTTTCCATCAATACAGATTGGAGATGGACCTGATAAAAAGCCATGACTTCTGCTGGCTTATTTGTGGGACTGAATATCGATTAAGCTTCCCCTCTGCACTCAAAAGCCAGATGTTCATGGTTGTTAATGGGTTTTTTGACCAGGCTAAAAGGGGGTTCAGTTGCCAAAGGTGAACACTCCCACATCGCTCTGAAGTGTTGACTCATAAATAAAGAGAGGAGGTGATGAATAAATCACGAAAGTGATAATCATGAAGTCTGTGTGTGAGGTCAGTTTGGGACAGTGCTGTTTTTATACCCTCTGTTTCAGATAGCAACTTAAACCAGGCGGTTTCATTTTTCTGTCTGGCTTTAAAACTCTTTAGGTTGGGTTAGTAGTTACAGTAGTTAAGAGTCATGTGAAAAGAAAGAACACCCTCTTTGAATTCTAAGGTTTTACAACATCATAACACAATTACCTGGTCTATACCAAGCCTTCAAATTAGGTAAATATAATGTCAGATGAACCACACTAGAAATTACAGTGTCATTATTTAAAAACAAAAAAAACCTAAGCCGATATTTAAAAAGTGTGTGAGAAGCTAGCTATCTAACACTTTTCTTTTGCATTTAACAATATTGTTAATTGATAGATTGTAATCATTGTTCTGTTTCATGGCTCAGTCTTGGTCAGTTAGCCTTCACTTTTGACTCTTTGCTGTAGAGAAGAGTTGATGGTTGGCTCAAAAACTGCCATCAGCAGCATTGTGTTGGACTGTGGTGTTTGTGTTGGTATTCTGTGTTCGGTTTTTCCCAAACAGCCAAAGATCTCCACTGTAGTCTCATCTGCCCAAAAGGACATTGTTTCATAAATATTTTACTTTAGTCAAATGCACCTAATCATGCTGTATTATCTTTTCAGAGTGAAGAGGTGTTCTTCTTTATGCTCTTCCAAAAAAACCCCAGACTTGTGCCATTTTTTTTCCCATTTTATTTTTAACTGTTTTCAACAGAAGCATTTAACAAGCTATCTGAAGTCTGTCAAGTCTCATACAAAGCTGTTGGGGTTTGGCTGTTTCTCTGACCACTGTGAAGTCTGGCCTGTAAATGAACATTTTATGACATCCACTGCTGGGGAGACTACTGACTGTTGAATATTTTCCATTCATGACTAATTTGCCTTACTGTAGAAAACCAAATTCCAAAATATTTGGAAATAGACTTATGCCCTGTTCATACTGGGCTAGTATTACTTGGGGACTTGCAGTAATATGGAATTTGTAAAAAGTAAAAATTCCACAGTGAATTACCTGTCTTATTTTAGCAGGTCATCTGTAATGCACTACAGTGATCCCTTGCCACTTTGCGGTTTGAGTACCACCGGTTTTAGTGCTTCGCAGATTTTTTTTAGAAATATATAATATAATTTAAAAAATTTTGCAGAAACATCACAGGATGTTGTGCACGTTCTCTCACAGTGAAGAAATGCTGTGAGCCAGCCTGGCCCCTTTAAGAAGGTAGCCTTATGGGTAATGATGTGGCCTTATGGGTAATGGAGTGTGTGTGTCGTGGGACAGCAGAAGAAAAAGAGGTTAGATGTAAAGTGGAGTGAGCATAAACAGCAGTTCAGCATGTATAGATTTAACATTCTCTGTTAACCGACAGGAGCTGAACAATACAACCTGTGTGATGTTAGAAGTTCCTGCAGTGCCAGAATAAAGTGCTCGTTCCATGCAGAGAAAACTGGACTTTTTGTTTTGTTGTTGTTAGCGTGTTAGTCGCTAATAACGAAGCCAAAAATAGCACAATACCAGTAGTTTGTTTACTACAGGTTCAGAGACCAGAAGGCTGTGAAGGCAACAGAAAGACCACAGTGGAGCCTTTGTTTTGTTTCGCTGCAGTGCCTCACTACTTTTTGGGGGTTTTTATACATATATTTTAAACACATTATTGAGGCTCGGGGGGCTCCAGCTCCAGATTGCGGCTTTTGATTGTCGCGGGGGGGGGGCGCTGGTCCCCATTAACCGTGAAAAATAAGGGATCACTGTAATGCCTTTTCGTCCCGTGTTAAATTCCTTTTTTCTGTGAGACTGGACTTTTGTTTGTAGGAAATAATATTTTAGTAATGCATTTAAAGGATACAGAAACACAGTGAACTTCTTTTACTTTAAAATTGTGTTGCCTCCTGTAACAAACATAGCTACTAATAAAGTTTTAGCTCTTGATGGATCTCATTTTTTTTTACAGGAAATTGAAATTTGATTGAATAATTTTCGTACAAATATTTGTTTCCATGTTCTTTGAATACATATTATTAAATTTGCTCAATAAATGTTTTGTTTTGAAACACTTCAAAGAAGAAAGGGATGAAAAAATCCAGATAATAGAGGCACTGGACAAGCGTTTGGATCAACTCATGTAACATGACAACAATCAACCATGCGTGGCGGCTGATGCTCAGTTGGTAGAGCGGGTGTCCACTTGATGCGTCGATCCTGGCTTTCACTATCCACATGTCGAAGTGTCCTTGGGTAAGACACTGAACGCTAGTTTGCCTTCAGCGGGGACATAGCAGCAGCTGCCCACTGGTATGTGTGTGTGAGTGTGTGTGTGTGAATGGGTGAATGAGAGGAAACATGTAAAGCACTTTGAGGGCACCGTGATGGTGTCTAGAAAGCACTACGTACGTGCACACCACTTACCATGCATGTGAGAGGAAACAGCTTCAATGGGAGAAAGATGTGAAAAGAAAAAGACTGGAGATAAAGAAGATACGTCTTGAGTTTGAAGTGAAGAGGATGAAAATCTGATGAATGAAGAACAAAAAGCGTTATTGCTCCAGCTGTTCCAGTGCTTTAGGCCCACACCTCAACTTTCACCATGTGTGGCCCCTCACCTCTTTCCCCTATCTGCCATCTCTCTAAATCCCATCAGCTGAGGGCATGGTTGACCCCTTCCCATCAGCGCATCAGGTGTACGATTATGATGACCCATCCAAATAGTTTGTGTCTAGCAACTATGCTGAATGGATAATATGCTGGTAAAATTCAGATTGACTGTTCTTTTCAAGTTGACTGTTTAAATTTTACAAATTAAAAGAAGTAGCAGTGCACTGTCCTTGTGTTTATTGCTGTTTATAGGGAAAAAAAACTAATGCATTTTCAATGTTTTCTAACAGTGGTTAATTATACATAAAGGGAAAGTTGAAGTTTTTCTTTCAAAACAAAGTGGAAACAGTGTGAATTTATGACTTATTTGTCCTCATTTTTTAAAATAAAAAGGAATGCACTTTCAGTTTTGACACAGTATAAGCAACTTTTTTGTGTTGAATAACTAAGTTTAAAAAAAATCAGAAAGTTCAAAGCTGAACTCAGGTTCAGTTTTGTTTTCTGAGTTGCTGTGTTCAAAGACGCTTGAAATAAACTTAAGTTCTTTTTCAGAGTCCAGTGTTTATTACTTCCGCCAAGGAGGTAATGTTTTTGCCGCTGTGTTTATCTGTCTGTCTGTCTGTGTTCAAGATAACTCAAAAAGATATGGATGGATTTTGATGAAATTTTCAGGAGTTGTCAAAAATGTGAAAAGAAAGAAATGATTTCATTTTGGGTGTGATCCAGAAGAAATCCTGGATTCTGGCTCACTTTCAAATTTTCGACAACATTGCGGTCAATGGGGCTGAAAATTTTGTTTTTCAATATCTCAGTTAATTATTGCCCAAAATTTGATTCAGGGATTGATAATGGGAACTTCTATCAAATTTCAAAGGCTGATCCAGGATCTGATCCAGAACGCAGATTTTATTACAATCTCTCAATCGCTATATGGGGGAACTGTTGCATTTGGCGGAGGTCTGCGCTCTCCGAGTGCTTTTCTAGTTTGCTATCATAGTTTGAATATGAGCTACCGAGGCCTCCTGAATAGACTGCTTCAGAGAGAGCTCGTACTTGAAGTTCATTATGCTGCTCTGGTCCTGTGTCTGGCCGCTCAAAGGTGTCTTCCTAGTGTTCCTTGTAGCCAATGTTCTGCAAATGACAAAAGTTGTGCAGCACCATGCAATCTCACATATTTTATAGTTTTTGAGAGTCATTTCTTTTCATTAGGCATCGCCAGTGACTCTTGAGACAGCCACATGCACGCTCAACACTGCTTTAAGGAAGTGTTGTAGGTTGCCCTCGATTCCCTAACAGTACCTTGTGGAAATGGTTTCTTTATGTCAGTGGTCAAGCTGTAAGCAGAATCAGCCACAATTAGGGCAGGTATGTCAACCCCTTGGATTCTTCTGCTGACTGCAGGAAAGGAAGTGCCATCCTGCAGTTTGCAGGCACAGACGAGAGCACTCAAAAATATATGCAATTTCCAGGCCAGCCAACATAAAAATCCAGAAACCTGGAAGTGTGATCTACAAGTCCTTGGAGAACAACACTGCACAACCCTTTCTGTTATAGTAGCCAGCGGGACAGCTCGCTGGAGCAATGACAGAGATGTGTGTGTCATCCAAAGCACTAACAGACATTGGGAGTTGTGTCTTCCTCTCAGAACTTGTCATAATTGTTTAGAGTTCAGGGACAGGTTTTGGTCTCTTCACAGAAACTCTCCCGAGTTTAGCCAGTAATGTTGAATTCTAACTCTCTTCTCTACTTTCTGTTCCCAGACTCAACACTAAACATGGAGAGGCAGCGTTCAGTTTTTACGCTCCTCACATGTGGAACAAACTCCCAGAAAACTGCAGGTCTGTTATAAACTCTCAGCAGTTTCAAATTCAGGGTTAAAGACATTTTTCATTTGCCACCTTTTATTAAAAATAACTGATGATAAACCTTTTATTTCTTGCATTCTATCTGCACTCTTCATTTTTTAAATAAAAAACAACTGTTGATTAAGTTTTTGCATTTTATCCTACCTTAAATATTTCATTTCATTTATTTTATTATCTTCCTGTTTTTAATGTGCGCTTTAATGCTTTTAATGTTTAATGTAAAGCACCTTGAATTGTCTTGTGAAACGAAATGTGCTGTACAAATAGACTTGCCTTGCCAAGTAGAATTGGATTCCAACATTTTTGTAGTCCGAAGGCTGATTGGTGGTCTTCTCTCAAGTACAATGCATTTGCTGTAAGAAAAGTGAATGCCGTCAGCACTAAGAGATTATCCATGTGTTATTGCTACACATTTCTAAAGTACAGTGTACCAACATTTGTACTATAGGTGGCTCTACATGATGCATTTTATTCACAGTCCATTGAGAAAGTTATGTGATTGCCTATAATTTATTACAAACGAATGTATTCAAAAACTGCATAGCTAACTTTACAGTGGGATGTATTATCTATAACAAATGTAAGGGTTACTTTTAAAACTAGCCCTGACAGATCTGTTCTTAGCAAAGAAAGAGACAGCAGCCATTTTGTTTGAATTGAACATGAAATAATAAAACAACTAGAAAAGCACTTGGAGAGAGCAGACCTCCGCCAAGCGCAACAGTTCCCCCAAATAGCGATTTACAGATTGCGATAAAATCCAGGTTGTGTATCAGATCCAGATCAGCCTTTTTGAAATTTGATAGAGGTTTCCCATTGTCAATCTCTGAGTCAAATTTCATGAGTTTTGGGTAGTAATTAAGGGAGATATTGAGAAACAAAATTTTCAGCCCCATTGACCGCAATGTTATCCAAACATTTGAAAGTGATCCAGAATCCAGGATTTCTTCCGGATCACACCCAAAATGAAATCAGTTCTTCCTTTTCACATTTCTGACAACTCCTGAAAATTTCATCAAAATCCATCCATAACCTTTTGAGTTATCTTGTACACAGACAGACAGACAAACAGACAGATAGATAAACGTCACCGAAAACATTACCTCCTTGGCGGAGGGTTAATAAAATGGTTACTTGAATGAGACACATGTGCTTACTGTCACAGTAACAGGAAACAGAACAGTAACTGGAGCTTTTGTTGTTGTTACCAATTATTTTTCTTACGCCATGTGGCCCTGCAAGTCATCCATCTCACTGTTGCTCTTCTGCTGGCTCTGAACTTCTTTTTCTGGGGTTCCATAAAAAGAGAGCCTTGGAGCTTAATGTTGACAAATTTCTTGAATTTTTTATTTATTTATTTTTGTCCCAAAATATCATCCATTATGGAATCCACCGCAGCCATCATAATTACACGAGGAAAGAAGCAGAAAAGGCAAAGCTAGATGCAATAAAAACACTCCCTCCCACAAATCAGTGAATTACAGAGATGTGCATTTGCCCAGGATTAACATTATCCCATGACCTTGTATTTGCTGAAATAGGGTAGTTAATTTGGGTTGTAATTTTGACTTTATGAATCACAGACATGCTGCATTCGCACTGGATTAATATCACAGATGTCATTTGTCATATGTAATTACATATTATCGCAGGTCTATCCCGTGTGAATACGGCATTAGACAGACTTTATCGTCATTCAGATTTACACTTTACAGGTCACATAAGAACAAGATCCCATTGCATTGGCTCAGAATAGAGAGAGAAAAAAACTGCATCAAGTGTTCTCACATCAGATGGGAAAGTTTACAAAAATTTAAGGTAAATGAATAAAACTATTATTAACAACCTGTATAAAAAAAATATCAATATATTGCACATCTACGGTACATCTAATTTTTATACTGCGCAGCAGTAGAACTTGTAATGAGTATGGAGTGGTGAAACAGTCCTGGGTAGGTGGGATCCTGTATAGGAGGGACTTTATTCTGATTTCAACAGCCTTATGACATATGGGACTAAACTGTTATTGAACCTGAATGTTCTGTACCATAAACTATGGCAATTTTTTTTGCAATGTCCCTGGATGGGACGGCGTGAAGTCCCAATGATTCTTTTCTGCTGTCGTAACTACACTCTGCAGGGATTTCCAGTCAGAGGATCTGCAGGCTCCTGACCAGACAGAGATGCACATCCAGGGCCGTAGCACCAAATTCTGGGCCCCTACAAAGGAGGTCCTGGTGCCCCCCCCCCCCATCACCACCGTCACAACAGACTTAAGGTTTTTGGATTACAACAATATGCCATTTAATATAGGGCCCACCAAGTTTGCATAACGATCAATATCTGTCATGAAATTTAGTTTTGGTATTAACTAATATATTCAATACATAATTTTTTCCCCCTTAGCTTCCCGTGGGCCCCCCTCTGCCATGGGCCCCCCCAAGGCTGTGTAACTTTTACCCCCCTGTCCGACGGCCCTGTGCACATCAGTACACTCTCAATGGTGCTTCTGTAGACGGTGGGGAGAAATGAAGGGGGGAGGTGTGCTCTCCTCATCCAGAGCAGAAAGTGCATGTGCAGCTGAGCTCTCTTTACAAGAGCACTGGTGTGATGGTACCGGGTCAGAAAGTCTGTTATGTTTCACCTTCTCCCTGTTGGCTCTGTCATTGTCGTCCTGGATGACGCCCACTACTATCATGTTGGCTGCAAACTTCATGATGTGATTAGAAGTGAACTGGCGCAGCAGCTGTGGGTCACCATGTTGAACAGCAGCAGACTCAGGTCGCAGCCCTGAAGTGAGCCGGTGCTCAAGGAAATGACAAGCAGTCAGTTACACAGGGGGTGCTGAAACCAAGGGGGCACAGTTTGCTCACCAGATGCTGTGGGATGATGGTATTAAATGGTGGGGTGAGTGCAAAGGGTGGTGGTAATTAAGGCAGGAAATTGTGGGCTTTTTAGACTTAGAATCCTAGCAAAACTGATTCACAGCAAAACGTTGTGTCTCTAAGATCATTGCTGATGATTTTCCGTTGTTGGCATTGTGTTAATTCAGACCAGACCATGATGCCAAAACATCTGCTTGTATGGAGGTTGTCATACTTGTTTGTCAGTTAATTATGCGCATTTGATGAGCAGAACCTGGCTGCTGCTTAATCTCTTAAAGAGAGACAAAGGAACTTTTTTTTTTCTTTGGTGTTTTGCTCAGTCACTCTCTTGTTTTCACTTGTCATCTTCTTTGGTCATTACTTTCTTGGGTTTCTTAGTCACCTATACTGCAATGTCCACTGTAGCTCTGTGAGCTCGCTTCAACAGGGTTATGTTAACATATGCTATGGCACTCTTCATAAAATGCATAAAATTAAATAAAACTTGAAATCATAAATCTGCAGTCAAAAATAATACTTTATAAAAAAAAAAAAATAAATAAAAATTTGACAAAAAAGTGTGCAATTGATAATACTAGTGTTGGGCCACAGGCCACACGTTACAGAAAACTGCATGGTTTTCTGAGACAAAGGAAATTATAAAACTCAATTTCCCAGCATGCCTGGCAGTTTCAGTTTCACACCAAGGTGTGAAAATGCCCCCAGCCTCTCACTGGATAAGGGACCCCCATCTCACTGCAGGAACCCCAACAAAGGCGGACTGCATCCCGGCAGCCGTAAATACCGCGAGCGCAACAAGCTCGGTCTCTTGTCCTCTTTTCCTGCACATCGGCTCTCCTGCTCGGATCTATTCCACACGACTCAAAGCATCTTCTTTTGGGCCTACTCCGGCCCGCCACAGTTTCCTGCTAGCAACCACGAGGCCATCCAGCAACGCGCTAGTCAGCCACCGGTAAGGAAGACTGGGTCACGCGCCCCATCCAGCCAGCACCATGAGTGAGCTGCGCACATTGGCGCAAATGAGGCACGGTCCCGCCACGGGAAGACGCAACGGCTCCACATGCGCTTTCTAAGACCCGGTTCTGCTGAGACGCCGCAACCTGTGCCCCCCCGGACGCTGAGAGAGCCAGGACAAGCAGAGCCGCTCTTGCCACCACCCGCGGAGCGTAAACCAACAGCGGCTCAGCCATACTCATACCAATCATACTCATACCATCTTCCCGGGACTCTACAACACCATCGATAGCTTCTGGAGCGATCCAAGTAAGAGGCTTTTGTGTCTGGGCAGAGTTAATTAGCTTAGTTAATATTTCTGTACTTACTGTGACACTGTTTACGATTGAGCACACCAGTAGTCCGCCGATGCGTATTTACCCATGTGATCACCGTGTTTCTTTACCACTGGCTGATCGTGCCTTGATTTTAGATAAACAATCAAGAAGAGAGTGCGGAAGTCTGCTCCACACTCTCCAACCTGTGTGGAAATCCTCGGAGCGATCACGGCATCGGTGGCTTGGAATCAACTTTGCTATGTGATTTTACTCTGTCTTTCCTTTACTCTTTTTTTTTTCGTACTAACCGCCCCTGTGAGGAGGTTATCACGTGACCTTGTCAGCCATCTTGGTCAGGGCAGGAGTACTGCGTGGTCCCGTCCGCCATCTTGTGGCGCCCTATCATGCGACCCAGCGGCCATCTTAGACATCCTTCTTACATTACCATACACGCACACACACACACACATGTGCACACACTCACATATACCTATAGTTACATTTTTACATGCAGACATATGGACACTCTCTTCCCCTTTTAATGTTTGATTATGTTAGTTTAGTTATCCTTTAGTAGTAGATATCGGGGTCTTGATTCAATTGTTTGTTCATTTTAATACTTGTGTTAATAAATCCTGAAATTTTCTAATGAGAAAAGTTGTTTGTGGTTATTTTACACAGTTTTCTAACATTTGCCGGTTGCAGAGGTCTGTGCCCGGACTCACACCTCTGTTGCTCAATAGCGCCACACCTGGTCACAGGCTGGCATGCATAGAACAACAGCCATTTTGAGACTGATTGTCCCATTTAGTCCCTTTTTATGATTTATAAGGTGGTGACCCGTTCATTTTATTAACTTTGTTAATACCCTTCTGGTTTTTAGCAGCTGTCCCTCAAGACAGTTGGTAATAACCCTTTTATGACTAAATGAGCATGTTATATGCCTTA
The DNA here is from genome assembly GCA_018398805.1 of Hirundichthys speculiger. NCBI lineage: Eukaryota > Metazoa > Chordata > Actinopteri > Beloniformes > Exocoetidae > Hirundichthys > Hirundichthys speculiger. Next base: position 48,604 of record JAGFBZ010001146.1, read on the forward strand.
TTGCACAATGCTAGACAGGTCAGCAACTATCTGACCATATTTACAGAACTGCAGAGCTGCAGAGAGGACACAGTGAGTTAAATGTGATAATAATAAAAGGGCACCAGAACCTTTGTGTCACATTACACTTACAAAGCATTTGTTAAAAGAGGTTCCAAAGGTCATGTCTTGGCACAGAAGCTGGGCCAGGGGATTGGCTCTATGACCACCATGCTGTTCTTTAAGGTGACAATCTGTTAACACCAGCCTCAGCCACCAAAGGCTCTTCTCTGCCCAGTAATCCTAATGTCGACCATGCATGTCCTGTCACAGGATGATCTCCTCTGGCAAATTAGCTGAGCCTCTATCTGGGATTAGTAACATTCATCTGCATGCACTTCCATTGTCACATCCTGCAGGTATTGAACACTTAATAAAACACACGCTGTGGGGCTCAAATGTCACAATTTTCACCACGGCCCTGTCAATATCCCCGTGACCTTCTTCGTGTTTACACTTGTAGGACATCAGGCTTGCTTATTGTGCAGCAAAATAGAAGACAAACACAAAAGACGTGCTGTGCAGGAAAGTATACAAGAGGCTTTGCATTCTCGTGGTACAAATCGGGGAGGTTAGCATGTCAGTGATATATAAAGCCTCTCAGAAAGAATTTCAGTGCTTTAATCGTTGTGTATCAGAGAGACTATTTGGGAATAAAGAGCACATTTTTATGGATATTTTAGTGGTGAGACCCTAAAGCATCCATAACAGGTAGAGACAAGGAACTTAAGTCCTGAGAGTAGAGACAGCTGAGTTATTAAATTCAGATGGTTATTGGAGAGATTTGCATAGATACTCTACAAAATGTAGATGAGGTGGGGATGCGGAGGGAGGAGGGGGAAATGGCGATGCACAATAGACCAAATTTATGGAATAATCATTTGTAATTTTTTTCTTGCCTTACAAAAAGCAAAAAAAAGGCGAAGAAGAAAAGAAGAGGTAAAGACAAAACAAATACAATATAAAAGACAAAAAAATAAAACACAAATATTAGGACTTAATGAACAAGAGCAACCTGAGAAAAATGTTCCATTTTGATTCAAGTAGAATATAAACATCCAAAGCCAAGAAGAGCAAGTTGGTCTGAATTAGGGATTTAAATATGTCTAACAGGACTGTATCTGAATGGCTCAACTGTTCGACATATTTAGGCAGCAACTACAAAAGCTTGATCACTTTATGTTTAAGGATATTTTCATACCTTCATTTGTTTCCTCTGGTCAGAATCACTCTGAGTTTGTAAACCCTGAGCACTTTACTCATGGTTTGGTTTCTTTTCACAGAGATCAAGATTCAAACATATTTGAATGCATACCTAAACATGATAGTTCAAACCACGCTTCGGTGCTCACTGATCGTTGTCTGTCACTGGACAAAAAACAGATGCATACAGGAAAATGGAGATGAAGACAGAAGGAGAGGATTGATACTATTTTAATAATAATAATATAATAATTAATATTTTACAATATTAAGTTATTCCTTGGATATGTATTGCACTAAATTTGGCCTAATGGATGTACTTAATTCTGATTAAATTTAATTCTATGAAATCCCATTATGTGATGGGTTGTGAAATATTATTTGTGATTCAGTTAAGCAATCATTAATAAGCAGTGCTTTGAATTAATATTATACAGACATCTTGGAGCAATTTCTCCAACACCTTCCACCAAAAGATCTCCAGTTTTAAGCCAGCAGCCTGTTGGAACGGCATCTAGCTGTCCCATTTGACATACTAGCAACCCATCAGAGCAAGCATAGTGCACCACAACCAGTAAGGTTGTCTGAGGTGCATTGGTGAACTGGTGGCAATTACAGAAATATGCCTCCTCCCTACATTGGAGTGAAAATGTTATGCTCAGATCAGATAACTGTCAGCAGGATGCCATATTTTTCACAGTACTGTTTTGATGAAGGCTACTTGCATCTCCACAGACATTATAGAGAAGAGGTGACTGCACTTGACTGTGCATGAAAGCCTGGGGATGACAACTGGACTATGCTGCCTTTTGGAATTTAATTTATTGGCAGCATGCTCTTTAGGCTCAGGAAATCAGCTTTTCATTCAGGGGTTGATGTGTCTAGGGCAGGGGTTTTCAAAGTGTGGGATAGTGAGCCTCCCCTGAGAGAACTCAAAAGCATGCCGCCCCCCCCCCCCCCCCCCCCCCCCCCCTTTTTTTTTTTTTTTTAATCTGTATGTTTTCAACACATATTTTAACATATTTCTGCACGCGCTCGTTTGGATGCGTTTAAGTGCCCGAGTGTGTGTGCGCGCGCAGTAAACCGTGCCACCAAGTCATGGCACGTCAGGCATCCTCTCCGCAGCTGCCCTTAGCAGATGCAGGAGGGTCGACTGATGGTACAGAAAAGATGTTGTTACATCAGAAAAGTAGCCAGGGCTTTTTTAAAAAGCTGTGCGTCCTGGCACCGGCGTGGCACCGGCGCGCGCCCTCTAAGTGGAGATGGAACCTGATTTTTTTTTTATTTGAGAAACAGCACACTCAAATGTTATCTGTTTTTTTTTTTTTAGACCTAATCCTGAAAGTGAAATCTTTTGGGCTCCATTTAATCTTTAAATAAATATTCTGAAGTCTAACATCTTCAGCCAAAAAGGCATTTTTCATTTAATATTTTAACAGTCCAGGACGTTTCATGGTCAAAAACTTGGAATTAAAAACGCATTTAAAGTATACATAAAAGAATTTATACAACATGCCAAGCTTTGATTATCAAAAATCTAATTTTACAACTGTGAAGTGAAGGTTTCTCACTTTTTTTTCTCCACATTTTTGTTTGAATAAAGCGACTTTAATCAGTTAAGCTCAGAGCATCAGCTTACCTGTGACCACAATAGTGACCACGAGACAGACCAAAGCCTGGTAGATCCACACGTTAGACCTCATGGCTGGGTTTGGGTTCGGGTGTGAAGCAGGTTAGGATCCGGATTAAGTTAAAGTCCAGAGAGGCTGATTCGCCTTCCTTCACGCAGATGCCACTTTTCCAAGAAACCACACGCGTCCTTGGTTCCACCCCCTTAAAACTAAAGCTTACCGGTACGATGCTTCGGTTGCCTTGATAGTCACAGTGCCAAACGCCTCGATGACTTTCTTCTGTGACTGCAATTCATTAAGTTTCCGATCAAAAAACTCCCGCGTCTTGGTCGTTAAACTTTGATGCTTGGTTTCAATATGACGCTGGAGTTTCCATGGTCGCGTGCTGTCGTTAGCTAGCACCTCTTTGCAGATAACACACTGTGGCAGCGGAGCATCGTCAGGACCAACACACGAAAAGCCAAACTTTAAATAATCAGGGTCATACTTCCTCCGTTTTCTGATCGCCTCAGACTCTGTGCCCTCTCTCACTTTCACTTGAGATACTAAAAATCGATCCATTTTGCCCTCGATGTTTACACTCTTTTTCTGTCTTTTCAGGTTTATTTTTTCTCCCGCGCGCCTCCCCTGAATTCCTCTGGCGCCCCCCAGGGGAGGCGCGCCTCACACTTTGAAAACCGCTGGTCTAGGGGATTAGAGACCAAGGTCCCTGATGCTCGTGGACAATAAATTTGCTTTGTTCCTGGGATATATAATTGTTTTCACTTCATGCTCTCTGACATGGTGTTGCTATTCCCCAAAGTACACAGCAGTTGATTTGTCCATACTTTCCTATTACTTTCTCTCATTAATTTGTAAAGTATTCTAGTAGTTGGAATAAATTGTTATTTGTTGTAAATTATTAAGTGGATTATTCTGTTGTGGCATCATTATTTTTTCCTTTGAATTTTGCCTTTACATGTTCAAACTTGGACAAAATTTTTTATTTAACTTAAAGGTGGGGTAAGGGATTACATGCTAACCCAGAGCACTTTTTGTCACATTCATCTTGTGAGCACAGTATAAAAAAACTAAATGAATACAAAAAACAGTGGTTTTCATACACAGCCTAGCTCCCAAACCATAACAAACAGCTCCAGCCAATTACACAGGGTGGGGATTTGTCTTGTGCAGATGAAATTTGGGAGGGAGGGAGGGAGGAGTGGCTTGGAAGAATTGATAGGGAAGCACTGAAGGGAAGGGAGGAGTTAGCTCTCCATGTTTGTTGACGTTTTCCCACAGATATCAACAGATGTGATGTCATTCACAAATCACTTACCCTGCCTTTAATCAATGATGTCTGTCAATCACTGGTACTTATCTAATATACCACCACACTGCAAAAAATAAAAGCAATTACAGGACGTTACAGTGGCAAATAACCTGTTCACATGTTCACATGACACATGGATGTCTCATTACAAGCGATTATTGGTGTCTGTTTATATATATGTATGTTTGTATATGTGCATTTGGCATTTGGCATCAACTTGGCATTGAAATTGTACAGAAAGCACAAGGGAATTCTACCCTTCTTCAACGTTGAGGTATAAAGCATTTAGATATATTACCATTTAGGTGATGGTTGAATCCTGACGTTGATTCAAATTAAAAATCAGCTACAATGTGCCTGCAGATTACCATTTAGGTGATGTTGAATCAAAGCTGATATAGTGTCAGTGAATGGTTTAAACCTCTACGTTGAAGAGGGGTAGAATTCCTTTGCGCTTTCTGTACATTTTCAATGCCAAGTTTCAACGTAGAATCAATATCACTGCTGACACTCTTTCAACATTGATTCAACCATATTTTGCTATCTGGGATCTCTGTCTCTGGTGTAAAACTGTAAAAGGTTGGATGCGGGAATTTATTTCCGATATGTCTGAAACTGTTGGTGGTCGAGGAGGGACAGGAACATTAATTGTTTGTGATCTTTAAATGCTCATCCAACGATTCGTTCTGCAGTATTTTAAAAAAGCACATTAGCTGCACCAAGATGCACAACTGGTAACAACTGGATCTTATGCAGGTAAGATCCGGGTTTAGGGAGATGGAAGATTGCGTTCTGTTAACTGTTAACTGTTTTCACTCCCTCGCCAGTGTATTCAACAGCAAAACCAAAATGCTCCCACACCGGTGATTAAAAAAAGTTTTTCCCAATTTCTTCACTGCCGCTGGCCATGCCTGCTTGTTTTTTTTTTCTTTTTCTGCATCTTTGACCTGCAGCCATCCGGCCAGTGTCATAGGCTGGTGACTGTGAGTTAGCGGAGGCGAGTGGACATTGACATGCAGTGGCGGGCCTGTTGCCTAAAAGGCACGTACGCTCACGTGCAAGTCAAATGCAAAGTTATTGGAACATAAATACCGCGAGACATAAAAGCATCCTGTGTCCCGTGCAGGTTGTATGGAACTGTACCATATTTTACAGTACTGTTGTATCCCTAATGTATGTATATATATATATACACATAACAATGAAAGCATTATGGCAGCAATATTTTTGTGATTTACCAGAGGCTATAAAACCTTTTGAAAAAAAGCCTCTTGAATCCAAGTATTTTAGGCCAAATTCCATTCTGTTTCACTGTTGTAACCCTGGTTTATATTACAATGAGTTTGATTGGAAGCAGCAAGTAAAATAACAAGATTAAGTGTTTCCAAAGGTTCAACAGATTTTAAAGTAGAAAAACTATTGTCTTCACATACTCCTCTGTCTCTGTCTTTTTTGTGGCATCATTAAGACAGTGGAGATTAGAGCTGTGCGGGATTAATGGACACCCTCCACTGCAGAACAAAGCTGGCTCAGGCACTCAGGATCACAGGTAATGAAGAAGCAGCTTGAGTTATGATTTCATGCAGGGCCGGGCAGATAAATTTGGAGAGGACGAGTGGTCACTGCTGACTTATCACCCTTGTGGAAACTGCGGAAATCTGTGGACTCTTCTCTGCTTTGATACAGGAACATTCCTTACACAAGGGCATATAAACACTGCAAACTTTACTTTTACATCAGCATTTTAGCTTAGCCTTGCGCATTACTTGCTGAGTGAATAGGAGATTTATTGTGCGTATGGTGCAACGTAATTATGGCCAAGAAAGTGGAAAAAAAGTGCATCTTATCTTACCAGCACTGCCCTTTACCAAACTGTGGTCAGTCAACCAACTATCATAATAAAGTCCAGGTTGGTCCAGTTAACTGGCTAACATTCACATAAAATGAGTTTAAAAAAAGAGACCGTAAGGATCACTGCTGACCATATCAAGAGATCCAAATTAAAACGACAACTACATGTTATATTTTTACACAAAGGCACCATGGGCAGACTGAAGTGCAAGGATAGTGCATCCTGAAAGACCTGTATTTTTTTTTTTTTGATCGTAGACCCAACAGCACCTACAATTTAAAAGCCTTATGGAACTGGATAAAGGTCGATTCACCAAAAGCTCTCAGTATCCAAATGCACGCAGCACTGGACCTGGAAACGGTAAGCCAGGAAATGCCACAGATCCTGTTAAATATTCTAACACTCAGGACAGTGACAATCAAAGCACGTCATTAACAGTAGAGCGGGTCGTCCAGTCACTGTAAGGTTGGCGATTCGATCCCAGCTCCATGCCAAAGTGTCCTCGGGGAAGACACTGAACTAGAGGTCTTCCCGGGTCTACTTTCATGGACTCGAACCTGAATGGACCCGTGAAAATTTGACCCGAAACCGATCCGACTCAAGCTATTATCATAAGTCCAGGAGTCCGACCCGGAATATTTGGACCCGGAACCGACCAGACCCGAGTCTTTAGTTTCCGACCACGAACCGAACTGAGTAACATGAATAGAACCGAGACAATACAGCCTATAGTTGCTCATGTTAAAAGTTGTCTAGCGTTGAATAAAACTTGATTTTCTTACCTAAAGTTGTCTTCTTCAACCCGGTTCAGTTGCTGCATAGGTTACATGATGTAAACAACAATAAATCCACGTCATTATTTTCTTTGTGGATACATATGCTATTGGTAGCAACTGCTAACACTAACAGCCTACAATGGTCAGGACGTGTCGAGAATATGTTCTCTCATCCAGCATTGTCATGTTGGCGATCCGTTGTGCTTTACTGCTGCCGGGCAAACCGCTAATAACACGCTACGGCAACACGATTGTTTCATGACAAATACGCCACGTTAATAAATAATGAAATAAACTGCCCGAGTCCTGACATTGGCTGACACTGCCAATATCTTTACCTCTCTCGAGTAAACGCGGACCCAGTCTGTCAGAGAGCACCGACTGGACCCGAGACTAACTGTACCGATTCCAACCCGAACCCGGAGTCACGTCTTTTGAATGGACCCGAGACCTGATTCGGGTCGGTTCGGAACCTCGGGTTTTCGGGTTGTCGGGTTGTTCCGAAGACCTCTACACTGAACCCTAACTTGTCCCCAGTGGGTCTGGCAGCACCCTTCATGGTAGCAGCCACCTACTGGTGTATGAATGTGTGTGTGAATGGGTGAATGAGAGGCCATTGTAAACTGCTTTGAGGGCACCTTGATGGTGTGGAGAAAGCGGTATATAAATGCAGTCCATTTACCAATAATATGGATGGGCAGAATTGTTCTAATATTTAAGCAAAAGTACCCAGGAAACCTGTTTATACAATCTTCAAGTGAAGGTTTATTTTTGTGGTAGGTGCTGTCAAGTCTTCAAAACAACCACTTTAGGCAGACTCGAATTTGATTGACTGAATGAAACTATGTTTTTCAGACAGGATTGAGTGGGTGCTGCACTCATTATTTCTTTAGGTTTAAAGATGTACTTTGACATAGAGAGGTGACACTGATGTAAAAAGACATCTTTGACAACTTAGGCAATAGGTGTATTTAAAAAGCAGTGTTTCTTTTTTATTTTAAAATATGGTATTTTTTTTACTTTCTCAATAAAATGTTCTTTTGGAGTAATCACTTGCCCTGGCAGCTCCAAATCACCCATGGCTTTGTGAGTTTTTCTCTTCAGCATGCTGTCAAACTGCTCCTCATTCAGCCTGTTTGTAATTTAAGTTTGTAACAATATAAAGCAGAGATAATATCCCAGCAAACTATTTTGGCCATCTGAAGTTTTGCAGTCAGTCAAAAATAAATGAGTTACTGTAGGTTATGCATGGAAATGTTTCCATGTATGTATTGTATTGTATGTAGGAAAACGCAGTCACAACCTACTGATGCAGACCAGCATGCTGAAGAAACAAATGAGTTTCAGACAGGGTGTAAATGACATATTAGTCAAATCAAAAGTAAATGGGGCTCCAAATTCAGACATCTCATGCATGCATTTGTTGCACATAGGAAACTCAGATATCCAGAAAAGATACTGAAGTGCAGTTTGAGGAAGAAGCAGCTGGGGTGGGGAGTAATTACAGGGTTGAGGGAAATTGTCGTTTAAACCACACCTATGTCCTTGGTGACAGTCTTCCTCCAGCCGGCCAAATCCTGTCAGATATTACTGGAGGTTTTTTTCTCCCTACGTGGGAGTTTTTTTTTTACCTGCCATTATCATTTATCATTGATTGGATTTAATGATATAATCTTAGTTAATGATATTTGCTCGGGGGTCATGCTCTGGGTCTCTGTAAAGCGCCCAGAGACAATTGTCATTGTAACAGACGCTATATAAATAAAATTGAATTGAATTGAATTGAATTGAATTGAATTACAGTTGGAATGTGTGTGCACAGGTGCATGTGTGTTTCAGCACCATGTAACAATCCTGCTGATGCATTATGCACAATGAATGTGTATTTTTCTGCTGGTCTTGAACTTAAAGACAATAACTGGTATGGGCCTAAATCAGGGGCAGATATTATAAAATTAGTGTGTAGCATGAGATACATGTCTGCTTGTGCTACAGGAATGACTTAACTCATTTCAAAATTAACCTATATCAAATATAAGTAACAGTGAAAGAAAAGGGCTCTCTAGTGGTTGTGGTACTTTTTGAGGACACAGCAGTTGAGATGAAGCTAAGCCTCAGCTTGAGGTTAACCCACAGGCACAAATAAAAGTGCAATTAGCACTGATTGTGTTTTCAGTGACCCCTTTCTCTCGTTTTGCTGCTTGTCTGTTTATTGTGCAACCCATCTGTGTTCTTGACTTATTTCCCAGATTTCTTTTATTCTTAAATATCCGTCACAAAAAATGGTTTATATTCATTTTTATTATGATTCCCCTTTGTCTAAAGTAGAAAAAATACCACCAAAGAAACAGCACACAAAAATATTCTGTGTTAAATTTTTAGCAAGGATGTGGCTGTGACTTATTTATTCTTGTTTTTGTGTCCTTTCCCTCCAGCACTGCTGGTCCCTGTGGACTTCCGTGCTTGTGTCCAATGACACATGCATGTGATGGACTGATGGCCTGTTCACACTGTCATTCTGCCCTCCAAACTAGTGCATGTTGCACTAGTTTGGATTTTGATCTGGCATTTCTCTGTGGATCCGTTCTCAGTGGTTCAGAGGGTTTTTCAGAGCAATTAATGCATGAAGAGTTGCCTTTGAGTGTCTCTGGCAAATAGCACCGATTTGAGCTAAATCTAAGTCTGTAAAATGTTTTCCCAGTTACAGTGATCACTTATTTTTCGCGGTTAATGGGGACCGGCCGTTAACCAGTGGTTAATGGGGACCACCTTTCATTTGGTGTTTTTTTTTATTACAAAACAAGAGAATTGGTGAGCTTACTTTCAAGACACCTGCATCCACCTCGGATCATTTTGGATGTCTCAAAAATGATTCATGAGTACGATGCTTTTCTTTGCACCTGCAGCAGAGACCGGACATACTGTGTTTTGCTTGAACACGTAGAGGGGATGGAGTGTGACTGGGAGTGTCAGTGCAGTGCCAAGAGTTGTGACCTGTGTGTCCTTGCCTACAGAGAAGGTGTGGACAAAAGCAGCTTCTTGCTGTAACATGCGCTGGGATACTTTACACGGCTCATTGATTCTGTCTGAGCAGCTCGTCATATGTTGTCCTGAGTTTTGTCCTTGTCGCATCAAGTCTTGATGTTTTGTTTTTTTTTTTTTTTTTTGGTTTAGTTATAAGAGGGTGATAGTGTTAAAGTTGCTCAGTGAACAGCAGCTCATTGTTTATAACAGAAAAACAACAGTTACTTTTTCCATTGCAAGGTACAGCTCTGCTAGGCTTCAATGTTCTCTACTTCACTTTGCAGTGACATCAAAGGAAAAATCAGCTGATTATACACTGGAGATCAAAATTAGAGAACAAACCTACAATTTCATAAATGTCAAGGTTACTACGTGGTTATATTTGAAATTATCCAAACAAGAATAAAAGAGCAGTATTTCAAGCGTATTTCATGAGTTACATATATTCAAAATATATATCAAGATTGGAGAACACTGTCATATTTCCCATTTATTGGTGTTCATCTGGCACCTGGTGCTAATTGCCTTTATTATCTGAGAAACCATATTAAACTGGTAGTCTGACACTTCAGTTTCCAGATTTTGCAAGGTGGTGAGCCATTTTAAAATGACTGTAACTCTTCAGCAGCAGGTTGTCCAGATGAAGGCCAAAGGGACGACCCTATCAGCCACAGCAAGAGCAGTTGATTGTTACCTTCGCCAAGGAGGTTATGTTTTGCCGGTGTTTATCTGTTTGTTTGTCTGTCTGTTTGTGTTCAAGATAACTTAAGAAAGTTATGGCTGGATTTTGATGAAATTTTCAGGAATTGTCGGAAATGTGAAAAGAAAGAACTGATTTCATTTTGGCTGTGATCCGGAACAAATCCTGGATTCTGGATCACTTTCAAATTTCCGATAACATTGTGGTTAATGGGGCCAAAAATTTTGTTTCTCAATATCTCCGTTAATTATTGCCCAAAACTCATGAAATCTGACTCATGGATTGACAATGGGAATCTCTATCAAATTTCAAAGGCTGATCCGGATTTGATCCAGAAGGCGGATTTTATCGCAATATGTAAATCGCTATATGGTGGAATTAATGCGCTTGGCGGAGGTCTGCGCTCTCCCAGTGCTTTTCTAGTTCCAAAAGTGTTATTTCCAGAATACTGCATCTTTACATCACAAACTCATTCAAGTCTGCCAAAAAGGCTGGTTGTCCATGAAAGACAAACACAAGAAGACAGGGTAATGCGTAGAATCTCACTGGTCAATTGGTTCAACACAGCAGCTGGAAATGCCGGCCAGTTCAGCGCTGACCAGAGTAAGGATCCGTCCTGTCATACAGTGTCTAGAAGTTTAAGAGCTTTTGGACTGAAAGTCCATTCTGCAGTCTCGTACACTAACCTTTGCAGAGGAGCATGTGTGGACAGAGGAGAACTGGTCCAAAGTTCACTTTAGAGATGAAAGAAAGTTTAATTTATTTATTATCAATTAGGCTTCTTTGTATATAAAAACATGAAATAAATCATCGGACTCTTACAGTGACTCTTAGTAATCGGCAAATGCAAGCTCAGACCAACAGCATCATTGCTCTTTTCACTCTGCCATTATTAATTCAACAAAAATGAAGCCAGTAAGAGGGGAAAAAAAAAAAAAAAAGTAATGAGTGTAACACCAAGCACAGCCTTACTATTTCCATAGGATTTCAGGGGGCAAGTTGCAGCCATGTTCTGCTGATAAGCAGCCCTTAATAAAATGATCATCAGCGGGTTTTAACATCTCTATGAAAGCTGATGTTTTGGATGTTGACTGATCCGATATTCCTGGATGGGAAAGACATAAAATATGGTCTTAGAAAAGGAACGGAGTGTACCTGAGTAATGCAAAATGATGCTTTTTTTACCCACTAGGTGGCATTTGAGGCTTTTTGTGGATGTGACCACTTTTGATAAAGAAAGTAACGAGGCAAAACAAGTGATACAGATGATTCATTTAAAAACATTTCTTTTTTTACCTTTAAACAACCATGGTGTACCACTGCGCTGCAGTGTACATCACATAGCAACAAAGCTACACATCTATCCCTTTGTAATTGACGTGACGTGGGTAAAGTGGTCGACAGATTTCTTTGTGCAGAGAAAATGAAGGCATTAAATTGGCATGAGCGTAAGGACAAGATGTGGAAGAATGTTGATGTACTGCACCTCAAGGATATGTTCACATCGTTTTGACAAGGAAAAGAGCAGCACTGACAGCTACATGAGTGGTGATCCTGTCTACTTTGCCTGGAATAACTGGAGGAAGCTGCTGTCACAGGGAAGACCGGAACGGCACAGATCTGCAAAGCCCCAGATGACTGTGAATGCTGCCCCCTGACATGTCATCATCTGTGGTGCTCGCGTAGTCTTTAATGTTGCTGCACATCTGGAAAACATTAAGTATCTGTAACTCTTTAAAAGTCACAGAAGTAGTTCCATGAAGAATTGGGATCAAAAATGTTATATCAGGGGAAAGTGGAGTGTGGTGGTCCTACCACACTCGAGTTTTAAATACTGAGGATGAACAGGGGTTTGGGGTCCTCCTCTGGAAAAGACAGGGGTCCAAATCAAATTAGTGTCACTGGGGGCTCCCCATGTCCCTAGTCAGAAGGAATTTTAAATTCACCTCTGTGCAGTTTCTGACAGAATTAGAAACCTAGGCCGGTATAATGAGGGCTATTACTCTACTGGATTAGAAAACATCTCTGTGTAATTTCAACACATGTATCATTATGGCCATATTTTCAATCCACAGTGTCAAATTGCACACTATGGTGGCACAAGAGTGATGAAATTAATACTTAAAAAAAAAAAAAAAACTGGTACAGTTTTTACCAAATGGATGTTTTTACACCATTTTTAACAAACCAATGAATTGTGAACAACTGGTGACCTGTCCAGGGTGTACCCCTGCCTTTTGCCCGAAGAGAGCTGGGATAGACTCCAGCAGATCCCCATGACCCTGCAGAGGATTAAACGGGCATATATAATGGATGGATGGATGGATAGAATTGTGAACATAAATTTTAACTCATTACCCATGAATTATGATTTTTAGCTCTTTTCTTTAACAACAATCAATTTTTTAAAGCATTATACTAATCAATGACATGCTAACACCAATTACACACACTTCAAAACAATAAAATCAGGACTTAAAGTGCATTTAAATAACTGTTTTGAACCATTACATTGACTATTGCACAAAATAAAGCTTATGCGGTAAACGTCTTTACTGCCCTGCGTGTTGACGGACCTCACGGCCAACAAGCTAATTCAGCTAGCACCGCTAGCTAAACTCCTGAACATACCAAGACAGAGATAATAAAACAATGTAACTATCAGCACATGCTCCTCTCCACCTCGTCTGCTCTGCAAACAGGTTCTCAAAAATTCAAAATAACAAAACCATAACTGTTATTTACAGTGAATTGTTTAACATCTTCATGCGCTCTCACAAGCTCACATCAGCATTCGTTCCACAGGTGGTCTGACCTGGTTCACACAGGCTGACTGAACACTGATTTTAAAAAAAGTCCCATCCGTCCAATCACCTGGCTGCATTTGCTAATGCAGCTAATGAGAATAAACACGCACCCGGTCAACATGACTGACAGTTTAATTAACGAAACACAAAATTATATTAAACTTGAGGAATTACATGGGTGAGAAAAATGGAAAATACTGTGAAATGCTCAGGGGGCTACACTGAAAAAAAAAAAAAAAAACTGGACCTTATTCTTTACTGGGTTACAACTATCATCCAACATTTTGGAGTTCAGAGTGAGAAAGATTATTCACAGTTGGGAAGTATTCAAGACAGCTGCCAATCTTCCCAGGAGCGTTGCAGCATGTTACCCAGGAGAAGGTACAAAAATCCTCCAAAAGCTACATCTTAGACTCGTCAGGACTCTCTGAGCAAGTTAAATGTTAAAATCAATGACAACACAATGAGAGGACTGAAAAAGTGTGGTATGTTTGGAAGGTTTCTTAAGAAAAAGCCTCTTCTGTCTAAAATGAACATGGAAGCATGACTGAGGTTCCAATGAAAAAATGCATTGGAACAAACTGCAACATCTCTTGAAGAATGTCCTTCATTGTTATGAAGGACATAACAATGAATAATGTCCTTCATTGTTATGAAGGACATTCTTCCAGAACAATGAAAGAGTTACAGAATTGTAGAGGCAAATGTGAATCAGTCCAAGGTGCTCGACAGATGGCCTTGCTCAAAATTAGGCCATGCAACAGGACAATGATTTGAAGTGCACAAGCGGAGCTAGTCAAAGTTTTACCCTCAACTCAACTAAACTGCTGCAGCAGTACTTTAAGGTTGTGAAAGGCAATGTTGTAAAAAAAGAATAGACCAAAATGTTCCTCACAATTATATGGGAGACTGATAAAGTAAAACAGGAAATCACTATTTCACATTATTACAGCAAAAGGTGGATTTAAAAGCTACTGAATCATGGGGGTACTTAGTATTGCCTACTTTTTCTTGCTTCATTTATTTTATTTTTTTTGTAAATTTGGCTTAGTAAAAACAGCTATATGTTGTTGACCCGAGGGTGTATGTATCTAATAGTGTGATCCAATTTGATCAGATTATTTTTACAAAGAAAAAAAAGTGACAGGCTTAAAAGAGGGAGTACTAAATCTTTCATATGACCACACTGAATGGACCAGCTATTTAAGGAAAATCTGGTTTTAAATGATACTTTTCCCTGGTTTAATACAATTACACATGATCTCCCAGCCCAACTGCCCACCAGGTAAACTCTTGGAAAACCAGTACACTAATCTTTGGAAAGCTTTAAGTGAGCAAGAATGTGCAAGTATTTGTCAGACTACACATTGTGCTTGTCTAGACAGAAAAAGGAGCTCTATGAGGCTGCTGTAAATCAAGGAGTGAACAGCAAAAATTATAAATCGTCAGCCTTAACGTCTGTAAGGTTAACTATTTACTGTCCTCTGTGCCATTTCATTGCTGTAGCATGTATTTAAAAAAAAAAAAAACTAGGTGATGTGAGAACAAAAACAGTAAAGCCACATGCCAATCATTCCTTTCCCTCCTTCATTTTCAGTCACGGTTTCATAATTTCTTCAGAATTTTCCTTACATTTTTCATTCTGTGGAATTAAACAAAAAAAGGGTTTATTTCCAATATCACATAACGAAAACAACATCAGGCTCTGAAGAAGAAGAATAATTGCAATGCAAACAATGACCTTCTAGCAATTCAGAAATGTATATTGGGGGTTTATAAATAATCCAAGAGAAAATAAATTGCCATTTCCTATCATGAAATATGTAGAGATAGAAAGCAGGTGTTGATACCTTGGTGTGCGTTATTGATTGAAAGTCCAATATTCACCAGACAGTCCCACAATCCATCTCTTAGCAGTTATCCAAGCTTCATGAGATGGGACTGAAATTGGATTTGACATTTCACTTGTCCGTGTACGAGCATTTCACTGGCCATGGGCCCAAACACTGTTCTGACAGATCTGGCCTCCCGTCATATCTTCAGCTAAACCATCTGCAAATGACGACTTGTTAAATCAACAAAATTATAATTATACCACCCCACAGACACAGACACAATTCCCAAATGCTTTTATACAAATGACACTTTGAGCAGCTTCCTACTGCCATGTGACAGCTTATTACTGGTTAGTTTCATGTGGGATATTGACATATTTGGCATGTTAGAATCCTCTTTATAGATTTTAATATTACACAATTCACAAGCAATCCCTGTAGATTTGTAAGTTTACATTTGCTAAAAAAAAATGATTAAAAAAAAACCCAGCCTGGTTTCTGTGAAGCTTCTTTGACTTAAAAAAAATAGTGTAGAAGTGTATCTGCAAGTGTGTGACATCAGATCTATGCTTTGTGCGTAATAAAACTATACGTTAAATGTACACTTTGTAACGATACAACACCTAACCACCGCTGACCATATCACATGTTCATGAGTCCAAGAAAGATACAGGAAAGTGCAACACTGTTTTTAACAAAAACACAAGCAGGAAAATGTGAAGTAACCACATCCAGATGAGAGAAAAAAACAGCAATGAATACAGTGCTCCAAGTTGTTCAGAACATGAATGAAAAATGAAAAGAAAACAAACATGGGTGAAGGAATAGATTGGCACATGCTGGCAGCAGGTACCAGTGAGAGCAGGGGTGAATTAAGAAACACTTTGCAATAAAAAAGTAGTGACTCAGATTACGGCATAGCACATTGTGTTTTGTTGAAAGTTAGTGGTCTCCTCCTTGCGGGTTTTTCTTCCTCACGGTTAGATGACCCATTCCTTGATCTCTGGTTGTAGCTTGAATGGGGATTCCACTGATTGGTCCAGATATTTGGCATGCATTGCTCACTGATTTGTACCCCCTTGCTCTCTGCTGGCCAGTCTGCTTGGCCAAAAAAAGGTCCTATACGTGTGGTACTCTCAAAACTTTTTTTTGCCTCTTTCAAAAGTTTTTGTTGCTTCAGTGGCCTTTTTTGAAAGTGGATTGATAGAAAATGAGGGTGGGGGGACATGCAGGAAAAGGCCACAAGCTGCTGAGTGCTTAGAGAATGCAGCCTCAAAACACAGGGTACCTGTTCATCTAATGGAGTTATCTGGCAACCTGCTACAATGATTGTTATTACCCCAGGAGGGGCAAAGTGGCATTGTAAGGTTTTCTTTCCCATCACCACTTACCAGCAAAAGATTTTCATAGACTCTTTGGTCAACCATAGCAGATCTATGTGGTCAACATGATATCAACACACACACACACAAAACAGTTGTCCTCTTCAAGCTTGGATCCTCTACTGGAAGCTGGAAGGTTCTATGCAACATTTTTTTGCTGTTTCTGCAACTGCCGTCTTCTGGACACTTCTCTGACTGTTCATGGGATCAGTTGGAGTCAGACTCCCAGCTTTGGGGGTCACAACTCCAAGTGCTCTCGTTACTTCTGGCACCACTGTTGCCTTCATCTTTCACATCTTTTCAAGTTCTTCCTGGTATTTTTCTAGCTTCTGGCATTTCTTCTTTTTGATGTTGGTCTTGGGAGATTGCTACAACTCCCACTACAGTTTTTTTCTCTGGATCTTGTTGACCACCCTAATGTCCAGTTGTTTTGCCATGACCAGTTTATCAGTCTGGATTTGGAAGTCCCGTAGGATCTTTGGTCTCTAATTCTCGAACGACTCTTGGTATCTCCCATCGCACATCCAGAATGTGCCCCCTGAACTTCGAAATGAATGTCTCATGTGTCAGAAATCCAACATATAATAGCTTTTTTAAAGCTCTTAATAACCTTGCCCTACTTTTTTTATCTGAACTTTTAACTATTCACCAACCAACTCTCTGGTTGTCTGCTCTAATACTGCTAGATGTCTGCTAGATGTTGTTTGGTTTGGTTTCTAATACTTTGTAAGCACAGTGTTACATCAGATTCTTATTCTCTGATTCACTTTATAACTGCTGTATTTTTCTTGCTTTAAATGTGAAGCACTTTGGCTTCCTTTGTTTTGTTGTAAAGTGCTATATAAATAAAGTTTGACTGACTGATTAAAAATAGTGGGATTGTAAGATGTAGGCAGGTAAGGCATATGTGGAATGTCACAATCAAGTATCTGAGCAAGTGTCCCAACCTAGTAGTGTGTGTGTGAGCCACAGAGAAAAAAACAGAGACAGATAGATTTTAAAGTAATATTACGGCCTCATTATGGATCCTAAATGGAATTCATTGTATTTAGTATTTATTTGTTGATGCTGGGAGCAATTTATGCCCTCTTAGGAGAATCAAAACGAGAAGAAGGAATTTTATTTATTAAAAACTTTGAGATCAAAAGTAAGCAAGTATAAAGTAGTACTGAGCAATTCATCAAAAATTAATCAAATCAGACATTTAGAACCGGTAATCTTGCACATGTCAGTTGTTATTATTATTATTATTTACATTTTGTCATTTCTTTCCCTGGTGCGTGTGTTCATGCACTGTTCCCCTAAAAACATACTGTATGTGTAGTCACATTGGATACTGCTTGGTTTTAATCGCTGAACATATTTAGAACTGTTGTGCCTATACGGTGCTCAAGGTGTCTTAAAGCCTCATGTGGGGCATCAATTATGTTGTGCCCGTTTAGTTATATAGGGGTAATTACCAACTGTCTTGAGAGATAGTTGTTAATAACAAGAAATATATTAACAAAGTTAATATATTGAAACAGGGCACCACCTGATAATCAGGAAACAGAGACTATATGGCAGAATCAGTCTCAAGATGTCTGTTGTTCTATGCCTGGGAAACTATGGATGTATCTGTGTGCGGATGTGAGAGATAAACTACGATGGCTATGTACCGTGTGAGAGGAGTTCAAAGATGGCTGTTGAGGTCACGTGGTGACTGCGTTCCTTGACCAAGATGGCTGCAATCTCACGTGATAAGGGCTTTAAGATGGCCGTTGAGGTCACATGGTGACCACGTTCCCTGACCAAAATGCTGCCATTTGATGACGATGGTGATTATGAAACAGGTTTTTTTAATGTTAGTATATTTCTTCTTAGTGCAGTTTTATCTTTTATCTTTACGATGTGATCTTCACTGCTGTATTGTACCCCACAATGTCTTGTCTGTATGTATCCTGGTGAGCCAAAGATGAATTTCCACCCCAGTGGACAACAAAGATTTGTTATTATTTCACATGATAGGGGCTTCAAGATGGCCATCGAGGTCACGTGGTGACCACGTTCCCTGACCAAGATGGCTGCCATCTGACGTAATAAGGGCTTCTAGATGGCCATTGAGGTCACGTGGTGACCATGTTCCCTGACCAAGATGGCTGCCATATCACATGATAAGGGCTTCAAGATGGCCATTTAGGTCACGTGGTGACCACGTTCCCTGACCAAGATGGCTGCCATCTAACATGATAGGGGCTTCAAGATGGCCATCAAGGTCACGTGGTGACCACGTTACCTGACCAAGATAGCTGCCATCTCACGTGATAGGGGTTTCAAGATGGCGGATGTGGTCATATGGCAACCTCGCTCACGGAAGGTTGGTAGTAGGAAGAAAAAGTAAAGAAAAGCCTAAGCTGATGTGATTCCTAACCACCAATGCTGTGATCACTCCTATGATTTCCACGCAGGTGGGAGAGTTTGAATCGGACTTCCGCACCCCCATCCTGATTGTTTGGTTTGAAAACCAGGGTGCAACTGCCCAGTGGTGTGGAAACACATCTGTTACGTGGATAAATGTGCACCAGCTGACCACCAGTGGTCAGATGCAGGCGGGTGTCCTTCTGTAACTGGGGCCATTGCGCCTTTGAGCCGCACAATGCCTCTCTGTGCGCTGATGAGTCTGCGGATCACTTCTGGTGCTGGCTGGCGTGAGGAGATGACCAGTTTCCCTTTAAACCAACGGCTTCGCAGGCGGTGTTGGATGGTTCCCTTTGGCTGTTGACTGAGCGCTTTGTTAAGGTGGAGTTAATCCTCAGAGCGTGTGCATTCGGAACCGATGTAGGTTCGTCGTAGAACTGAGGAGTGAAGTGGTCAGGTGGACGAAGAGGAGAAGAAGAAAGTGAGCCGAGGAAGCTTGCTGTTTTTATGCTGTGAGGATGCGATCTGCCATTGCTGGGGATCCGTGCTAAGTTATGGGGGTTAGCACCCAATGAGAGGGCATGACATCACTTTCATACCTGTTGTAAAACAATAAACACCTTGCCAGGCATGCTGGAGATTTGAGTTTAATTTCATTTCATTTGTCTCAGGGGACCACGCAGTCCCTTTAACTCATGGCGTGTGGCCAAACAGAACAAATAAACCTTGTCATTGATACTATGAGGGCAAAAAACTAAAATAAAACTTTAATAATTGCTCATGTATTCTAATGAAAGTAAAATGTTTAATTCATTGAGATATTGATTTGAGGTTGTATCACCCTGCCCCAGTATCAGCCATTAGATACATACAAAAAAGCAGCAGTGTTGGCTCTTATCAAGTAAATGAATAATGTTATTAAAAACAGAGGTTTATTTATATCACATAATTTTAGTCCTTTTGGGAAAAAAAGAATACTGACTTTAATGTTTCTGACAAAGATTCTGCTGAGAGAGGTAATTCTGCTAAATTAACACATGAAAACAAAATTTCAGATACATCAGCAAACATGAAGCAGCACATACGGGAGAGGCGGATGCAGTAGAAGGAGCTCAGACAGCAAACATCCAGTAATGTGATTGTTAGGGTAATAGTATGAGTGTCTGGTCATAATATCTGAGAAGTGCATCAGAATCAATATGGTTTTTACTATGTCTGCAGCTGTGAAAAAGCTAATCATTGCAAAGCATATTGCAAAATGTCGTGGCCAATCAGCCAATACAAACATGGCTTCAGTGCTCTCCGCCTGGGCAAACATAGAGCTATTTACAGCAGTTGTTATACCATGTGCAGGTCTAAATCCTGATTATAGTGGCTGACGTATATTAGTTTTTGTATGGCAAGCTGCATCGTAATGGGCTGACTGGAGATTCTGGAGATTTAACCGGGCTGTAGGTAGATAGCAGCTTATAAGTAGATAGATACCTGGGTTACCTTTATGTTTTTGCCGTCTCCACGCACACTTCCATACTGAGGGTTTCAGGCTGAAGTCAGTAAGTGAGTTAAGTTATGAAAACATCAAAACATATAACAGGTCTAAGAGCTGAATCTATTAGATTTCACATGTAGTACTCGTTGCATCAGATTACCCAGTGACACCATAACCTTTTGTATGGATTTGATTTTAGAGGTTGATAATCCCCATGTCTATAGCGCCATCTTTCTTCTTATAGTTCCCCTACACTCTTATCCATCTTATTAATTAAATAAGAGAAAAATTGGTAATGGATTTGTAAAATGAACAAAGAAACCCTCCATTTTGTGCCCACTGGTGATAAGGAAAAAGATATTATGAGACAATCATTCAGTATTGCATCATGTTTGATTACATATGTGAATACTGTGTTAATTTTCCACTATTATATTATTACTCACGTATGTAATCAAACGTTATGCAATACTGAATGATTGTTATCAACCTCTAAAATCAATTCCATACAAAAGGTTATGGTGTCACTGGGTAATCTGATGCAACAAGTACTACATGTAGAATCTAATAGATCAGAGTAGCATCTTCCAAACTAAAGTGAATGGATTATCCATGAAATTTATGCAAGAAGCCAAAATTTAATCAATACATAGACCCACAACCCCCATACCATTAACTGAACTATACTCTTAACCTTTCTGTCGTGTTCGGGTCAAATCTGACCGATTTCCTACTTCCATCCATCATAAATATTGTGTTTTACATTTGATTGTCTCAGGGCCTTATGATATCCTCCACACTAGCCATTTGAACATATATAATTGCTGATCACCATTTTTTCTGAATTTTGAGTATTTTATTCAACTTTGTAACACCTGTGGTGTTCCCGGTCAAAAATGACCACCATAGGAAATTAATGGGTGACTCTAGATTGTGTTCATCCATCAGATTGTACACAACCACAAATACACTACCATACACACACACACACACACACACACCACACACACCACCCCACCCCACATGAACCCCTTTCAGACTGAACAAATAGGTGTCTCCTCTTCCCACCTCATTTCTGTGCTTATGTGCCCATCCCCCACATAAACCACAGTTTCCAAACTAAATGTATAACACTAACACTTGTTCCACATTTCAAAGTCAACAATTAGGTGTTTGTTATGAGAACCGTCTCTTTCCCAGGCTTATGTGCCCATCCTCCCATGTGAACCGCACTTTTCGATACAAAATGTATCATATCTTCTCAGAGACCCCTTATATATAGTTTTTTTGTGTGCATTAGCCTCATTTTACTATGAACACGTTGACTAGGCGCCCGATCAGATGATTTCTTGTCAGAGAAGCTCTGGACCTTTTATTTCAACCTGATGAACAGGGGATTAAAGTTCAACCAGAAATAGAGGGCAATGTCTCAAAAATAGAAGACAACATTGATCCTGATTTTGATCCAGATTATTGTGAGATCGACCAGTCAACAGATGGCGAGGAAGAGGCTTCAGAGGAAGACACACCTGAGGAAGACGCACCTGTGATATTCCAGTCCAACAATGGCAATTTGCTCTAGTATTCATCCACCCAGGAGAGAGGAGGTAGAGCAAGAGTAGAAAATATTGTTAGGATGCCGCTCCTGTGTGTTGAAAGACACATGGCCCCATCCCCCATGCCCCACCCAAACACACACACACACACACACATACAAATGATAGGCTCCTGGGTGGATGAATACCAGAGCAAATTGCCATCCTTGGACTGGAATATCACGAGACAGCTTCCACCGCTACACCGGGCTGTGGGCTCGAACGTGAATGTTCAGCACCAGACAGCTCCCACAGCCAGGAGAAGTGGCGGGAGCTGTCCAATGCTGAATATTCCCGTTCAGCACCCAGAGTAGTGGTGGGAGCTGTCCAGTGCTGAACATTCACATTCAGCAGCGGACAGCTCCCACAGCCCAGAGAAGTGGCGGGAGCTGTCCAGTGCTGAATGTGAATATTCAGCACTGGACTACTCCCGCCACTTCTCCGGGCTGTGGGAGCTGTCCGGTGCTGAATTTTCCCGTTCAGCACCCAGAGTAGTGGTGGGAGCTGTCCGGAATGTCCGGTGCTGAATGTGAATATTCAGTAGCGGACAGCTGAATGTGCTGAATGTGAAAATTCAGCACTGGACAGCTTCCGCCACTTCTCCGGACTGTGGGAGCTGTCCGGTGCTGTCCACGTTCAGCACACGGAGTAGTCGTGCCCACAGCCCGGTGTAGCAGTGGGAGCTGTCCCGTGATATTCCAGTCCAAGGATGGCAATTTGCTCTGGTATTCATCCACCCAGGAAAGAGGAGGAAGAGCAGGAGTAGAAAATATTGTTAGGATGCCACTCCTGTGTGTGAAGACACATGTGAAGACACAGCCCCCCCCCACCCACCCCACCCCACACACACACACACACACACACACAAAATGATAGGCTCATGTTGATGTGTGAATTTGGTCACTGTTTTGATTTTTGTTACTTTCTTTTTACATAAATGATAATTTTGGAATACAATTTACTATTTTTGTGTCTATTTTATGTATATTCACTGCAGTTATTCATATAAACCAGTGGTCTGAGACATTATTTACAGTTTAAAAAGGAGTTAAATAAAATTTGGTGTTAATCAGTGGTTTTTCTGTTAATGTAGGAGCACTAAAGTAAGTGGGGAGAAACGAACACGACACAAAGGTTAAATATAAACCACGAGTGTAAATGAATATTCTCAAAGAAACTCATGTAAACACCTTAATCATCATATTATATTATAGTTGTCCCTATAAAAGTAGTAATTGACTATAACCTGCTCAGTTTTTGTGTCTGCAAAACGAGCCCAATTCATCATCCCTCCACATGTGCTGGTATGAGTTGTTTGGTTTTGGCCAATGTGGTGCTGTGCACTATTGTCACACATCTCCACCTTAACTTTGCCTGCCTATAGGACAAGGGTCTCCAACTCCAGGAGAGAAAAACAAAAACCTTGAGTCATTACAGAAGTAAAATAAAAAAGCACTTTCCATTTTTGTAAGGCAAGGCAAGGCAAATTTATTTGTCTAGCACATTTTGTGTCAAGACAATTCAAGGTGCTTTACATAAAACATTTAAAGCATTACAGAGCATTAAAAAGTACATTTAAACAGGAGGAAATAAAAAGAAGATAGAATAATAAAATGCAAAAAGTTAATCAACAGTTGTTTTTGATTAAAAAAAAGGAATTAAAAATGTAGATAAAATGCAAGAAATAAAAGTTAATTGTTTTGATAAAATGTGGCAAATAGAAAGGATTTTAACCTTGATTTAAAACTGCTGAGAGTGTCAGCAGACCTGCAGTTTTCTAAGAGTTTGTTCCACATTTGAGAAGCATAAAAACTGAATGCTGCCTCTCCGTGTTTAGTTCTGACTCTGGGGAACAGAAAGTAGACTTGACCCTGATGACCTGAGGATCTGGTGGGTGCGTAACGAACCAGGAGATCCTGAATGTATTTTGGCCCGAAACCATTCAGTGCTTTGTAAACTAACAGCAGGATTTTGAAGTCAATTCTTTGACAAACAGGAAGCCAGTGTAAAGATCTGAGGACAGGACTTTCTTGGTGTTAGTGAGGACTTGAGCAGCAGCGTTCTGGACTAACTGCAGCTGTCTGATGGTCTTTTTAGGGAGACCTGTCAGGACAGCGTTACAGTAGTCTAGTCTACTGAAGATAAATGCATGGACAAGTTTTTCTAAATCCTGTAGAGACATCAGTCCTTTAATCCTGGATATGTTATTTCAGTGATAATAGGCTGACTTCACAACTGTCTTAATGTGACTACTGAAGTTCAGGTCTGAGTCCATGGCTACACCCAGATTTCCGGCTTTGTTTTTGGTTTCTATCTTAGCTCTTTGAAGCTGAGTGCTAACTTTAAATCTTTCTTCCTTGGTCCAAAAACTATTATTTCAGTTTTGTCTTCATTTAACTGAAGGATGTTATGACACATCCAGTCTCTAATTTGATCAATGCATCTGGTCAGTGTTTGGATTGGACTGTAGTCTGGTGAGATGGTTATGTAGATTTGTGTGTCATCAGCATAGTTGTGGTAACATTTTGTTTTTCATAATTTGAGCAAGTGGGAGCATGTAGATGTTGAAAAGCAGTGGCCCCAAGATGGAGCCTTGGGAAACTCCACAAGTTTTTTAGTTTGCTCAGATTTATAGTTACCTATAGACACAAAGTAGTCCCTGTCTTTTAGATAGGACATAAACCAATTCAATGCAGTGCCAGAAAGTCCAACCCAGTTTTTCAGCCAGTCTAGTAAGATGTTACGGTCAACCGTGTCAAATGCAGCACTGAGATCCAGTAGTGTTTCCACTACACTGATCCCTTAGTTATTGCGGTTAATGGGGAACGGCGCCCCCCCGCAATTATCAAAATCCGCAAAATGGAGCCGGACCCCCCCTGAGCCTAAATAATGTGTTTAAAATATGTTTAAACACCGCAAAAAAGTAGCGAGACACTGCAGTGACACAAGACAATGGCTAAACTCTTTCTGCTTCCCTCACAGCCTCTGGTCTCCAAACTGTCAATCAATCAACAACTTTTTTTTGTTTTTTTTTTTTTCATAATGAAGACCTAAGCTATAGTCAGGAGGGAGGGCTTTTCATCCGCTATCTTCTCCTCCCGGTATTTAAAAGAACAACAGCAGAGGGAACAAAGGAATGTTTATATCTATTTGTTTTTGCAAAAGGGAGTCTAATCAGTGAACCTGATGGTAGAAACTTACATTGGTACAAAGTCTCTCTCTTACTAAAACAGTTTTACACCAACGTTCATTTATGTAAACACATACTCCACCTCCGCATGATTTCCCAGTTGTTGCAGACCCTCTGTCGGTGCGGAGCGGAGCGGACCTCAGAACCCGTCTAGATCACTGCTCCGCACCGACAGAGGGGAGGAGTTCTTTGAGCACATGCTGGTGGCGAACAAGAGCCTGTAGTTCCTCAGTTTTATTGCGGAGAGCGCGGACGTTGGACAGGATAACTGAAGGGAGGGGGATGCGCAACAGGTGTTGCCGTCTCATACGCTCCCGTAAGCCGCTTCTCCTGCCTCGCCTCCTCGGTTTCTGTCATGGAGGTACGAAGTTGTCGCCTTCCCCGTGCTCGGTCAGGAAAAACTAGGTCCGCTGGTGGGCCGCTGATCACGGGATTTGAGAATTTTAACAGATAGTCTCTGGAATATTGAATGGAGCTGTCAGCAACCCCAGGTGACATGAGGACGCAGCACCGCCAATAAAAAGATCAGAGTCAGATCCATGTCAATGAATCATGACACTCTTAATCACACAAAAGTGAGGTTGATCAGTTCAAAGTGCACAGCGAGTTTAAAAGTTTAAGCATAAAATAACAAACTTAAAGCTGATAGACAAGACAGACATGCTTCCCACTGCTGCCAGTCGCTGCGTCGTGCATGCGCCCAGTAAATGTAGTAAATGCGTCTCGGCCAAACAGCGCCCAGATTCTAGAGTTCTGTCTGTGTTTCTCTGTTGATTACAGGAGGCTGTGAGTCATTGTTTGATGTTTTGCTGGCAGCTGCAGCCTCTCGTCTGCTGTGGGGTGGATTTTTGCAGAATTTCATCATTCATCGATTTACGATTTTTAAATTATAATATATTTCTGAAAAAATCCGTGAAGCACTAAAACCGCGTTAGTCAAACCGCGAAGTGGCAAGGGATCACTGTATTTATGTTCAGGTGGATGTCATTAAGGACCTTAACTAGAGCAGTCTCAGTGCTGTGATGTGGCTGAAAACCTGACTGGTAGATATCAAAACAGTTATTTAGCATCAAGAAGTTGTGGAGTTGTTGAAAAACAGCTTTTTCTATAATCTTGTTAAGAAAGGGGAGGTTTGATATTGGTCTGTAGCTGCTCATGAGTGATGAGTCTAAGCTGGTCTTTTTCAGAAGTGGCTTGATGACGGCTGTTTTAGGGTCTGACGGAAGACTCCTGAGAGAAGGGAGGTGTTTGCAATCAGTAAAATATCTGGGGCTGTGCATCCTGAAACAGTTTTGAAAAACTCTGTTGGCAGGATATCAAGACAGTAAGTGGTGGTTTTCAGATGGCAAATTATCTCATCCAGTGTTTTTGGGCTAATTGGAGAAAAGTGCGTCATGGTGTTTATGTTTTTAGGTGGACACAGTTGTGACATATGTGCTGCCCCTAGTGTGGAACCATGCACTGACTGCCTATATTATATATATATATATATATATATATATATATATATATATATATATATATATATATATATAAGGTTCCTGGTTCGAACCTCGGCAGGGGGGGTCCTGGATTGAACATTGGGGCTTTTTTGTGTGGAGTTTGCTTGTTCTCCCCGTGCTTGTGTGGGTTTCCTCCGGGTACTCCGGTTTCCTCCCACAGTCCAAAGACATGCATGTTATGTTAGGTTAATTGATAATTCTAAATTGCCCGTAGGCGTGAATAACAGGTTGTTTGTCTCTATGTGTGGCCCTGCGATGGACTGGCGACCTGTCCAGGGTGTACCCCTGCCTTTCACCCGTAGACGGCTGGGACAGGCTCCAGCAGATCCCCGTGACCCTTCAAGGATGAAACGGGTATAGAAAATGGATGGATGGATGGATATATGACTGCCTTATATGTGTCTGTGTCTGTGTCTCAATAAATGTCCTTAAAACCGTTTTGAAGTCTGTTTGATGTAAACCAGCCAATTCAGCCGAAAAGACCTGACATTTAGATCAGAGATTGATAAATGTTAAAGTTTTCCTCCTTTCTTTTTTTTTTTCTTAAAAATGAGGTGGTGCCCCATCCTTTTATTAATTATTAATAATTATAAGGTGAATCGCTACAGTTAACCTGTCAACAGTAATGAACAGGGAACGAGCATTATTACTGTTCTTAGCAATGATGTCAGAAAAGAATGATTGTCTTTCATTTCTCAGCTCCAGATTATAAATCCTTAGTCTTTCTTTATAGATCTCATAGTGAACCTGCAACTTTGTTTTCCGCCACCTCCTTTCTGACATTCTCATTTTTCAGCTCTTACCAGCATGGTATTTTCCCATGGAGCGCTCTTTTTGGTAGTGATCACTTTCACCTTGATGGGAGCAATGACATCAATATTGCTTTTAATTTTAGCATTGAAATGATCTACAAACTCATTAACTGAGGGCCAGGAGAGAGGGGATGAGGGAGAGAAAGCTTGTAGAAACATTTCACTGGCATTTTCACCCATATAGCATTTTTTGACAACCTCTATTTGGACATACTTGTTGACAATAACAGCACTCTCAAAGAAAACGCAGGAATGATCAGATAGAGCGACATTCATTGCCACAACCTTGGAAATATTCAGACCTTTGGAGATGACTTGAGCCAAACAGTGCCCTTTGTTATGCGTTTTTTTTTTTCACATGCTGAGTTTGACCAAAATTATCAAGAACACAACACAACTCTTTGCCATTCTGTCCTGGACATTATCAATATGAGATGTTGAAATCTCCAACAACAGCTACACAATCAAAATCAACTCAGATTATTGACAGAAGTTCAGAAAAGTCTTCAAAAAAGCTTGTAGAGTTTTTAGGTGGCCTATATATGGGAGAATGTGGTACTGTGAGATGGTCTTTACCTCCCCCTGCCCTCTAAGCAAGCTAAATTGATGTGTCTATAAAATAAACACATTTTTCTTTAATTTAGGAAATTTCAAGGACTAAAACGATCAGAATGATTGCCGGACTAAAGACGGTGAAAATGGGATCGTTTTTATAAAAAGAGGTCAAGTGTCTCATTTTAGTAAAGTGGGCCAGCGTGGGGTAAAACGACCCACCCTGGGGTAAAGTGATCTCCTTTTTTTTTCCACCACTCTGAAGGTGACTGAACAAACACAAAAAATGCAAATTATCATTCAAAAAAATGTTTTATTAGACTTAAAGAAAATAACCACTTCCACAGTAGGGGAAACTCAGATTATATCCACTCACATCCTCGGGATTAGCTCAGATTTTTAGCCCTTCCTTTGCATTTTCTCATCAGTCTATTACGTGTCTTTTCAAAAGCTCTGGATCGGCTCACCCTTTTCTGCCCTCTTTTGCACTTCCTCTGCAGCCTCCTACGTCTTTCTTCTAAAGCCCTTTCCAGTGCCTGCATCTCAGGAGTGTCGGTGAGGATAGCGGTCTTCACGCGCCTCCATCTGGTTTGTTTTCCAGGGGTGAACTTTGGTAGCGCGAGGATTTCCTGTGGAGGGACATATCCAGGTCGATTAGTTAAAGGTCCTGGATCCGTGTCAGCTGGCGCGGGAGTGGGCGAATTCGTACGGGAGGCTGCGTTATCTGCAGCGGGAGGAGGGTCATCTTCAGGAGGCTCATCTGCAGGGTGCAGGCCTTCAATAACTTCTCCCGGAGGTGGAGCATCTCCGGTGGCAGGCTGTAGATCAGGGTTTGGCTGGTCTGACGGAATGGATGGTGGAAACGCTTCATCCGGGAAAATGTCACGATTGTATGGGAAAATCCTAGTGGACCTAAACCCAGAAGTCACGTTTTGTGATGTCATGGTTGTCATGAAGGCTTGATTCACAAGTCCTGCAACCTGGTAGATGGTGACTGTTTTGCCAGGATTCGATCGCATCCACCCATTGAGAGCTCGGCTGTATTGGGCTTTGAACGGACCGTACACGGCCACATCCAGAGGCTGCATGCGATGGGATGTGTGAGGTGGAAGAGTGAGCATAATGATACCATTGCTCCTGGCAAGTTCTACTGCCCTGAGTGATATGTGAGCTTTAAGATTGTCCATGATGAGAAGCATGGGGTGGTCAGGTGAACAGTAAGTGTGGTTTATCAGGTGGCCAAGAAACTCAGCCCGGCTATCTTCATTCATCAATCCTGTTCTGGTGGATGTACGTTTTGCTCCTGGAGGTGCATTGATCATGAAGCAGTCTTTAAACTTTACTCTGGGAAAGACCAACATTGGAGGTGCAGCATCACCAGCAGCATTAACAGCACAGACCAGAGTTACCAGCTCCCCTCTCTCGGCTGATGTGATGGAACCAACTTGCCTTTTCCCTCTTAGTGTCACTACCTAAAACAGACAAAAAGTTCGGAATTAATGGCATGTTTGATCTGTAGGTTACATACAGAGCTCCAGCAGTGTCCTGGAGGTGGATGAGAGGCTGCTGGCTCCATCGCCTATGCCCATTCTCGGCCTTGCTCCCTCGGAGGTCCCGCCAGGCCTGTTTATTACATTAATACAAGCTACACATGTCAGCCTTGTGTGTGTGTTTATCTCACCTGGTGAGGCCTTTGTACCGTATGGAGACCTGTTTCGTCCACATTAAAAATCATGTGTGGGGGGAATTTATGCCTGTTAAAAAAAAGGAGAAAGGGAATCTAAACTACTTAATTTTAGAGAATAAAACACATGCATTGGAACAATCAATTCACCCAACTGTCCATGACTACTGCCAGATTATCATAGAACTCCCCAACAGTAATTCTATTGAAGGCAGTGGCCCTTCTGAGGAATGTGGCTTCTGGGAAAAGTCCCAACTGTTGTTATCCTTGGAACCTAAACCCTCTGCATATCATACTGGAGTTATAGCTAGACGCTCTAATTCTGTAGTGGGGGCGAGGCTGGAGGTTGTGACTTGGGGTTCTCTGGTGGGAGGTGTGTGGGGGGGATACAAAGGGATTTGGGGGTAAAGAAGGATTTGGCCAGGGGTAGCTCTGAGCCCAGCATTGACCCGCTCCATCATCTGCTCCGTAAATTGCAGGTGAGGGGAGGGGGGAGAAAGTGGAGGGTGATCTTCGTAGTTCCTCCTCAAGGTCTACACTGGGCTTTCTTTGGTCTCCTCTATGAAATAGCTCTTCAGCCTTGGCGCCACATGCAGATGGATGATGTAGGCAATAAAACAAGTTGGAGGTAAACAGTTTTGGCCCTGACTTGTTAAAGTTAAATCCGTCTCTCTTAAAAAGATGCCTGCGTTCCCAAAAAAATGTTAAAATTGTTAATAAAATGCACTGAGTGTTCAGCAAATGCAGATGAAAGCCACTTATTCAGGGCCAGCATCCTGCTGAAGTTTACCTCATTTCCTCTGACAGGTGGAACAGGTCCACAGATGAACACAGCTCCATTCAGAGAGCTCACTGTGTTTAATAAACCTAATAAATCCTAATAAAAGTCTCGTTTCAGGACCTCAGACTGTTGGTTGGAGACGTCATTTGTCCCCTCTAGCTCTCTCTCTGGCCATTTACTTTTTGACGGGTGTTCGGTCCTTACCCTCCTGCTCTGAGTTGGATGGTTCCCTCTCACAGACACCCCCCCTCCAAAAAAAAAACAAAAAACAAAAAACAAAAAAACAAGGTCTTGTGTCAGCTCATTAGGGATCTCAAAAGCTTCATCTGCTTGGGTCTTTAATTTGGGATGATTAGTTTCACACCGACTGCCTTTATTCCAGCTATTTTCTGTTTTAACACTGTCAGATTTTTGTGCCCTTCACGCCTGAGGTGAGAAAAAATATGTTAAGTCACAATGATCATATAGTTGAGTGCAACTTCCTCCTCTGAGAGTTTCCTCTCCCTCAATTTTAAATTATGTTAATGCAAATCAAGTGGGAGTGGAGCACAGTGCAAAAATGTGAGATGAATATCAATTTCTACCTTTAAACACAAACCTTTGATTCTTTTTAACCCACTCCACTGATGGTCATGTACACCGAGAGATATACTACAAGTAAAAGAAATTAAAAAAAGAAAAAAAATCATGTCAGTAGTTCCAAAAAGTGTTATATATTACAGTAATTTATCTCTATATGTTTTAATATGTTTAATCAGTAATTCTGTGCATTTTTGGTGCTTTATGAATGCATGCCTTATGCTGTGAGACAGTCTCACTCCAGAATGTATAGTGAAGACATTAATGCATAGTGCTAAATGGTGCTGATTCACAGTAAAAACTCAAAATATATCAAATAACTGCCCTTTCAGGGTTTTGTCAACTTTACACACCTATATCTTCTTTTTAAAATTATAAATTGAATATGTTGTGTACACTGTTGCCCATAAAGTGTTGTAATAATTTTGTTTTCAGACAAACTATCTATCACAAATAAATAACATTGTCACAATCATTTCATGAGTAGAGCAAAAATATATTTGATTTTATTCGAACTTAATTGAAAACAGTGTGTTATGAGAAACTGGCGTGCATTATCAAAAAACAGGAAAATTTGCACATTTTCAATGTTCCAAAGACATGCGTATGACATTACATTTGCTTTTGCAAAAGTAAATATTGCCCTACTATTATATGTTAAAAAAGGTTTATAAGGTGAGCTGCTAATGGGTGAAAAGTGGCAATAGACTTCCAACTATTATGCCAAAGAATTTAGTTTGATTCCAATTATCTTCAATATTGTCAACTTTGATGTTACAGTTGATTAGGGTAATGTGTTATAAATACAAGGTTAGGCTTAGATATTTTTGAATACATGGTAATAACTTGAAGTTATGCTGCCTAAACATTAACCAATACCAAACAGCTGGGAAACCAAAACAAGCTCACAATTTTTTTTTTTTTGTGAGCATGAGGATTGTCATAGTCCTGGGATTATATTTTTTGTCCTAGTTTTTTTAGTATTGTCTACTTCTTCTGTTTCAAATTTTATTTTTGGTTAACTGGTGCTCCTTTGCTTTTGGAATCCTGTTTTGTGTTTAGCTTGATATACTGATCAATTAGGAAAGAGTTTTTTTTCACTGGTGCGTCACTTCCTTTGTTGGTCTGTACTTTCTTAATTGTCTCCACCTGTATCCTCCCAGCTAGCTTGTGTATTATTTTTAAAACCTCATACTCCATTTGCAGTGTATGTAGTATACAGTATGTATACTATACAATGTAGTTTACACTATGTACTGCATATTGGTCTGGCAGTTGTAGTTAATACATTGCATGCCACCATAAAAAAACAACTATGCAACAGCACAAACAGAAGCCAGTCATGTGACTGCTCTTACCAGCTGCGGTTGAGACATTGTATTATGGGATGTATTAGGCCTATGTCAGGTTCAGCCAACCTAAAACACTTTTTAAAAGGAAGACAAGAGACAGTTGTTATATTTACTTGCAAGAAGAACGGCAGAGAGTGCTCAGTTACTGTCTCCAATCTGCTCTGAGTTAACTCCTGCCAAACTCTATCTTTTATTCTCTTAGGACGTCCCTGCTTTACATAGGATATGCATCTCTAAGGGGTTTGGGGAGTGACTAACTGCATATCTTAATCTGACCTATCTAAGTACACTTATCAGTACATAGCTGTACAGTGCCCAATGTTCTCTCGTGCAGTTCCAGTTCCCGGCTCTTCTCCTTCTGTTCGTATGATAACTCTCACACTCTTACACAGCATGTTATCCAGCAATCACACAAACCATTTTAAAGGTGACACATACTTAACTTCTTTCAGTAGTTCTTCACTAGGCAGTGTACAGTTTAATAGCAAATGTGTGATAACTATATACAATTATTCCAACAGCCTATTCCAGAAAAACTGGTCAGTTGCACATTACACATTTCTTGAGAAGTATCAAAAATTATGGGTAGTTTTTACACCAAAATTGTTCCCACACTGCATACCATGTACCACATTTTGACAAAATGGTGCAGTAGTAGTATATTATATGAAAATGGCCTGGGTGTACTGCACTGTGCTGTCTTCTTCCTTCCTCTTGGCTGTTCATTTTCCATATTATCCTCTTGTGCTCTCCTATCTTGTGCCCGGTCCTCTTTGCATGTTGTGATTGTGGTTTTTGGAATGAAAACGTGCCATGTGTTGTTTTTTTTTTTGTTATGAAGGAAGAAAATTATCCCTGGCTACCTGGTCTTGTGGGTCCTCCACACACCAAACATGACAGTCACATGTACATTCATTGGCTCATTAAGTCATTTTCTTCCCCCAACAGCTAATCAGTAATAATTTTCCCTGCAATTACACAGTAGAAAACTGCTTGGCTACGTATGTGACCAGCTGTAAATCATTTTGTACATGTGTCAGGGAGTTGGGCCTGTGGCATTTAAAATGTTTCAAAGTCTATGCCCATGAAGATTGAGTGCATGCATGCATGGAAAACATTGAGGTCGTAAACATGATATGCATGAAATAGGGAACATAAATTAGTACCCACAGGTTGTAAACTGTCATTGTGAGGAAGCATTTCAGCACAAGTGCAACCAAATGGCATTCTCTGAGTACTCTACCATTCTTTACTGCAGGTGCCCATGTGAGTCACTTGGTAGAATTTTGAAACTGGGTACAACACCTCACTATTGTTGTTGGAGGTACTCACAAAGATAGAGGACACCTCGAGTGAGTATAACCTTTTACCAAACTGGAAACTTTTTATTTATTTTTCTTAACAATACACATCGTTACCAGTGTTTTCCAAGTAAGCATCAACCCAAACGCAACATGTCATCAAAACATGACAATCCATGTCAACATCCTGAACTCCACAATGACATTAATGCTGGATGTGAATCATGTGCAATGCGGTGCCCCTACACTATCACCAATACTCCCCAGTGTTACATAAAGTGGCAAAACAACAAATGTGAACCTCTTGGAATTAACTTCTAGGTCTTCTGCTTTAATTTGCCATAAAATGTGATCTGATCTTCATCTGAATAGTAATTATGGACAAATACAATGTGGTTATGATGCTTATGATGATAACACACAGACACAGTTTCAGAAAAGAGTTTCTTTGGTCTTTATTGAACACACTCATTAAGCATTCATAGTAATGGAGGGAAATTAGGTGACTGTCTAATTACTTCAGCAAAAGCTAATTGGAGTCAGGAGTTTGGAGAGTAGTTAATGGAATGAATTTAGAGGAATGGCTTAGAGCTACTTTAATGGATAAAAGTCACTCAAACATTTTAAGTTGGCTTTCATAACAGGCATCTGCTGATGTGTCATGTGCTACAAACAGGAAATCTCTGAAACATATGATCGAGAATAGGTGATCTTCCTGAGGCTTGAAAGAGATACAAAGTCATCTGAAAGTATTTAGGCATCCATCAGTCCACAGTCTCTGTTCATTAGTATACCACAGTTAGACAAATTGTATTTCAATGAAGGTAGTTTAGTATTATGGCTATTCTTTCTGGAAGCAGGTCTTCAGCCAAACTGATCTCAAAGGCAAAAGCCAGAATTCTCAATATGCTAAAGATCAACTTATAAAGAGTTTGAGCTAAAACTTTGAAGATATTATTGTAAGTGGCAAACGTCTCTGTTCATTAGTATACTTAATTTAAGTCCTTATACAGGTAAGGTATTCATGATAGAACACCATGGGGGTGTTGCTGCTCTGCAAAACAAACGTTGCTGTGTGCCACAAGTTTGGCACACCTCAGCAATTAGAAACAGATACTGCAAAAGACTCTTGAAAACAATTTTAAATTGTTCTGGAAGAATACTTAGCATCACGTGTGGCACAAAAAAAGAAAATTTACTGCTGTCAAAACATCATCCCAAAACGGAAGTATGGTGGATAGAGTGTCATGAGTTGGGCTTGCTTTACTGGCCCAGGCCCTGGATCATGGACCATCAAGGGTAAAAGGAATTCACACATTTACCCAAAATATCCTTCAGGATAATGTCAGGGTATATTTAAGCCACCTGAAGCTTAGTAGAAGTTGAGTGATGAAGCAGTACAATAACACTAAGAGACAAAGTAAATCTACTACAAAATGGCTTCAGAAAAAGATAATCTGCCTTTTTGAGATGTTATCAAATGAACTCAAGAGAGAGATTCACACCAGGTGGCCCACGTCTCCCTTCTAAAAAAGATAATGGTCTCATGGTCTTAAAACAACACATAGATTGGGTTAATATAACTCAGCAATGGGGTGAAATTAACATCAATGCTGGGTTAAAAATAAGTCAAATAATTGGGTAGAATTAACCCAACAGGTTGGGTACAATCAACCCAGTGTTTGGGTTGAATCAATAACCCAATGGGTTGGGTTGTTGGTTCAACCCAATCCACTAGGTTAAAATAACCCAGGTGTGGGTGTGACCAATAGTGACCCAGGGGTTGGGTTAAAGTTGGATTATTTTTAAATCCACCTAGCCCTCTGGTTTAATCTGCTCTGACGAGGGAAAATCCAAATCTCTTTTCTCTCTACTCATTAACATTGCTGGACCTCTGGACTTATTTCCTTTCTATCTGTATTAATGAAATGAAAATGAAATGAAAAATACTTTATTTTTCCCATAAAGGGAAATTCAACACTGTAGCAAGGGCTCTCTCTCTCTGTCTCTTTTTTTTTCTAGCAATAATAATAATAATATATACAGCAATAATAATAATATTAATTAACTAATATTAATAATATTCAGCTGACGTCTGCAATTCTCTCTTGTCCTTTTTTATTTAAAAATCTCCAACATTCACCAACAACTTGCCTCCAAATTTTATAAATAAATAAATGAACAAAATAAAAAAAACAGCTTATCCCGAGGGGGTTACATACTTTTCTTTCTCTGAAATATGCTGTGCTGGAGAAAAGCATGCCAGGTTCTTCTTATTTTTTTCTAAGCCTTTCTGAAGTTAATCAGTTAAAGTATTATCAACTTGTCTGACACAAAGTACTGTTTTATATATGTATATATAAATATATATGTGTGTGTGTATATATGTGTATATATATATATATATATATATATATATATATATATATATATATATATATATATGTTATAATGTTATATTATATTATAAAGTAAAGTATATATACTTTGTGAACAACAAACTTTAATAAGGTTGGACTTTAATAAAGTTGGCTTGTGCATCTTATTGGGTTGCTGTTATGATGAAAATTTCACTTCACATCTGCCACAGTAGATAGCAGACTTTCCAGAAGCTTCTAGACTAATTGCTGGCAGTCATTTTTTTTTTTTTTACATTTCTTTTGACAGCTTATCAATAACTTGTTAATGCCTCTCAAAGCACCCTCTGTGGTTTGGGCACTACACTGAACTAAATGTAAATGTTTCTTTGAACTGATTGATATACCCCTCTGAAGAAAGGAAATGCAGGTAGTGGCTTGGTTTCTAAAACAAATCATGCGTGAAATGGAAGACACTTTCCTGTGGGCCTTTGTAGGAACACAAGCACAATCCATGAAATTGACATCTGTGTTAACTTGGCTCTCACAACCTCAAGAGAAGTGGTGGATGTTTAAAATTCAGTTTAGGAGTAATGACAGTAATTGCACATAATAGTGAACAGCAGAGGGAATGCACCACACAGTGTTTTATTTTTTGTCTTCCTGTGCTGTACCTTTGTTTAGTTTTTGGTGCTGGCTGCTCATTTCGAGCAAACATCAGTTCAGAATTTAATTCTTTATTTAGTCTTTATTTATGCATTTGTTCTTTTGTCTTTATTGACGAGCTGAACTTTGGACACACCCTCTTATTATCAGTTAGAAATCAATGTCTGTAGATGATTACAAAAGAAAGAAATGTTATGCTCCATCATCAACCAGTTATGTCAGCGTGACTTTGTTGTCATTATTTGAATTTTTAAACACAATTAACAAGGAGAAATAGAAAAAAAGCAATCTTATTTAAATTCAGTTAATTGTCACACTTTCTAGCGCAACCATCAAATCAATATATATGGACAATGAGAAACAAAACATCACTAGTCAGGATAACTGAGGTCACTGAGCCTTCAGACAGTCCATCGTGGCACGTGAGGAATGAAAATAAGCAACAAAGAAAGAAAGAAATATCAGAGAGGGTATACTTGCCATTAGCACCAGCTGCAAGAAAGATGAAAATTAGCAATGTCAAGTTATGTACTAATTAACTAATCTTCCCTGAAAGGTAGGACAAATGTGCATGTCATGCACATAGACTGTAATTTTACTGAACGAATAAACCGTGAAGTCACCCATAGGTTTTTTTTTACAGAGTGCATTTGAAGTCTCTTCCACCTCATGCAGCATGTTGTAAATGTCGGAACGAGCAGAGCTGAGAAGTCAGCTGGAACATGCCCATCAGTTACAGTTTGCTATTGTAGTTTGATTGGCTTAGCTTAATTTCATTCAGGATGATAATCAATATTATTTTACATTAATTAATGAATTGACCGAATCTATCCAAACATCATCATTTCAAGTGCTGACAGAGCTGAAACGAGGACTATCAGAGTTCTGCCCGGACCTATCGGTCAATCCCTGGTGGGATAGAAGCGTTGCAGTTGGCCAAGCCTTCCAATGAGTCCGCGAGTTGTGGGAGGATTGACTGCAAGTTCCAGCATACTTCCACTTGGAAACATCCTGAAATGATCCACTGTGGCTCCCAGCTCCTTCAACCAAGGAGCTGTGGCACCACGGTGGATCATTTCAGGATCCATTTCTGTTTTGGAGCTAGCTAGTGGTCAGTTGAGAAACTGCAACAACACCTACTTTTAACCCAATTCACTTCAATCAGGAAGTAATAAAATAAATAAACTAGAAAACCACTCGGAAAGCACAGACGTCTGCCAAGTGCAACAATTCCCCCATATATAGCGATTTACAGATTGCAATAAAATCAGTAAAATCAGCCTTTGAAATTTGTCAATCCCAGAGTGAAATTTTATGAGTTTTGGGCAATAATTAACGGAGATATTGAGAAACAAAATCTTCGGCCCCACAATGTTATCGAAAATTTGAAAGTGATCCAGAATCCAGGATTTCTTCTGGATCACACCCAAAATGTAATCAGTTCTTCCTTTTAACATTTCTGACAACTCTTGAAAATTTCATCAAAATCCATCCATAACTTTTTGAGTTATCTTGTACACACACAGACAGACAGACAGACAGATAAACGCTGACAAAAACATTACCTCCTTGGCAGAGGTAATAAAGTCTTCAGCCATAAAGTGGGGATGTAATATATGCATAACATAGATAAAAAGTTGTGTTTTCCACTTTGTTGGTAAAAGATTTGGACAGATTCTTTTGAAAACTCATAATAACATCTGTGGCATAACCCAGAATTTAAACATGTGAGAGAGGTGCATCTGACCATAAAGACTTGGGAAGGAGAAAAAAGCCACAAAGTCTGCCTCATTTTTGCAAACTACCTTAGGTCACATGATTGTGATAAAATATTATTAAAGTGTTAGTTTTATACCGGTGAAATTGTACCATTCTTTAGTATTAGTATTCTTTAATATGTCATTAAAGAGATAACATGGACCTAACACTCATTGTATCAATGAATCACAGGCATTTGATGTGAATATGTAATTATTTTCTTTTAAACTAAAATTATTTTTCTAATGTAAACCAACAACATTAATTTATTTTTTCAATACTTCAAAACAAATGCTAATGAAGCACAGAAAAAGTCAGTTAAAATGGTAAATTCTTCAGTCTTAATGAAGAATTAATGAAGAAAAGTTTCTTAATGAGCAAAACACAGTTTGTGGTGAAACAGACACCATGAAGACAAACAACTCGATCTTTAGGCCTACTGCTCGGGAGTTTTAACATTCATAACTTGCAAACATCAATAAAACTATTAAAGTTGTTTTGAAAAAAAAAACATGCAGTAAAAGGTACAATAGGTGAGTTGGATGTAAAGAGTAGATCAATCTTTGCAATATATTTTAGTTGTTTTAGGTTATCCAGAGTCAGAGTGCACCATCTGCATTTTGTGAGCTGAAGGTCACATCAGGTATCTTGTTATTCTTGATGAACATTTTCTTTCTAATAAGGAATGCTTTATTTTTTTTCCTCAGTTTCAGTGTTTGTATGGTGAATGCACTTTTTAGCACTGCTGAGTGTGTTTACATCCAATAATATAAACCCTTTAACACTAGTGTTGATATCACGCATTTCCAAACATCCTCTTGAACTCCATATTACTAGATTACATAAAAAGAACTGGACAATGCTGGGATATAACCCATAGGTTTTCTGAAGAAAACCCATTTTGAAGCCTGTTTTTTGATCCTCAGTTGATAACATGTTGAAGCTGACTCCCCCAACGCCTGTTAGTTCAGAAATGGGCAAATAGTCGACAAAGAAGCCTGGGAGTTTGTTGGAACAAGCCCAGATGCAACAAACTAGGTATTTTAGCTTAACATAGCACATGCTAAACTATGATACTAATTAACATTACCTTACATTCATTGTAATCAAATCTATTGATCAGCACAACACACCAAACCATCTATAAAATAAAGGTGGTTGTTCTCTCTTTATTCACAGTTCAGAAGTCACT
This sequence comes from Hirundichthys speculiger, assembly GCA_018398805.1. Lineage (NCBI taxonomy): Eukaryota > Metazoa > Chordata > Actinopteri > Beloniformes > Exocoetidae > Hirundichthys > Hirundichthys speculiger. Next base: position 88,372 of record JAGFBZ010001146.1, read on the forward strand.
TTTGCTGGAAGTGCTATGAAGCTAAAGTGAAGACAGTTAGCTGTTTGACACCATAGACTGCAATGCTGCTGTAAGCTAACAAACCACATCCTTAATTATGCATAAAAATGTGGTTTGAAATATTTTTAACTGATGAGGCAGCATGTGAAATCTAGGTATGGGGACTGACATTAGTTCAGCTATTCCCTGAGCTACCTTTTGGTTTTTTAGTTTTTATTTCCTGGATCTGGTTTTTCTGCATTCAATTGTTGATTTTGACAACTCTTGCATCCAAGAAAGCCAGAGACATTGGAGTTGTGATGTCAAGTCCAGCTCTTGCAATGAATTTGAGTTCTTTCGGTTTACTCACCACTGAAAGTCAAACCTGATGAGTCCTATTAATCCCTTGGCTGTGTATAAACAAATATAGGAATCATGTTAGGGAAACAGGAATAATAATCTGTAACTACAATGAAATACTTCTGAAGATGAAGATCTCTGAGGAGACTGAGGTGATTATGTGGATTCTGATTTTGACAGGAACATCATGTAGGCCAACAGCTTGAGCAGCATAAAGCTGAAAACTGGCAGTTGTGTAAGTACATGACATTGTAGAACACATGTGTCAAAATCAAGGGTCGCGGGCCACATCTGGCCCGCCGTGTAATCACATCCGGCCCGCGAGATCATTTTACATTATTGTTATTAATGGCCCGTTGATATGAACCGCTGATTAAAACAATACAGCACAGAATTACAGATCCCAAAATGCATCGCTTCAGTGGCCTTGCCGCACACTTCCCGCATCAATCAAGTCTCGTTTCAAGCTTCATCCGCGGAGTGGACTCCAATTTGTGCGTAACAGAAGAAGTAATGGACATTAAATCGATGCACGGGACAACGACTGGAAAAGACATGTTTGAAAACGTATGTGAAAGTGTAACAGACATGAAACTGCCCTGGGACAAACTTATTGGACTTACAACAGATGGAGCAGCAGCTATGTGCAGTAAAAAAGTGAACTAGTGGGAAGGATGCGAGTAAAGATGCAGGAGAACTGTACTGGTGAGTTAACAGCACATCACTGCATCAGACACCAGAAAGGACTGTGGCAAGGTTCTGAAGATGGACCATGATGAGCACTGGAACACAAACCGTAAACTTTATCCAAGCTAAAGCGTTAAATCACCGGCAGTTTGGTTCCTTTATGCAGGAGATAGATTCAGAATTTGCTGACATTTCTTATTATACAGAGGTGCGTTGGTTCAGTTGGGGTAAAGTTCTCAACAGTTTTTGAGCTCAGCAATGAAATCTGTCAGTTCATGGACAGTAAAGGAAAAGACTCCACTGTTTGGAGGGATGAAAAGTGGAAGTGTGAGTTGGCGTTCCTGGCTGACATAACAGCTCATCTTAACGCCTTAAATGTGCAGCTCCAGGGACGTCACCACATGATCACTGACATGTATGACGCAGTGAAGCTGCTTTTATGGGAGACACAATTTACACAACAAAGAAAACTGAATGATTTGAATTGTTATTGCTGAAAAGCACACATTTTATGTATATTTCCAGGTTTTCTAGCAAGTTTATATTTCTAACTTGTATAATTTTGACTGGAGAAATTTTTAAGGAGAGCAAAATCTTTTGTGAAATTTAAAAGTTTATTTTTTATATACATTGGCATAGGAGCAAAGGAATTTTAATGTTAAGTTGCTCATATTTCTAACTTGTATTTTTAACAAGATATTTTTATGGAGAAAATAAAAAATAAAATAAAAAAATATTAAATATAAGTTATTTAGGGTTTAAGTTTATTACAGAATAATATTTCTGTCTGTTGTTATTCATATTTAAAAACATTTCATTTTAGTGTGTTCAATAAATGTTTATCCTGTTCGGCCCGTGACCTGAAGCATGTTTTGAATTTTGGCCCCCTGTGCAATTGAGTTTGACACCCCTGGTGTAGAAGGTCATCACAAAAAAGCAATTGCTAGAAATCTAAAGGAAGCCTGTACAGCAGGAATCGTGTTTTTTTTTTTGTTTTTCAATCACCCTGTCACTGACTCGTGACTGTGGGTCCATGGATTCAGTGGACTTAGCTGAGCTAGTTCTGGGATTCAACTACTTAAAGTTAGGGTTTCAGGATCCCCAAGTTCATAAACAGATACAGGCGGTTAACTCAGATCTGCACAGCATACAGAACCAAGGAGAGAACATGCAGACTCCATATGGAAAGACCCCAGACTGTGACTGAGAGTGCTGATTAAATGTATCAAATCATTTTACCAACATAACATTAGTAACTTTTTTCTATGTATGTAAGATTAATATGATTTTTACTTAACATTTCTCAGAAGTCATTAGTCATTTAACTAACTTGAAAGAATTAGAGATGAAGACCCCCCCACCTTCATTTTGTTTTCATGGACTGCCACTGAAAGAGCACAGTTCCTATGTCACTGTCTGTAATGAACAGAGAACTGGCTTCCTCAGTCCAAAGAGCCCTGATGCATCTCAGTGTGTCTTCTGGATCAATAATTATAAAGTAGCTGAGCTTGAATGTCTTTATTTAGGAGGTTACGGCGTCTCCAACTGAAAAAAAGGACACTGAGTAACAACAGCTCAAACGGGGTTCATGCAAGAATTATGACAAAAAGTCCTTCTTTCTGCATCTTTTATCTGAAGAACTGCAGTTGTCATGACTTTTCAAAATTTTTATGTCATTTTGAACATTTGAACAATTTTACAAAAGTAAGAAAAGATTTGTATTAATAAAAAAAAAGAAAAGAAACTCAAACAATAAAGAGAACAAAACATGACTTTTTTCTGGCCTCAAAGTGCCTCAAGACAGAAATGACCTGGCAAGCTGCAGGTTGGACACAGAGATACATTTTCAGCCTGGGAGCCCGAGGGCACTTTCGGGACCAAACTGTCACTAAAACAGAGAGGCTCAGTACCGCAACACTTTCAAAATGGCTCAGGGTGACAGAGCATTAACATCACTCAGAGTAAAAACAAAACCTTTCTGACCTTTCTGGTGAAAGGCTTTGGGAGTTTGTATGAATGTGAACTTCAGAACTCAGAGTGCATGTGAAGTAACTGTGTTTGGTATCTCTAAGTGTGAGTAAATGACTTCTAACTGTCACGCTGGCCAGTTCCACTTTGACTCCAGAGAAGAGGAATAAAATAAATGCTGAGACCATCTGTATTTTGGTCATATTTTACTTTCAAGAAAGACATTTATTTTTACACAATAAAACAAGGGTGAAAGAGGTCATTAGAAGTGATAAACCCCCAGAGAATTACAAGATACACCGTGCTAGAATGATATAAATCTATGTGGGGTCATAATTGAGGCCTTTCACCTGTAAATATCATGAAGCATTTTACAGGTTAAAACAAAGGAAAACACCAAAACAAGCAATGCGGTAGATAGAACGTTAGTTACAGTATCAGTCCTAAAATTAAAAGGAATCATCCTTTTATACTTTTAGTTCAAAAGGATGCTTTAGTCTTGTCAACTTTATTTAGATAAGATACAATCAATAAACTTACTTTAAAATATAATTATTCATCAACATATAATCTAACCAGAAAGGTGATCAAGCACTTTGTAAAGCACTACAGTATGTTACTACATTTACAAATGTTATTGGAAACTGTGCTGTGCAAAAGAGAAAACTCATTTTAATCTTGTCCAGACACAATGTCGCTGTCTCTGGACCCAGAGGCGTGCTAAAGCTGTCACCTCCATTTGTGGATGACATGGCAAACTGTGTTCTTAGACAGCACAGTTTTCCAAGTATTAATGAAACAGTAACAGTAATTTCCCCCTCCCTGAATCGCCACCTTAACGTGGTGGAGGGGTTTGTGTGCCTGAATGATCCCAGGAGCTATGTCGTTGGGGGCATTTGCCCCTGGTAGGGTCACCCAAGGCCTGGTCCTGGGAGACGGGCCAGACCAAGCGCGATTCATACGACTCTTATGAATAAGAAAAGATCAAGAGCTCAATGTCCCTCGCCCAGATCAGGGTCACCGGGGCCCCACCCTGGAGCCAGGCCTGGGGGAGGGGCTCGTTCGGGAGCACCTGGTGGCCGGGCCTTCACCCATGGGGCCTGGCCGGCCTCAGCCCGAAGGAGCTACATGGGTTCGCCTACCCGTGGGCCCACCACCCGCAGGGAGGGTCATAGGAGTCGGGTGCTTTGTGGTATGGGTGGCAGCCGAAAGCGTGGGCCTTGGCGTGCCGACCCTCGGCTGACGAAACTGGTTACTGGGACATGGAACGTTACCTCTCTGGCGGGGAAGGAGCCTGAGCTTGTGCGTGAGGTTGAGAGGTACCGACTAGATAAAGTCGGGCTCACCTCGACGCACAGCCTGGGCTCTGGAACCAATCTTCTCGAGAGAGGCTGGACCTTATTCTACTCTGGAGTTGCTCAGGGTGAGAGGCGACGGGCTGGTGTGGGCTTGCTTTTAGCCCCCCAGCTTGGAGCCTGTACGTTGGGGTTTTCCCCAGTGGATGAGAGGGTAGCTTCCCAGCGCCTTCGGGTCGGGGAACGTGGCGCTTATGCGCCAAATGACAAATCCTTGGTGGGGGTGCTGGAAAGCGCCCCTAATGGGGACTCCTTTATTCTGCTGGGGGACTTCAAAGCTCACGTTGGCAATGACAGTGGTACCTGGAGGCGCGTGATTGGGAGGAACAGCCTCTCTGATCTGAACCAGAGTGGTGTTCTGTTGTTGGACTTCTGTGCTCGTCACAGTTTGTCCATAACGAACACCATGTTCAAACATAAGAGTGTCCATAAATGCACTTGGCATCAAGACACTCTTGGCTGTAGATCGATGATGGACTTTATAGTCGTATCATCTGATCTTCGGCCGTATGTTTTGGACACTCGGGTTAGGAGAAGAGCTGAGCTGTCAACTGATCACTACCTGGTGGTGGGTTGGATCAGATGGTGGGGGAGAATGCCCCGGAATCAGCAGACGGGTATCGGCAGGCCAAGCGGGCGGCGGCTTTGGTGGTCTCTGAGGCGAAAACTCGGGTGTGGGAGGAGTTCAGTGAGGCCATGGAAAAAGACTTTTGATCGGCTCCTCTGAGATTCTGGCAAACCGTCAGGCGGCTCAGGCGGGGAAAGCAGTGCTTCACCAACACTGTGTATAGTGGGGATGGGGTGCTGCTGACCTCGACCGGAGATGTTGTTCGGCGGTGGAAGGAATACTTCGAGGACCTTCTCAATCCCACCAACATGTCTTCCGTTGAGGATGCTGAGCCTGTGTACTTGGGGGTGGACTCATCCATTACTGGAGCTGAGGTCGCTGAAGTAGTTAAGAAGCTGCACAGTGGCCAGGCTCCGGGGGTGGACGAGATCCGCCCTGATTTCCTAAAGGCTCTGGATGTTGTAGGATTCTCTTGGTTGACACGTCTCTGCAACATCACAGGGAAATCGGGGGCAGTACCTCTGGATTGGCAGACCGGGGTGGTGGTTCCCCTTTTTAAGAAGGGGGACCGGAGGGTGTGTTCCAATTACAGGGGAAACACACTCCTCAGCCTCCCTGGTAAGGTCTATGCAGGGGTGCTGGAGAAGAGAGTTCAATCGATTGTCAAATCCCGGATTCAGGAGGAACAATGCCGGTTCCGTCCTGGTCGTGGAACACTGGACCAGCTCTATACCCTCGCTAGGGTCCTGGAGGGAACATGGGAATTTGCCCGACCAGTCCACATGTGTTTTGTGGACTTGGAGAAGGCATTTGACCGTGTCCCTCGGGGGGTCCTGTGGGGGGTACTCCAGGAGTATGGGGTGCTAGGCCCGTTGTCACGGGCTGTTCAGTCCCTGTACAAATGGAGTGGGAGCTAGGTCCGCATTGCCGGTTGTAAGTCGGATTTGTTTTTGGTGGGAGTTGGACTCCGCCAGGGCTGCCCTTTGTCACCGGTTCTGTTCATAACGTTTATGGAAAGAATTTCTAGGCGCAGCCATGGAGCGGAAGGGTTCCGGTTCGGTGGTGTCGGGATCTCGTCTCTGCTGTTTGCAGATGATGTGGTCCTGTTGGCGCCATCGAGTGGGGATCTGCAGCTCTTGCTGGAGCGGTTCGCAGCCGAGTGTGAAGCGGCAGGGATGAGAATCAGCACCTCCAAATCTGAGACCATGGTCCTCAGTCGGAAAAGGGTAGAATGCCTCCTCCGGGTCGGGAGTGAGGTTCTGCCTCAAGTGGAGGAGTTTAAGTATCTCGGGGTCTTGTTCACGAGTGATGGGAGAAAGGAGCGGGAGATCGACAGACGGATTGGTGCGGTGTCTGCTGTGGTGCGGGCTCTGTACCGGTCCGTTGTGGTGAGGAGAGAGCTGAGCCAAAAGGCAAGGCTCTCTGTTTACCGGTCGATCTTTGTTCCAACCCTCACCTATGGTCATGAACTGTGGGTAGTGACGGAAAGAATGAGATCGCGGATACAAGCGGCGGAAATGAGCTTTCTCCATAGGGTGGCTGGACTCTCCCTTAGAGATAGGGTGAGAAGTTTGGTCATTCGGGAGAGGCTCAGAGTAGAGCCGCTGCTCCTTCACATCGAGAGGAGCCAGCTGAGGTGGTTCGGGCATCTGGTTAGGATGCCCCCCCGGACGCCTCCCTGGAGAGGTATTTCGGGCATGTCCAACTGGGAGAAGACCACGGGGAAGACCCAGGACCCGTTGGAGAGATTGTATCTCTCAGCTGGCCTGGGAGCGCCTCGGGATTCTCCCAGAGGAGCTGGTGGAGGCTGCCGAGGGGAGGGAGGTCTGGGCCTCTCAGCTGAAGCTGCTGCCCCCGCAACTCGATTCCGGTCCAAGCGGGAGTTAATGGCTGGATGGATGGATAACAGTAATTTCCATTTCAGGATCATGCCCGTCTCGTGCCAGAAGATCATGGGCATCCCATATTGATACTGATTAGAGATTTCTCTAGACTCTTAGAAACTTTTGATGATAATTTGTACTGTAGATGATGTTCATAGCCGTCAGACAAATCAGTTCTCCAGATCTTTCATGGAAGAAACAGCTTTCTCGTGATGGTGACAGAGGCATGGCTGAGGAAGTCGAGGGTACAGGAACTCGACTGACGCCAATAGAATGTGATTATAATTTGTTCCTTTGAGAAAGAGCAGTAAAATGAAATGCTTTTTACCCAGATCAATTTAAACTCAAGGGACAGACAGTTGGAGAACATCACAGGAACACAAGGCAGAGTTGCTTATAGCTCTTTGGTGATACATACACAAAGCCAAGGGAACCAAGTCAAGTGTGTAGTTTTCCATACCTGGAGAAATGGCCAGCCTTTGTATCAGTGACAACGATGAATAAAAACAACCACAGCCAAAAACAAATTAAATATATCTGGTTCATACTATCTGCTAATCAACACAATCTCATTTTTTCTCTGATCTGGAGTTGTAAAATAATTCATGAACAAAATGCATCAATGAGACATTACCTGGCAATCTTCCTCTGTACTTGCTCACAGGACCTTCTTCCACTAATATCAGTTCAAGGTCTTTTATGTCTGTATCAGTCCTTTTTGCAAAAGAAGATTTTTGCTCTCTCCCCAAGAGTTTTCAGTGGAAATTAGGTTAGGCATTTATGTCTGACTTGCCTCTATTTTTTTTCTTGTTTTGTAGTGTTCCGTGTACTGAAAGACCTTAGATTCAAACCAAATTTCTTAACATTTTCAAATGCTTGAGTGATATTATGAATCTGACAGTTTCAAAGAACATGACTGCAGAATTACAGTGCTTAACCTGTTAAAGTTTTTGCTAACATTGAACTTGACTATTTCTGCACTCTTTTCAACAGTGCTGTCCTCCTTGGCCTTAGCCACAGAGCCCTGTATTATTTTGCAGGATGAAATCATCACTCCAGATTGCTCCAAGCCAGCCCGAGGCACTTTCGATGCTTTGCATGGTGTTTTCTTCTATAACCCATTGCAACTTTAGCAGAATTAACACAGTTATGTATTTTTTGTCTTTGTGCCACATCATTGGAACAACAGTTTTAATACCTTTATGTCACTGAAATGTCTTAAAGACTAGTGGCTATGTCAAATAGTATTTTTTTTTCCTGACAGTTTTTAATTTACTGTGGCATCCACTCTTTTTTCCCCATGGACTGCATTCAGATACACACATACAATATGCATGTGCCCTTGCTGGGATGGCCAGAGATATACAGTATGTCCAGCGCCCACTCCTCATCAGCCAGCTTGCAGGTCAGTAACAGCTTTGTGTGTCTTCCTTTGGGGCATGGCTGGAGAGTTAGGGAACAGGATGCTATTTTACCAGTTACTGCAGCAGCATCAGCAGCCAGGAGCAGCAGATAAAGATGTTGTTTTAGATGTAAATCATGACCATCTGCTGTGCTGTGTGGGGAAAGTTTATCCCACCGTGTAAGGCATTATATTCAGCCAGGACTACAAGACACTTCACATGAAACTCCACTATATAAACAATAAAAAAAAAAAAAGACAAACAGAAAGCAATGATTTTCAAATCTCTTAAATCTTATTTATAAGATCTTTTTTATAATAAAAAATAGAAAAAATATGTTGAAATGTATCACCTTAAAAAAAAAAAAAACTAGAAAAGCACTCGGAGAGCGCAGACCTCTGCCAAGCGCAACAATTCCCCCATGTAGCGATTTACATATTGTGATAAAATCTGCCTTCTGGATCAGATCCGGATTAGCCTCTGAAATTTGATAGAGGTGCCCATTGTCAATCCATGAGTGAAATGAGTTTTGGGCAATAATTAACGGAGATATTGAGAAAAAAAATTTGGCCCCATTGACCGCAACGTTATCAAAAATTTGAAAGTGATTCAGAATCCAGGATTTCTTCCAGATCATACCCAAAATGAAATCAGTTCTTTCTTTCACATTTCCGACAACTCCGGAAAATTTCATTAAAATCCACAAACAGACAGACAGACAGATAAATCCCATAAAAAACATAACCTCCTTGGCGGAGGTAATAATAATAAATTTGAATTTAATGGCAGCAACACGTCTCAAAAAAAGTTGTGAAGGGGTTATGTTTACCCATTTGTACCATCCCCTCAGTCATTGATCTTGCTGCTTCTCCATCATTTTCTCCAATCAGGAGATGCTGAGCAAATCTTCTTTACTACAAATGAAACTCCAGAAGACACAGGTGGATGACTCCTCAATCACCTGGTTGACTGATTACCTTACAAATAGACCCCAGTTTGTAAGGCTAAATGGTTGTGTGTCTGACCAGTTGGTCAGCAGCACAGGAGCACCGCAGGGGACTGTACTCCCACCATTCCCTTTCACTCTGTCCATCTCAAATTTCCAGTACCAGTCGGAGTCCTGTCATCTGTAGGCAGAGACGCCGCAACGGGGTAGGAATACTAGGCTATTGCCTTGGGCCCCGAGCTGGAAGGGGCCCCAGGACAGCGGTGACATTGGTCCTTTTGTCAATGTCAAAATGAATGAACTGCTTTAAACACTGCAATGATGATATCTTGAAAACCCCCTCGCATAGGGCCCCCACTAGCTGTCACTGCCTCGTGTGTTAAGGGACCCCCGAGACGCGGCCAATATCGATCCATATCAATGACACAACCTGAAACCTCCATAGACCCCCCTAATGGGGCCCTGACTGCCCGTGGCCGGCTTTCTGCAGTGCTTCAAACTCGATACAAGAAAAATGAAGCAAGCATATCCATCAGGAAACGCAAAAAGAAAAAAAAAACAAAACAAGAAGATGAAGAAAAAAATGGGAAAGTGGTAAGTTCAAAGGTGTATAGGCTGACATTATTGAAAAAAAAGTTGTGATGCCACTTTGTCCCAGTCTGTAGTCTCAGGAAGCACAACTGCACATGACATGTTTACTGCACCTTAGCTTGGATTATTTAATCAGTAATTAACAGTAAGCTAACCAGTAACTGATTTGTATTTGGAAGAGGGTGATATCATATGTCTCCTTGGATTTTCTGCAATGTCACATTAATCAAAAATATTATCAGTTGATCAAAAACTACTTGAGGTCAACCATGTGTCAAGAGAGGCTCACAGGACTGGCACTGATCTCAATAGAACGTGATGTGAGACGTTCTTTGGACATGGAAGACATCATCACTTCATTTGCACAAGCCAAGGCCCGCAAGCAAAGGTTTTAAAAACAATTCCCACCAGGACGTGAATATGGAAACAAAGACCACTAATTATTTATTTATTTTAACTTTTTTATTTTTTGCTTGCTATTTTTTACTTGATTGTGTTTTTGTCAAACTTTGCACATTTCAGTTGTGTTTGTTATGTTATATTGTATTTCAAGTGTTCTTACATTATTGTGCACTTCTGTTATTTAACATAAAAGATTTTTGGATTGAATGATTTTCTTGGTGTTTTTGGGAAAGGAGGGCCCCCATGCTCACTCTTGACTAGGGCCCCCAAGGTGACTAGAAACGGCTCTGTGTGTCGAAATATTCAGATGACTGCAGGGTCTATCAGTGATGGACAAGAGACTGAGTACAGAGAACAGGTTGATCACATTGAAACATGGCGTGGGAACAATCATCTTATCTTTGAGCAAAACAAAGGAGATGATTTTGTATTTTAGGAGAACCAGGATTAATTCATAAAGTATTTTCTACATGGGAGAAGAAGTTAAGGTGGTGATGGAGTATTAATACCTCGGTGTTCATCTGGACAACAGACTGGACTGGAGACACAGCACTAATGCTGTTTATAAGAAGGGACAGAGCAGATTTTACTTCTTGAGGAAGATTAGGTCCTTTAGTGTTTGCAGCAAGATGTTCCATATCTTCTATAAGTCTATTGTGGTGCGCTCAATTCTATCTGCAGTCATCTGTTGGGGGAGAAGCACCAGAGCCAGTGACTTAAAGAGAACTGAACAAACTGATGGAGAAGGCTGGCCTCTGTTCTGGGGACTGTTCTGGAGCCCCTGAAGCTCATTGTGCAAAGGAGGATACTTCTCAATATGAAAAACATTATGAACAACTCTGAATACACCTCTTCACAACATAGTGATTCAGCAACAGTGTCTTCAGTCAGAGGCTTGTTCAGATCCACTGCAACACAAAACACTACAGGAGATCCTTCTTTCCTACAGCAATAACATCTACAGTGAATCTACAATGAATCTTTGAAGAGACTTAAATCATGATAAGATGACAAAGGTGAAGTTGGAGCAGAAAGCTGCTGCGCACCAGCAAAGTCTGACCAGAACAGGTGGTGGATCTGTGGTCAATTATCTCACACCATTGTGCTACATTGTGTAGGCAGAATGTGGCACACCTTGTCAGGACAATATAGAAGCATCCCCTCGGTCCTGTTAAGTCAGCATCGCCAACTTCCCGAGTACAGCAATGCACATCCAGTGCCGTGCACAGACATTTTGGGGGGCAGGTGCTCAGTGAAAAATAAGGGCACACATGTGTCGCTTAGCGTCGCTTAGCGTCGCTAAGACTCACCACACCAGGCTGTAACTGCCATGGCCTAACTTCAATTTCCTACTACAGAGCTGTGTTCTGCAGACACATTTTAATAGGGTATTTATTTATCATTGTCAAAGTTTTAATAATAGCCTATTAATGTAAATACAAGATTACTGTCAAGTGTTGTAATGTAGAAATAACTTATGGTTGGTACAAAATAATATATTTAGCTAAATACAGCTTCATACCTGATTTAGTTCCACCAAACCACTTTGTGTTGACAAAATAAATCAGGGACAGCTTTTAAGATATCTCAATAAAATTAGTGGAAAAGGCCCTAAACAGTGAACATGACTCTGAATGTTGACTCTGACCTTTCTGTCTCCTCATCATCCTTAGATGGCTACTTTATCCGGAAGAAATTCTGGATTCTGGATCACTTTCAAATTTTCGATAACAATGCGGGCCGAAAATTTTGTTTCTCAATATCTCCATTAATTATTGCCCAAAAATCATGAAATTTCACTCAGGGATTGACAATGGGAACCTCTATCAAATTTCAAAGGCTGATCTGGATCTGATCCAGAACGCAAATTTTATCTCAATCTGTAAATCGCTATATGGGAGAACTGTTGTGCTTGGCGGAGGTCTGCGCTCTCCGAGTGCTTTTCTAGTTGTATCTGTGCTCATCGGCAGTCTGTCAGTTGGTGAGGGGGGGTTGACAGGTTCGTCCTCTGTGAATAACCGCTGTTACCTGATGGGCAGTTAAAAAGTTTTACATCTAATGAACTTTCAAAGGTGGATATTAGAATGATTTGAAATTTAAATGCATTACTCACCAGGAGGCCACCGATCCTGGACCCTGCCAGCTTGGAGCCTCAACGTCATGCTGTTTGTAGGATATATGAGTCTCGGATTGATCCAGGCCACCTTCAACCAACATTACTCAGCCGCATTTGTGCATCACATATTATTTGCACATTATGGAATGTAAATTGTTCCCGATAACAAACACAAATTCGTGTTCAGATGGCAGCTTTATAACGATGTTGATCACTCACAAAACCTAGTGTTATCAGCACTTGTAAAGGAACGGGTAATGTTCAGCTTCTCTTTGTCAGCACACAGTTCCAAGGGGACAGCTCTTGGACATTTAAAACAGCTGTTAATAAACTCCCACCCTACTCCCACAATTTCCTTTACAGAATCATGCTTGTGTTGTGCCTGAAAATCATGGGCATCCCATGTTGATTTTTAATCTTGTCCTATGTGGACAGAGATTTCTCAAGATTTTCAGGATTGTTTGATGGTAATTTGTTCTGTTGATGATGAGATTCAAAGTTTTTTCAAGGCAATTTTAAAGAAATTTTACAATGAGGAACATTATCATGAAATTGTATCACAGTATCTCGGTTCAGTTTTTTACAGACTGGTGAGCCTCTGCCTACTGGTGAACATATGGTGAACACATGTATGACATTCTTTACTCCAGTAAGTGGGTGGCTCACAAGAAAAATGACATGGCAATTGTCTTTTATTTATTTCTCTACATAAGGATGCCTAGTATTAATCATTTGCTAATACACTGCATCTATGTACTGCTACTAACATAGTGGATTTTAAAGAGATTCAAGTTTATTTATTGCTGATATAATGTCCCTTGCAGGCATTTCCAAATGCATTTTATACTTCATAGCTGTCTATTGTTTTGCAGGTTCTGTCAAGTGGAATAAATAGGTTAGAGAATGGTAAAGTGCCAAAATATTTCAGTACACAAATAGATATGTACAAAGCGCATGGCCTGGATTCTTGCATGCACACCCACAGTCAAGCACACACATACATGCAAATGTATCAAATGCAAAATTAGAGCTTTTGAAGTTGAGCTAAGACACCAAAATGAGAGGTATTCTCAAAACATGATGTTATACACTGAAAGCTAAATCTGCTCCCTTGGTTTTGTGTTTACTCTTCACACTCCCTTCAGCAGCCAAGTCCTTATCTCCAGTGCAGTGTTGCCAGGAGGATTCAGGCATAAATCCTCCAGAAGGACGATTTGCCTACTCTTGGCATGGCATAATTGTCCAACCATGTGTCTTTTTAAAGGGGCTAAATGAGGTTAGGTGATCTGCTTTCTGGGAGTGACTAAATACATGTCTGGACAGGCTTCTAAGTACTCTTTCACCATTTTGTACAAAATACATGTGGTTCATTCAAACCTGGTATTTTCTATGAAATATGGCTGTTGTGGGTCCATGCATCACTCTGCACATCTGTTCAAAAGATTTTTGGCAATAAGGACTCGCACAAAATACTGTATATTAGGGAAAATCTCTGAAACCCTCCCACAGCTTTTTTGAATTTACATGAATCATTTCAAATGCTTGTCTTTTAATGACATTAAAGTAGCTGCATGGAGCAGTTACCATGCTAGTTCCATAGGGATCAACATCTAGGCTCCCTACCAGCCTCCTCATTCCCCCTGCAAATTCATCTGCCTAATGCATCCTCGTGTGAAACACTGGCTTTGACTGTGTGCAGATGAAACTGAAAGCTAAATACATTGCTAGATGCAATGACAGATTGCAGTTCATGGGATAATCACATATCATGGTATTCAGATGAGCAACCATTTGATTCAGCTCAACAAAAGTTGTACATTGTTATCCTAAAATGACCATGACTTGGATAACTGTGAATCTACACCAGCATATGTCACTGTTGGAAAAAGAGCAGGAAAATACTGAAACAAAGAGAACAGTACTGAAAGAAAGGAATTGTTGATGACAGATTTTGAGAAAGGCCGTGTGTGATTTCCAGCTGTGTAACTAGAGTATATAAATCTGCTGTCAGCACTGTTGTCCTGTTTGACTCCCATCATGAGAGTTAGGTGGTGAAATCACAATTCTAAAATGACAGTCTTCTATAAGGCAGGAAATGTGTAAAATGTTATATGAAGCATGTGTTGCCCAGAAACAAACATCTGGTTCTATTCACCATATTCACCACAGGCTTCAATTAAAATTGCATCTGAGAAAATAAAGGACACATCAGTGTTGGATAAATGTCCCTAATTTATTCTTGCAGTTTGGAAGCTTGAAGAGATTCTCTTTCTGCAAGCCCCCTGTCATGGAGATACAATGAATGGAAAGCTCTCCTAGGCTACATATGTAAACAGTGTACAGTTGCCTGGGATATAGGTCTCCCTGCAATTAGCAATAATGGCCATTCCAGGCAGCTACTTTCTATGTTTATTTTCAATCAGACCCAAATTGCTTGCGAGTATGACTATAAATTGATTTCCTCTGTTCTTATGACTCATACAGCCGCAATCGCAAAATGTATGGGACAAAGTGCAGGGCAAAATCATATGTAAATATTCTTCAATATCATCATGGGTGATTTCTAAAAACTGATGCAGAGGAGGAGGTTACTAATAATTGTAGGCTTTAGAAGCCCTCTGAACAGCTAAGGGTTCAGCAGACCTGGGGCCTTATGTGCAAAGACTTGTGTGCAAATCTGCGAATGCATGAAAAAAACTGTGTGTACGTGCAAATCCACAGACATTCTCTGAGTATATCACAATCAACCTGAAACTAAGCATGCATGCATGAGCACAACACTTCGCTGTGCCTCCTTCTTCAAGTGGACTGATTTGAATATGATAACGAGTATAATCAGGCATGGGCAACCCGCTCATCCAAACAAAGAAAATGGCAAAAGCAAGCAGAAAAAAGAAACATTTCACCACATATGAACTTGGGGCATTCCTTTCTGAAGTCAGGAAAAATATTTTATCTATCACTTTGTCTTGTGGCATAAATAGTAAGAGAAATAAGTGGAGTGGGAGTGTGCAGTGGAAGCCGTCGATGCAGTGGGTGTGGGGTGATGCTGAGGGCTGCTGTACACTGGCAAAATAAGGCCTGATCCCTCGCCCTCCAATTGCTACATTGACAGGTTACAATTGCACGAGTATGGCAATGGGCACCATTGTATCTGCACTGTTGAGCACTCTGTGTGTGTGTGTTGGGGGGGTTAACAGTCATGTCTTCTGTGAATAACCACAATTGGACAGTTATACACCTAATTAACTTAAAAAAAATGGGGCTAGCTGCCTTTATTTATAGTGTAGAGGGACAGGAAAGTGGGGAAGACACACTGCAAAGGGTCACTGGTCCGGAGTCGAAGTTGCAACGGCTGCAGGAAGAAAGCAGCCTTCATACATGGGCTGCCTGCTTAAACCAGCACTCTACCAGTTTGGAGCCTCAACCCCACCATGTTGCTTGTGAAGGTGGATTTGTGCATCACATATTACTTTTGCAGAATGGAAATTTCTTGGAATAACATACATAAATTTGTGTTCAGATTGTACCTTTATAGCAATATGCGTGCAGTTGATTTTTCAGGAAATCTAGTGATCTCAACACTTGGAAAGGAACTGGTAATGAGGTGGCTTCTCCCCATCTCTCTCTCTCACTCTCTCTCTCCAAAGTCAGAGCCAAATCAACACAGAGTTTCAAGAGGACAGCTCTAGGAAATCTAAAATGATTGACAAGCCAGTCATCAGCTGGGGCAAAAATACATCATTGTGATCCCTAAAAACTCATTCCCTTTTTATTCTGCATAAGCTGTCAGATTCATAAGCTATGAGTTGCATCATTTTGTGCATGAGACTGATGATGATCGGTCTCTGCAACGGGCCAAGTCCTCACAGAGAATAACGTGAGAATAATTCTTTCAAGCAGAAATATGCTGTGAACAGCAGACATCTTCTTAGCCACCGGTCTTCACAGTAGGACTTATGGTCTCAAATGTTGACATGAAATGACTGGCTGCGGTTAGCATGGCTTAGATCCTTCCAGACCAATAATAGTTGGTCATGGTGGTCTGTTAGTGTAGTTAACACAAGCACAAGTAAAAATATTCTCTTTAAAATATGATCATGATGAGTGGGTTTTAATTCACAGCTCAGACGTCAATATAATGTTAAGCACTAAGCTGCTAAAATCAGAACAGCAATGGCTGGCTGTCATACCCTCTAGCAGAGCCAGTGGCTAGCTGTCAATCAAATGGTGTCAAAAAACGTCAGGGCATCTAATTGGTCAGCTTTGTTGCTTGAGATAAATTTATCTGAAGTGGTAAAAAAAAGAATCACTCCCCATGCACCTGTCACAGAGGTCAAATCTTAATATGTAGACCAGAACTGAGTTTTGTACCTGGCTGTAAACATGTTTAATTCTCCTGCAAATTTGGCTCTTTTAACATTGGAGTGAGCTGGGATTTGCTCTGTTTTGGAGCGAGCACCTAGTCGTCAGGAGAGGAAGTGCAACAAAACATACTTCCCAGATGAGCTTCAATTTGGAAGTGAGATGGTTGCTGTTTAGTTTTGTCCTGCTGCATCACCTAAATTCCATTATGCTTCGGATGGTGGACAGCACCGTGATATTAGTCTGTTTGGGTTAGGGGTTATATTTGGTTATGTTTTAGTAAACTTGAGAATTAACCTTCCCCTCGATGATGGGAAGAAATCCACAGCCTGGGCAAGCAGAGAAATCCCAAATGATGATGCTCCCTCCATCATATGCCACCTTAAGGACTATGCTTGTCCATTGATCTACATGTAGAAGACACTTGAATAGAGATCTTTGCCAGTGATGTCCTCAAGCCTTTATCTGTTACTTACTTACCTTACTGATGATTCTGCTTTGTGCCTTTGGAGTATTCATGGTTGCCCATTCCTAAGAAGAATGACGACAGTACAAAACTGTCTCCGTTAACAGAAAATTTGTCCAACTAAGGACTGATGAATTAACTTTGTATCCCTTTTTAGCTTCCATGAAGATAGACTGCTCTTGATTGATTTAAAGATCACATTTTGTGAGCCATGGTTCACATCAACAGATGCTTCTTTTGAACACCAAACTTAAAATGTTTGAGTGTCTTTTATGAAATTCAAACCGATCTAATTCACATCTCCAAACTTCATTCATTGAAGTCCAGGTGGTCAAACTACTGACACTAATTAGCATTCATGAATTAATTAGTTTAATTAACGTGTTCATTTACTTTTTGCACCAGCACTGTGGATGTTTAGTAGGTGTGTTCAGTAAAGGCACAAGAAATTTGGTTGTGTATCAGGCTAAGCACAATCTGTTTGTCTATTACTTTGACTTACTTATTACTTCTATTACTTTAGTGCACGAACTATAAAAATACGTAATTGTATTTTATGATAAAGGGGCTCTCACACCTTTTCTTGCCACTGTACATGTGTTTATGCATCCCAGCCTTAATGGAAAAGTATTAGCAAAGCAGGTGATTTAGATGGCAACCTTTAAATTGGTTCATGTACATAGATTAATGTACAACTACCAATAAGCACCAATTTGCAAATCTAACATCACATAAAGTCATATGTAGGAGTGAGTCTGACTTATTTCAGCCTCTTGGAAACTCACCCCCAAGCAGAAGTGAAACGTCATTAAAAGAACATGATGCAGTTTGGATCAAATGTTGATAAGAAGCCACATTAGCTTGCCCATAAGGGATCCATCCATACTGAGGCAGTGTGCGTTGTTCCAGGCTTGCTATGTACTCCCGGCTATGTAACCACATCAGTTGAGGGGCAATTCAGCCTTTCCTGCCAGGATGATTTGATCGTCATTTTTCAGGGAGAGTTGAGTGCTTCCTCCTGCAAAATCTAATAAGCTGTGTACTGCTCCAATAACTACCCACCATAGCAGATATAAGACTTAGATATAAGACAAAATAACAATCAAAGGCTAAGCTTGCTAAACCTGCAGGCAAAAAGCGGAGGCAGAACGGGTGCTCATCTTGTCGTTCTTTTTGTTTTCTATTTTATCTTTTTCCCCAACCTCTTAATTATCTTTCTAAGTTGTTTCATTAGAATAAGAAATAAAATGTACAGTCTACTTGACAGAATTTGGGATAAGTATAATTTTTACTTGTGTTAAAGGACAAAATGTTTCTGATTCGTGCCAGCTGATGTCATCCACTCATTACAGTTTTTCATATTAGAGTGCAGCTCTGCACCTCCTCATTCACGCCTGCTTTCCCCCTTACTTCTTTCTCATCTCTTATTATTGCTCTCATGTGTCTTGACCTGGACTTGTTCTCACTGTTTTAGCATTGATTAGAAACTCCCTCGTGGGTGTGGGCCTGCTTTTGTTTGATCTAACGAAACCGAGATTTGTTCACATTCTCTTTGCATTCCTAATGGGATTGTCTTCAAAATGCCTCTGCACCTGATGTTGAATTTCCTTTATTAAATTCCAAAGTTATATTGCTTTCAATTAGAGGATGAAAACATGACATTTCCTTTCCTTTGAGCTATGGCTAGTCTGTTTGTTTAGGGTGTGCTTTAAAGAGTGAGAAAATGTGTTTAGGGTCCTGTAGTTATGGCAGAGATTCATGATTCTTTATGTGTATGTCCTTTATGTGTTTAGTATACTTTTCTTTACAAGCTTATAAATATAATGTAGTTGGCCTATTTTGCAGACAATTGTAAATCAAGTTCATTTCGAAAGGTATTAAAGGTTGATTCTTTAAAACCCTTGTACGCACACTACGCTGAACCACAAAACTTATTGTGAAGTTATTGAATATAAATTAACTTATTGATCATCGCTGTCAGTCAACTTTGTATTTATCTGTTGCTCAGTACTGGTACCTTGATAAATTATGTGGAAACAGATAGACCAAACTGTTTATGTATGAGCCTGACCCTCGTTGAATGCAACCGTGCAGTTTCAAGGCTATTGGTTCTGGTGTCTTCATCGAATGATTTAGGTGAGTTGGAAACAGGTTTGTTTCTCCGGTATGACTGTGGCTCCTCATGTTGTCTAAGACTTTTTTAAATCAGCTTTGATGATAAAAGTAAATAGCATTTTTTATTTACAATTATATTCATATCATAAGTCTGAATGCTCTAAGTTGTTTTTTTATTATAGGATAGTGGGACAGCAGTCTTTCAAGTGCAGTCTATTTGCAGTGATGCGGTGACTCCACCCTGTTGTGGAATCTAGGTTTCTCTTGACCACGACTGTAAACCGAACAGATTTTGTCAAAACTATAATATGAAGTTGGCAAACAATTGTACATTTTGCAGCTTATATCCAGATGGTATACTTTTTCAGGAAAAACTTCCAGTTTTCTTCTGACCACTTAACCTCACATGCTATATCTCATAATTTAATGCACAACACAGTGGTCAGTGGTCGCAACAACAGTGGAACTGTTGGACTGTAAACACACTGTTGGGTTGTTTTATGCTGGGTAAAATTGGTTGTGAGGGTTAAATTATAGCTAAACTGTCATGGCCTGGGTCGGCCATGGCAGCCCTGTGTGTGTCTATGTCTGTCAAGTTGGCGTCTCTCCCTGTCTTTAGTGGTTCCTGTTTTACTTTGAAGGTCTGTCTTGTCTCTATTGTGTTCTGCTTTGCTTCCTTCCCCTCGTTACCCCTGATTCCCTGCACCTGCCTCTTGTCTGTTCCTCTGTGTATTTAAGTCCTGTCATTTCCCCTGTTCTCTGTGGGTCCATTGTCGTGATTTACATGTTTGCAGTCAGGTTTGTTTTCCCTCTTGTCATTCTCCCCGGATTAAGATAAGTTTATGTTTTTGTATTTTGATATTTTTGACATTTTGGACTTTTGTGTTTTTGATCCTTTTGAGTTTTGTTATTAAACCCTTTGCCTTGTTGAGATCTCCTGCTCTCTGGTCCTCCTTCATACTCTGCAAACCATGACATAAACAAATGGTTGGGTTATTTTAACCAGATTTTAACCCAACACCTGGGTCATTCATTTTTCCGCTTTTTTAATTTTCTGGATCTTTTTCTCAGAAGTGGCACATTCAGCAGGCACTCATTTCAACAAACTCTCCGATTATTTGACTGGTGGCTTAATTAATTTTTTTCTATATTTTTAAGATTGTGGCAACAAAGTTATCCTAATATCATTTTACAATCTTGGATCATATGGGTTTTTAATGGTGTTTATTCTGTGACATTTATTCACAAAGTTATAAGCTAGCATTTTTTTCCCCTACATTCTAACTGTTAAGTTAGCTGACTAACCTTTTTGTTACATTAGTATTATGTTAGCTGCTTTAAATTTAGCAATTTAATGTGTTGTGGTCTCTTAGCTTTACCATTCAGCTGGCTTTACTGTCTCATTGCACATTTATGTAGGCTATATCGTTCCAATTTTCCATTAGCTGGTTATTGATAGCAGTCTCACAGTACCATTAAGCAGTTGGTTCACCTAACTTAGCTTTGCTGTGATTTTTTTCGTGTGATGTTACCTCTAAGTTAAAAGGACATGGCGTTAAATACCGACCGTGCTTTATTATAATTATTTCTGTGATGTCTTAACCAGAAAAACAACCCAGGTAAACTCAGCTTTTCCGGGAACAGCGTCGGAGAAATAGTGACTTTTTTTCAGTTCAAACAGCTTTATTTCATGTTTTATGTGGTGTTAATCATCGGGTCTTTGTGCCGAATTATCAGCGGAGGTTTTTCCTCCGCTGATAATTCAGCTTACGGTAAAAACCTCCAGAGCCTGTGGATCACAAGTTATCGGAGAAACAAGCTGAGCAGCATTTAGCAGCTACATCGATAATAGGTCCTCAGGCAGAGCTCTCTGTGTCTCTCTCTCGCGCGCACAGACACACAAACTCGGTGGACAGTAGCGTGTGTGTCCGCCGGACAGCATCAGTTAAACACTAGTTTTTAGAGAAACACTAAGTGACTGATGTATAATTCACAGGTTGGGACCAATATGGTGGAGTACTTGGCTTCCACCCACCCATCCCCACATGTCCTGTGCCTGGGAGATGAGATGCAACCCAGCAGCCAAGTGTTTTCCATCGTGGCTGGGAACGCCATAGCTGTGGAGTCACTGTTGGAGGCAGTGGACCTGTGCTTTAAAATGTTTTACGTGTTTGATGTTAAATACACCAAACAGTGCTTCCCCACCTGGGAGTTTCTTCAGCACGCCATATACAAGATCGCTGGACACGAGTCTGCGTCCTTCAGCTTTTTGAGGCTGTGCCTTCGCAAGGTTCTGAAGCCTAGACTGTCTAATGTGGGGAGGGATGGGTGAGCGAGTGAATGATGTTGCTCCATTGCTTTGTGAAGGTGTGTGTGTGTGTGTGTGTGAGCTGTTCAAACTGTATTATTTCTAAAGGTGTTAAAAAATCTGAGGACAAATGTCAATAAAAAAATGTGACATATTTTTCTATAGTGTGTTTTCATAATGGGAAATCATTATAAATTACACAATAAAATACTGAAATTGCCCTTGTTTTCTAACCCTAACCATACAATAATAAGATACTTTTTATTTATATAATTATTATAGCCTATTGTTGTTATTATTAATCATATAACGCAGGATACAACCCAGTGAATGGGTCATTTTAACCCAGCAATAAAGTTAATTTTACTCAGAGATTGGGTCAAATGAATAACCCAACTTTCTGGGTTAAATGGGTCTACCCAGCATTTGGGTCAAACCAACCCAGCACGTGTTCTGTCCCTATGTTGATCAGCAGTTGGGTTAAGGTTGGGTTTTTTTTTCAACCCAACAGTTTTTAGTGTGTAGCTCCACTTGTCACCTTCATGCAATTTCACAGTCGTATCTGTACAAATACTAACTCACAGGCACCTCACTCAGAGCAGGTTATAAATGTCACTGACAGGTAGGTTAACGAATGCAGTACTGCATATTAAAAGTTTTGTTTTACAAAGTTTTAATGTTCAGATTATAGATCAAAGCATCAGCCTCATCCTGCTCAAGGTTTCCTCTCTCTTAAAGGGGAGTTTTTCCTTGCCGTTTTTTATTTAATTGAGATTTAATAATATTAGCTATGGTTAATAATATTTGCTCTGGGGTCATGCTGAAAAGCACCTAGTGATGATATGTATTGTAATAGAGGCTACAGAAACAAAGTTGAATTGAATTACGTAAGTGTCTGTGATAAATGGACTAAAAATAGTTACAAAAGATGTAGTTGTAACATTTTTTGCAGTACGTTTGAAGAATGAAATGCATGTGTTAAGTTAGCCAACAAGCATCTGTGCTAAAATAATGTGCTGCCCTTTTGTAGTGTGCTGTGTTTATGCTGCCTATGGAGCCAAATTGTCCTGACCAGTATACATTCTGTTTTTATTCAAAACTGTGGCACTAAACCATAAGCAAGCCTTTGTACCTTATTTACTACATAACACAGAGTCAGAGGGTTACTAGAACCAACCAGTTGCACTTTAGTGTGCAGCTGGTTATTTTTCCATTTACTTCATGCATTTAATTAAAAAAAATCAGAAACTGCACACAAGTGCTGCAGTACATGATATTACTTTGCCTTTACAATGTAATACTAAGTAATAATGATGAACACTGTACATGCTGTGTTGTAGGCATAATATGCAGTTTTGATAATGGTAGAGCAGTCAGCCACCAATCAGATGGATGACAGTTTGGTCACTGGCTTCTGCTGTCCACATGTTAAAATGTCTGACAGCAAGATAGTCACTACGTTTACGTGTGCAGTTTAACTGAGCTACAGTCAAGGCTCAGCTTGGTCATTTCACTGGGCTTCTTTCTTTATTCCAATATACGTACATGCACTCAAAATTGTTTACTATCAAAAAATGACTAGGGAAGGTTGGAAATGGTGGTGGTGGTAAAGTAAACAACCTCATTCTGACTAAAGTGAATTCATCTAGCTTTTTGTCAATGCACAGTTGTCACCATCTGTGTGGGCAATATTAATGCAGAACAGAACATACTGGATTTGGAGCAACATATGCTACCATTCAGTTGATGTCTTTTTGAGAAAAGGCTTTACTTATATCAGCAGCTGCATGGCAGCATCCCAACATTTTTGTTAATTTAAATGTGACACTTTTGGCTTTGTCTCCTAAATCTTGACCAGGTGTGAATTTAACCATCAGTGCAAGTAAATCAGTGATAAGATGAAATCTTCTACTTAAATGCATTTGTCTTAAACACTGGCTAGTGAAAAAAAAAAAAAAAAAGATTTAGCTGAAATTTTGTGAGTGCTCTTGCAGCTGTACCGCATGAAAGGCAGGACTGACAATGCACAAGTCATGATTTCCAGGTTCTTTCTCAGTCGTTTGAATTTGCAGCATTGTTGTTATTTTTTTCTACAACTTTTATATTCTTAAGAGTTTCCCATCCACAGCCTGGCAACCAATCCAGGATGTATCCTCCCCGAGACCCAAAGACAGCTGGAATAGCCTCCAGCAGAACTCTGTCATACTGAAAAAGATGAAGCAAATATGGGCAGCTGATAGCTCACTTGGATTATAAAGTAATTGGACTGGACTGCACTTATAATATAAGGCTTTCTAGAGACGATCGTGGTGCCCCCAAAGCGCTTTACATTTGCAAAGCTGCATGTATGCGGAGGCTGTAGCTCTTGTGCAGCTGGCTCAGGTTTGATTCTTGGCATGTGGCCCCTTGTTGCTTATCCCCCCCTTATTGCTATCTACAAAATATTACACCATTTTCGAAGAAGGTCAGGAATGGCTGAAGGATGGACGTTAACAGCATATCAAATTCTCGCTTAGAATTTCAAAACCAAAGATAATTTTAGAGAAGCAATCTGTCATCGTATAAGGAGAACTGGCAGCTATGTCTATGGCTTGTAATAGAGGCTACACTCACACTCATCCGTTCGCTTTGCAGATCATCCGCCTTTCTGTTCTCCCCTGTGCTAGTGGCTTCCTCCAGTTATTCCAGGCAAAGTAAACAGGATCACCACTCATGTCACCGTCTTGTTGATCTTTTGCTTGCTGAACTGACAGAAGCAGAGCCTGGAATTTCTTGTGAGGTTCACCATTCTCTCTTATTTTGTCTTTACCTTTGCGCTAAATTAGTGACTTCTGAATCAGGGGAAGTTTTGAACTGTCACGCTCCAAATCAGAATTTTTCATATCTTCCAAAAGCCCCAAAGGCAGTGGTAATGACCGGTTTTAACTGGTGCTGCCACCTAGAGGATACCATTTTCGCAGTACTCAGGTAGCCCTAATTAAAATAAACAATGCAGACAGGTGATTACGAGTATAAAACACTGCTTGAGATGCCTGTCTGAACGAGCTTCCAAGGGGTTGCCTCATAAAAAATGTAATTTGAAAACAACAAAACAAACATTGCACTATTCTAATGAAATTGTTTTTTTTTTTTTCCTGTTGAATTTTGTCACTTTTCTGTGCCATTTCCATTTCAACGTGTGCTGAACTATGACAGCAAGGTCTAAAAAATACTCACTGCAGATTTTCATCTTCAGATTTCAAATTGCTGTTTGTGTGTAGAAAAAAGTTTGTCTATAAAAATAATTCATTAAGTAACCACAGAACTTCTGATGAGCATTATAAGGACTACAGGAAGTAGTTTACTAAAGCATCTTTGAAGAAGATTTTTCAGTCTTTTCAGCAGAACTTTTCAGCTTGTGTAAAGTCCTGATGTTAACATCTTTAAAAGTAAATGTGGTTGTGAAATAAGAAAAATCAAACTATCCAAGTAAAGGAAAAAAAATCTATGTACAATTATTCACTGCACAAGTTGTTTGTAGGCAAAGAAAGAAAAGAAAAAGAAAATCTATTTTTCTATATAATGGATCCCTGATTCATACACAGATCAATACAGCATCTACTTTGAATAAAATCACTTCTGCACATACACACACGCACACAGACACTCACACAAATGAAATGAAGAATAGAAATGAAAGACAAGATAGAAAATTATTCACAGTATTGCTAAATGCACATTATTAAAAATGTAAAGCTATTCTGAGAGGATCGTTTATGTGTTGACAACAACAAAGGAGAGGGGGCCATTCTGCATTAACAGAGAACAACATTCAGGCTGTTTAAAAATAAACAAGACGCATTTTTAAAAAACAGGACAAAGCTGTGAACACTGGAGTTCATAATTTTAAGGACTCTAGTGTTATGAATAAAAAGGATTGTGTGATTACTGTCCGAGAAATTTTGATCTCTTAAAAGTGGTCTTCATATGCTGCTCATCTGCTGTAAGATCCATAGCAATATTCACAGTGCATATGTAAAATAACAATTTATTTATTAGCCAATAAAGCCTGAGGCCTTTTATTTGCTTCAGTTGCTTAGGATACCAGACCTTGATTAGATGTGTCAAGCTCTCATTACTGGTATGATTTAGGTATTTTTTCTTCAATGTTTTACTTTGATGTCTCATCATGATATCTGGAAATAAGCTCACAAACACCTATTGTGTATATTTTAATTCAGTCATATGATAATATGTGTAATCTCCAACAAGTGTGAAAAGTTCCTCTTTTTTTCCTGCTGATAATTTCCCAGACGCATGTTAAGAATTTTTAACTTTTGCAGAAAATTTCATAGAGAGACTCTGCTGTGTACAAGCCTATTGAATAAATAAAGTAGTGGACATTTCAACAAAATACGAGCTTGATAGTCAAACATGTTGTATCATCATGTTGCGGACACATTGAACTGACATATTTGTACACAGCTGAATAAGTTAACCAATACCTATGATTTAGTGTCTTTTAAAAAAAACACATTTCACTACTCACTGGGCAAAATAACATCCTAACTTACTTCTTCTTCTCTTGCATTACCATTGTTCTGTGGTGGTAAGTCTACCTTCTATAAGCGGATAGGTTATAAATAACTTGTCTACCGAAAAATGGGTTATAATGAGCCAACCTTCGAATAAGGCTATCAAAAATCAGGTTAAAAAGAACAACCCAGAACACGGATTATTCTACATGCGACACTTGTCTAATAACTGATTTTATTTCACGCCTCTTTATACTAAAAAATGATGCCATGAAATGATTAAATACACATACATGAAAACATTATCTAGTGTGATTTTCAGTTTATAATACAGTCTGCTCACAAGAATGTGTTACATATTGAATTAGGGAGATTCAAAAGAGTCTCTGTAGCTGCAACCCTGATGGAAGATGGATTCTCTCAGAAACTTGTGATTTTTCACTGGAGTCAGTGCAGCGTAAATATCAACTTTCATTGAGGGAAATGGTGTCTGTCTCCAGCTATTTTCTCTGCCCATGCCACTCAATAAACTACCACCAGTGGAGCTATTTGGTAGATAAATCTTACAGAAGCTAGTGTGTAAAACAGACAAAACATCTTTTTCGCAGAGGAAAGCCTTCAGTGTCATTCCCTCCATGGATGTCAACAGTGGCTTCATGCAGCTCCTGTTATTGTAACCTCTATATCACAAATAGTATGTTTGCTGATTGATCCAAACCACTGTCTGTTGGTCACAAAAGCTTTGGACACATAAGAGGTTGAGAGGATTTTGGTTTTGATGACAGTCAAAAAGAAAAAGGAAAAGGAGACGGCTTTTGTATCTTTATTTTAAATAAATCCAATAATTATCCAAATCACCAAACTTTGTTTAGTTTATTAAGTAAATTAGATAAAGGAGATTGTCAAAAAATACAGAAAATCAAGCCTGAAGAGAGAGAATTGTTTAGTAAAATGCACAAAATAATGGAGAAACATAAGAGCTGGAGGTTCTGACTTTCAGTTTAGTTCAATTCAACTTTATTTGTATAGTGGCACTTACAATACAACTTGTCTCTAGGTGCTTTTCAAAGACCCAGAGCATGACCCCTGAGCAAATATTTTTAACTATTAGCAATGATATAAAATATTAAGTTAAGAAAAAATGGCAAATAAAAAAAAAGCTTTCCTCGTGGGAGAAAAACCTTAAAGCCAAACAGTGGCAAGGAAAAACTCCCCTTTAAGAGGAAAGAAACCTTGAGCAGGACCTGGTTTATAAGGGGGGAGTTTCCTGCTGAAGGCCTGTCAGGTAAAGGAAGAAAAGAGGAGAGAAATAGGACAGAGAGAGGATGGAGGACAGAGAGAGGCTCGGCACAAATAGATTGGCAATATTATATAGGACAAAATATATTAATAGTAATTATTTATTAGCTCAAGATCTAAGACTTCTTTGTACTTATGGCTGATACATGGAGGCCTACAAATGGAGACTGACAAGAGAGCACTCTATCACTGCAGCCAAAACACCAGTTGATTCATTGCTTCATGCACATCCAGCATCTTCTGAAAGTATTGGCTCTGTAATTTGATTTCTGTCATTCCTTTTCATCCCTTATTCCTTTTGGTATAAAATTGTATTTGCTTCTTTATGATGGAATCTGTCAAGGTTTTGGTTTTGTTATCTTAGTCTTGTTATATCAGTATTTGTTTAAGTTTTACCTTTGGTTTACTTCTGCTCTTTTGTTGGTTTGACTCGTGTTTCGAGTTTAGCTCATCTTCCTGTTTTAGTTTGAAAGTTTACTTTTTTGTACTGTATTACCTGCCCAGGGAATGCATTCTTTATTAAAGGACTTTGACTTGTTACACCTGCTTCCATAATCTCCTGAACGTGGGTCCTTCCCACACCTCAATCATAACAAAACTGACTCATTAAAAATAATATTTGTTTAATTCTGTTCACTGAAAAGAACTCCAACTGGTCTCTGTCTGGACTCGCATTCTGATCAGAAAGTTCAATGACAGAGGTTTGAATCCCAATGACAAATAGGCTAATTTTTCAAATCAAGTATTTCAAATTATCTTTTAATCCGAGAAGCCTGATGTCATTAAAGTCAAGGGAGAAATGTATTTTTAGATAATGTGTAATTATTTTTTTGAAAAGTGGAAATGTTGGTTTCTATCAACTTATGAAAAGAAAATCTGAACAAATCATCACTTAGAGATCCTAGATGCTAATAAATTGGTTGAAAAGCTGGATGTTTAAAATTCCTCAACCGATTCATGAATTTCAGTTACAATTTTACACACTCAATCGATCACTGATTGCTGTTACTGACTCGGTCCATCACTCACTGCATTAGTCAGGCAGTAACTTTGTTCAACTCAGTCTTGGTCATCCACAGTCAAGTCCACAACATGCTCATGGTGAGATCCAACAACACTATAAACAACAGATCATAGGAATGATAAAGCATATGCTGTCCACAGAAGGGCTATTCCCCTGGCATTAATGTGCCATAACTCCAGTTCAATTTTAACTTTAAACTGATAGCTTTGAGTTGTTATTTAAATACAGTTTTCTGCTGCACCTTTCACTGCACTGTAGTTGATCTATATTGCTCCTTCTGATCTTTTTTTTTAATCTATTTCATAAATATTTTTATTATCTATTGTTTTTGAGCTGGTTTTCTTTTGTCTTAATGGACTTTAGTCCTGCATTTATTGATTCTAATGTTCTGATGCATTACTTTGCCTGTGAAGTACTCTAAATTCCTTCAGTTTGAAATGTTCTATATAGTAGCCTTGACTATATCCATCAAAAAACAAAAATCCATAAAATAGTGGATTAAATTACTAAATTTGCACAAATACCTCACCATATAAAAGAACCTAGGAAAGGGAAGATTACTACCTGCAGAGTTTTCAGGCTGTTTCCCCTCGTGTTCATGTCCAGTACTCAGCGATCACAGTGGTGGAATGATGGAGATCTTTTCTGATGCTGAGCTAAGATGCTGAGATGCAGATTGCCTTAAAAAAATTAAATAAAAATGGCATTTTAACAAGTCCCTGATGCAGATTTTTTGCACTAAACAACTGTGTTACTTTTGTGTGTCGCATCTCCTTGTGCCTCCTCCTACGACTCTAACACCGGTCTACTGGCAGCCAGATGTTCAACAGCTGTTCAACAGCTCTGTGTCAAACACAGAGGAGATCATCAGTGTCCAGTTAACAAACTAGTGGGCTCTAAGCACACCCACTTCTATCTTGGGGTTCAAAAAAAAATTTGTTCAAGGATATAACTGAAGTGACGTACAAAGGAGTGATGAATAAAAATAAGAAACAGGTTTGCTGCACTTTTTATTTTTATTCATTTTTGCACACTCTTGCTGCCCCTGCTAAGATGCCATCCTGGATTAATGCCCATGTTACCTGCACCAGAAGCTGCTACTGCTTGGAATATAGGTTTACAATACTTTGTGCTGATTAAACAATAAAGAGGAAGAAGACTGTAGAATATGAACAAGACAGTAGTTAATAAAACAATAACAGTAGGTCTAATGCTTTTATTGATTGTTCACTCTGCGTGTGTCATGTCACGTATATGGAACAGGACAACATGTATGTGATGAGACTGAAGACTTTGATGATAATATGTTTGATTTTGTTGTAATGGTGCCAGACAAGATTACCTTAGATTTGCTCTTCATTGCCACCTCACACATAACAACTACGGTCATAGGAACACACTCCGGCTCAAGCCAGACTCCTCATGATTTTCTTCTGACTATGTAAATTTGTCTGCGACATCGAAATAGCTTGTCAAATTGTTAGGTGTAAAGTTGGCCTGAGACCCAGCGAAGAATTTAAGCTTAAAGCTGGGATATGATTGGCTGGAAAAACCAACCTGAAACATGTTCGTCGACAGTGTCCCAGAAATGAAATTTAGAATATTGCAGCTGATAGTTTACTGTGCTGCCTGACATTACCTTCTGGAAACCAAAGTTTATGCTTTGACTTGGAATGTGAATAGCCGGTGTCTTTGTAATAGGCTGTGATGTAATTCAGATGTCTGGCCTTTTTCAATCTCATCCAAAGCACAGATGATGCAATACATTTTCTCAGTCTCCAATTTAGTGCTCTATTTGCCACAAATAATACGTTTTCAGACCAAGTGATGGGTAACAGTTATTTGACGTTTAATTATACAGCAGTTGACTGCTGTGTAGAAGTAGGACATATTGTCCATCAGAGTGAAAAGGGGTTTGAAGTCTTGAAGAGGGAGAGAAAATAAACTGGGCCAAGCTTGGTCAGAAAGACGAGCCATCAGTCAGTGGCCTCATTTGTGGTCCACAGCTCAGACCTGCCAACCCTTGTGACATGTCTTACTTTCTTGTTCTCTTTCTCTCTTACACAGCCACACACACATGCACACATGTGGGGTATAAAACTGTACAAAAGTAGGAGATCATCTCTTGGCCTAAAATGTTCAAGTACAAAAAAAAGAAAAAAAAACTCCCACAAACTTCCATGCGCACAAACACAGCTGCTTCTTTCTGAACTGCAGCTGGAGGGCCGTGCTGCACTTTGTTAAAAATCCCATGACAGCAACAGTCAGCCGCCGGCTAACTCCTCATCTGCTCCCCCACCCCTCTTAAGCTCATCCTCCACACTTCTCTCTATAACCCTTTCTTTGCTGTTTTCTGGCTGAACAGAAGCACGCACAGTTATACACACCACTTCAAGTTGCAGAAGAAAATGCAGGATTTTCAAGACAACGAGGAACGTGTCTGTTCATATGCTACCAGTTATTTCCAAACTAGCAATTGACAGACAAGTCAATGACCTCCATGAACAGCTATACTTAGTTTGAGTTTTTATTAAGATTCTGGTGCAGCTGCATTAAAACCACTACTGTTCATTCTGAAGCTGCTGATTTAAAAAAAAAAAAAAACACATTTCACGAACACAAACTGTCAGACTTCTTCCCACCAAGATTACTTGTTTTGTCAATTCTCTGCCCTGCATTGTGACAAGAAAAACCCCTTGATTTTGTTA
This sequence comes from Hirundichthys speculiger, assembly GCA_018398805.1. Classification (NCBI taxonomy): domain Eukaryota; kingdom Metazoa; phylum Chordata; class Actinopteri; order Beloniformes; family Exocoetidae; genus Hirundichthys; species Hirundichthys speculiger. The sequence continues at coordinate 119,429 of JAGFBZ010001146.1, forward strand.
TTTTCATTCTAGTGTGCACTGATTCCTTGAGTCTATTAATATTTATCCATAATGGACATAAATGTGAGATCAGTACTGTGGAGAGCTGAGAAAGCATCTAGCATTGTCATTTTATTGAGGCACTGAGGAAAACCATGAATGAAAAGAGCCGGGGCCGTACCAGCAGGGGTTTTGGTGCTCCTGGGGTTCCAACGCTTGGATCCATGACTTTGGAATCACTGCTTTTGTATCAACACTGTGCTTTCACTGAGATTTCATATGGCTTTTTATTCATTGTTTCATTTTATTTTTGCACTTCTTGTGAAGACTTGGTATCAGCCTGTTGTTGTGGTGAAGAAAGGCAAGACTCTGTTTACAATTCAATTTATCTTCTTATTGTCACTTATGTCATGATTGTGGGTAATGACCTAAAGAATAAGACTGTAACTACAAGCAGCTAAAACGACTCTGCTCCACAGGGCAGCTGGACTCTCCCTTTCTAGTCCCCTAAGGCTTCATCACAGCTGGGTCCCAGTTCTTCCAGTCAAGCCACTCTCCAGGTAGACTATCGTTTTGGACTGGATAGCTTTGCCCGGACCTCTGCTGAGACCCAGGGTTGGGCTGTGATGAAGCTCTAGGGAACTGCAAGGCTTCTGTCATTTAGTGTCGACTCATTGAAAGTCCTGCTAGATTGGACTTCCACCCATCCTTGTTTTAACTCTTGACAACTACTACTCACATTAAATATAATTTCGGTGGCAACATCAGAAATGAGGATGGATTGAGATTTGATACGAATGAATATCAGTTTTGGAGGTTGAGCTAACTCAAGCTAATTGCATGTTCCAAGTGGCTTCCAGCTTTTTTTCCTTCCACCCATTTTTAACATGCCATCCTGCCATTAAAGAAAAAAAAACAGTCAAAACCACTTTTCAGCAAGAGCATCTAAAGCTATGGGCGACATCGCAGGGGGTTAATTCACTTTGTCTACAGTCTGTGTGTGTATATGTGCGCGCGTGTACATGTGCATGTGAGCGCACGTGCAGAATCTGAATTATGAGATACATAGTTTTGTGCCATTTTTTGCCATGCAGTCTTTCTTCTGTGTTTAATTAATTGTATGCAATACAACTAATAGGTGTTATACATTTACATGACTCATTGTTTAAGTGCAAGCTGTTTCAGCTATTAGCCATATTCTTCTAGTTATTAGAATACAATTTAAAAGCAGAACATTTATCTCTGCTTTTTGATTTAAGAAATGTCCACAGAAAATGACCATTGTAAATGTGAAATTTCACATTTTCTACTCATAAATTATTAAGAGGGATGACAATTTAGTTTTTTTAAATTTCAGGGCTATTCTTACTTGGCATCTAGTGATATTGATCCCAGCTATATTATTTCTAACTTACCTTTAACACACATTAATGATATGCTAACCATAGACAAGTTACCAGCTTCATAAATTGGAGCATTAAAGGGCAACAGATATGAGAGCTGAAATAGGCTCCATCTTTCCTTAGATTCAAGACAGGATGAAATGGGTATATAAAATATACAATAGATATAAAATATAAAATGGACAGATGAATAAAAAGAGATATCGAAAAGGGATTTTCCATTAGAAATGCTTCTAAAAACCCTTGAATCTTATTTGTACCAATGTGAAGGTGAGGTGCAATTCCCAAAGGCAGAAACATTTCTTTTTTTATTATTAATTAATTGAGAACTCTCTAGCGTTCAGCTCTAAATAACAGTTTCACAGGTTACAGATTATTAAAGCAACTGGAATCACTTTAGGCGTTGATTGGCATAACATTTGGCATTAAATATTGATAGTCTGACAATTAGCATGTCTACGTGCAAAAGGGGGTGGAATGGAGTCAGCAGTTACATTTCCCACTTCTTGTTCGCTCCTTTCAAAATTCTTCACACTTGAACTGACATAAGGATGAAAAGATTACGTGGTGGGCCCAAGATGAAATATCAGTGCAAGATCTATTGCGCTAATGCAGCAAAGAAAAATCAAACTGAGAATCTTATCCTTTTGTAACTGCGGGGCATGCATGTAGAAAGTACAACTGCCTGTTTAGTTGTGAACAGGTTGATAAAATATAAATGCATTTAATGCTATTTTTGGATCACTTGCATGATGTAGTCCCACAGTCCCAAACAAAGAGGTCAGTCAGATTCTCACAGTAGAAGGATGCAGACATAAATTATGTAAAGGTTTATAGAAGTGAGAAATGCTCTTATGTAGACGGAGAACTGAATTTCCACTTTATTGTGACAACCAGAGCATATGCAAGTGCAATCAAGTTGATATGGCACTGTGCAGCACTAACTGCATGCACGCTTCAAAATTCTAAACAATCTACACTGGAAAACATCACCATGTCATAGGACTTTAGAATTTTTCAGGATTGACAAGGCTGCAGTCGCTACACAGGATAGGAACCATCCTCATGTCGATGCATCTGCCCTGATTCGCTGAAAGCATCAGTCACTTGAATAATGTGACAAACCTTTTTATCTTCAGCTCCATTAAGTTCCTCTCAAATGTGTTGTAATCAATCTTTTTAAAATTTCTGGCTGATATTCTTTTCTATTCATATGGGTACCAAATTATTTTCATTCCAGCAGGAAAGCTTTTAGAATTTAATATTACATCGAAGAAGTGACCTCATTACAGATGTAAAGAAGTTACCCACAGAAATTCCTTAAGCAGCAAAGAAACTCCAGAAGAGAAAAAGTTTTAAAATCTTTTTTTTTTCAACATAAAAGCTAGAAACTCTGTAGAAACGAAGAAAACCCAGTAAGACTAGAACTACTAAAGCATGCTACCATCATTAGTGTGGCACTATTGTAAGTCCTCAGATCTTATTCTATTTTGCTTTTTGAATCAGCTCAGTTTTGTTTCCCCCGGTGTTACTGGTGTTAAAGTCAAGTGACCTCTTTAACCCTGTTGCGCTGTAGTTTAACTTCATCTGAGTAGGCTGCGTCACCAAAAGAAATCACACTCAATCTCTAAATGTTTATCTTGCTGTGTGTTTGAAAGTTTGAACAAGAATCTTAGCCTTTATTTTTTTTTTTAATATTGACCCTATTTTTTTTTATATCAGCCCTCAAATTAGTTTCCAATTCAGCATTTAAGTATAAAGGTTACGGCTGACTTGGAAGCTACAAATCAGAAGCCAAATTCAGCTTTGTACCTATTTCAGGTTTCCAGCCAGTGTGACTGCAGATTAGCTGATCCTATGCTTGCTGTGACCACTTCTAGTCACATTCGACTTTAAGTGCAACCACAAGAGAAACATGAAATATTGCAGTTCAGGTATTGACCTGTTAAAGGACAGCTAAGTTAGCTGCCTGCTAGAAGACAGTGTAATTGGACCAAACTGTGTTTTTAAAAGTCAAGAATGAAAGCCTGAACTGTGACATCTTCTCTGACCTCACAGATGTTGTTACATGTGCCAAGTTAGGCTCCGTCTTAACTGAACTGAGTGAACAAGAGATGTCTCCTCTCAAATGGAGACACTCCTAATCCAAACAACTTCAAACTTTTAAGCTTGGGCTCAGAACTGAACCCGCAAGCAAAGACAGACATCGAAGCAGTTTAACAGATTTATATAGGAATTAGCATGGTGAGCTCAGAAAAGTCCTTGCGGCCTGATCTAAAGTCCAGTAATCCACAATGTCAGGCCTTTGGCCTGGTTCCATGAGAAACTGAAGGTAAATCTGTGCAGCGGGTCTTTTTTCCACACTTGGCAGCAGCAGGAAAGGAAGCCAAGAAATCTGGTGAAAACAAAGAAACTGTTAAGTTTAAGTAAGTGAGTAACAATAGCAAGTATAAATTAAGATTCCCTGACTGTAGACTCACCTGTTCTAATCAGAGGTTGTTTTTTTTTTTTTTTTTTTTTTTGCTTTAGTAAGATACCAAACTGTGTGAAATGATCGGAAGCATCATAAGTAGTAGCCATGATGAGAGCTGGTGGAATTCTCAGAAATCCTAATCAAAGGAGATTCAGTGAAAATAATTGAGATTAATCCATTCCACAATTCTTGCTGCAGCAACATTAAAAGCAGAGCATGATTTATATGATACAGTTAAACTCAATGGGATAGCTCTATATCATATCATTTTTTTTCTGGGTTGCCAACACAGTAATTCAGCATGGTATTACACACTAATATGAAATATAACAAACCCACTGTAAAAAATGCAATAACAACATATTGAATTGATTATTTTATGTGCTTTTTAGGAATATTTTCTGAACATCTGTCTTGCCAATTTTCTGGACCCACATCATGGCTAAGTTTAAACATGATCAGATTCTAGTTGCAGTGCAGTGGTCTTCTTCTAAATACTTTCAGACTCACTTTTCCCACTTTTCCTTTTTCCCAAGAACCTTTCCAGTGAGGTCACAGAAATGTGCTTGGGTGCATAACAGAATATAAACAAATGATAAAATTATTGGTTTGATTGATTGTTTGTTTGTTTTTGACTGTGGAGTCTGAACCATGGTATTTAAAGTTTATAGGGATGAGCAGCAGGTGATGTCGGAGGGGTGAAGGGCAACAGGGGGAAAAGGGGGAGGTTGAGAAACCAGTTGGACAAATGGTTGCTGAGATAAGTGAAAAACTGACTGTACAATGCCAGTCAACTACCCATTCAAGGCTTCTGGAGTTAGGAGTAAGATCTATGCTTGAGCTAATTCAGCATGGGGAAGCCTATGCATGTAAGCTCATACATTATGAACCACAATGAAACAAGATTACTTTTTAAAGACATTTGAGACAGTGTAATCAGCCACTTGCACCATCTCAAGCTTAGCTGAGGTGTAGAATTTTTATCCCCTATGTAACATAAGAAGTGACATAGCTTCTTAAACCCCATTGGACTCATTAGCACCTGCATTCACCTGCAGCTGAATGTTAACTTGATCTTATTTACTTTGTCCTAAAAAAATATCACATTGCTAGATGACTCTTTTTCATATGATACAATAAACAATAAGGCACATGTGTTCAAAGCGTGGAAGTATAAACGGATAGGCTTAATGCTTGAACATCTGCTTGTTGCTGAAGAGCAATAAAGTTTTCAATAGCATGGATTTGAACAATTTCAGCTTCCTTCACTGGTTTGACAAATGCACAGCCTGCTAGCTATTCAGTTTAACAATGCTGGCAACGTAAACTAAATCAAATCAACCACATAAGTTCAATTCTTTTTAATGCATGCATTGCAGATAACTATGAAAAACACTGGAAGCAGGAGTTTTGCAACTATGCCCAGAGATCATGAAAGTTTTCATTTGAATGAATGTATCACATGAGTGTGCAGAAGTAAATGGCAATGAGCAGTTATCCTGATACAAGTATCATATTGGCCTGAATATAGGACGATATTTCATTCTAGAAATCATATTCTCAAAAATGGGGGGTTGTCTTATAATGTAGGGCTAGACTTTTTTATTGTCATTACACATTTGCACCACTAGATGGAGCAGCACCAAAGTAACCAATAAGCAAATGGAGCATCACAGTGAACACATGCGAGCAGGATCTGATGTAAAATGGAGGAACGACGCGACAGACTTGAGCAAGGGGGTTTGAAAGTTTTGTTGCAGTCCAGAATTTAGGTTTTTACAGACTGAATTATTGATGTTGTTCTAGAAACTGACTATAACTCAACTTTGACGGTAATGCAGTTATTGACATCATTAATCCAGTTATTGAACTACATGGTTGTTGCTGATTCACTGAGTCACAGGGTGGATTCTAATTCCTTCCTTAATCCTCAATCTCAACCCTCAATCTCAAAAATGTGCGCTCTCGCAAAGTGCAAGTGCTGTCCTGATTCTCAGAATGTCAAGTTGAGAGGACAAGTTTGAGGGTTGTATCGCCCTCAATAGAGATTCTCTGGCATTAGGGGTGCAACAGGTTGAGCCACCAAAAAGTGGTATACTTAAGTATACTATAAGTATACTTGAGTATACTTATAGTATTGCATCTGTTTTATTATACTTATAGTATACTTATGGTATACTTGAGTATACTACTTTTTGGTAAGGGACAATACGGTCCGTACCATGGTTTTTGTGTCACGGTTTCGGTACGGATTCGGTACAGTTTCAGACCACCCGCTACCTTAAACAAGCGATCGCAAGATACCGAGTTTGCAGAAAGCGCAACTCGCATGTCGGCACGTAAAAGAGCGCGTCCAAATGGAATAAATGTGCAGCTGTGGCAGCTCTCATTCAGGTTGCGCCAAGATGCACAACTGGTAACAACTGGATCTTAAGGAGATAAGATCCAGGTTTAGGGAGGTGGAAGATTGCGTTCTGTTAACTATTAACTGTTTTCACTCCCTCGCCGGTGTATTCAACAGCAAAACCAAAATGCTCCCACACCGGTTATTAAAAAAAGTTTTTCCCAATTTCTCTGCTACCTCTGGCCATGCCTGCTTGTTTTCTTTTCTTTTTCTGCATCTATGACCTGCAGCCATCCGGCCAAAGTGTGATAGGCTGGTCACTGTGAGTGAGCGGAGGCGAGTGGACACTGACATGCCTGTTGCCTAAAAGGCACCCATGCTTACGTGCAAGTCAAATGCAAAGTTATTGGAACATAAATACCATAAATAGCATGGGATGCTTTAAAGCGTCCCGTGTTCCCATGCAGGTCGTACCGAACCGTACCGTATTTTACCGAGTACCGTTGCATCCCTATCTGGCACCACCCTTGGGAGTAAGGGCTACCCAAAAGGCATTGCAAATTTTCGCCAAGACATCTTCGATAAGAATGGCGATTGGCAGTAGTCAATCTCATGAAAATGCCCATGCAAAGGAAATGAGTGATGAAGACGGCCTTGTTGCTAAAATGTCATCGTCGTCTACTTCTTTATTTTCTTCCTCCTCTAATTCTTCCTCTACTTCTTCATTATTGTCGTCTTCTTGACAGACTGGATGTAGCTTTGGTGTAAGGCCATCCCCCCACAGTCAGAAGATGTAACTGCACTCAAGGGGTGTCCCATTTTTAAGTCACAAGATAGCCCATACACTTACTTTCAAGGGCCAAGGTTCAGCGCCAAAGATTGAGGGTTAAGGGAGGAATTGGAATTCACCCATAGTCTCAGATTTTAAGAGAATACAGTTTAATAAATTGTACTATACCTTGATCTTAAATGACATGGAAACCTGACACGTACCATACCTTAAGTATAGTACTAACATTTCCTAAAAAAGATGAAATTATTAAAATGTCTAACAATATAGCAGAATGTTATCTATGTGTTTTTTTTTCGATAGTAATTGTACAATTAAAAGTTGTTCTCTGAATAACCTTATTGTCTTCATCATGTTTTCATCCTTTTAAATCCAAGAAGGAGCCAGCAGCCCTGAGCTATCACACAGTGGCCCTCAAAAGCCTGCAACTGTAAGACAAAGTGAATTATTAGTCTTTTTTTTTTGTTTAAAAAAATATGTATACTTTTGTGGAGGGACAAAAGTGACATAATGAAATAGTTTGATTGTAATTCTCAGTTTGAAGAAATATATTTTTGTCAGTCTGTTGAAGATCATGCTTCCACCACAGTGAATGTGTGTTCTCACAAAATTCTACAGAGAAATAATTATTAATGACGAAAAGTTAATGAGTCTCAACTACTCTAATCTGTATGCGTACGGGAGTGTGAACTTTGCTTCAATGCAATCAAACACACACACACACAGCATCTAGATTAGAAATGAATGACGTGATGGCTTGGTGACGCACACTTCCATCTCCATCAATTAGTTTCAGCTGCAGTGTTAGTTTTTTTAACTTTGTGGTTGAGGACAACAGGACCTAATAGATGCTACTTGAATGCCCTTTTATGTCATGTCAGTCAACATTTATGACAGGATTAAATATGTGTCCTTTTTTATGATGATAAGTAAATATTTTTTGGTAAACGTGAAGTCAATTTTGTATGAAAAAACAATGAATTTCACAGAGGCTGTTCCAAGTCAAAAGGGAAATTTTGACATTATAGAATACTTCCAGTTTCCTGACAGTTTCAGTTCAAATCAGTTTAACCTGTGTTTCTTGTGACATTGCAATTATGCTCATCTTCAAGCGGGTCTGTGGGTTAAACCTGAAATCTAGTGATGGGCGAAATGAAGTCTTCTGAAGCATTGAGGCTTTCTTTCATTTTGGACAGAAAATGATTTGAAGCTATGGGGTTTTATTGTGAGGAGGACTTGGATTAAAATGCACTTACTATGTATCTTTACTAAACAATCTAAGTAAAAACACAGAAAAATAAAATTATTAGCAGAGTTGCATTCATGTCCCCTCTGAAAGCAGACTGGAAGTATAGCAACTGCTTCATAATTTGACCGAAGCGCTATTAAAAAAACATTGTTACAATCCCAATTGTGTGCGGTAAAACTCATTCACCGCTGCATGCTCATAAATTGATTTTAAGTTCCTGAAGGGAAATTCATTGTTGCACTAGTTTTCATAATTGAATCTCTTCAGTGATTCATTATTGATGGTTATTGCTGTCTTTAGGAAGGATCTTCTATAATGGTCTGAGTTCTGAAGAAGCCTCTAACTGAATGATGCTGAATCACTGTGTTGTTAAGAGGATGTTCAGGGTTGTCCATGACATTTTTCATTTCGTGAAGTATCCTTCTTTGCACAATTGGTAGTAAAGGCTCTAGAGGGTCCAGATTAGAGCCAACCTTCTTTATTAGTTTGTTCAATTTCTTTTAGTCACTCCCTCTGATGCTGCTCTAATCAAAGCAAGTATTTGACAAAAATATAAATCCACATGTTCGTGGCTGGATTTCAGTGGCGCCAGAAGCATTTGTACCAAAGTGAACTGCACTCATGACCAGAGGACACGTCCAAGTGAATAATTTTGAAATGTGATCAACACCTCATATGAAAGATAACTTATGTTTAATTATAGTTTTTAGTACATCCATATATATTTGGCATAAATTGCTTTTGTTTTTTGTTTTTGTTTTATGCCATATTAGCATGACCTGATAAAAGTTTCAGTAGTCATAATTGTGAGCATGATCAATGTATAGAGTGGCAGTGCCCTTTGTCTCTGTGTAGGCATGTAACGATATAGAAAATTTAATATCTCGATTATAGTGACCAAATTATCACGGTTTACGATATTATCACGGTATTCTTCATTGCTCTACAAATGTAAAAAAAAACCCACATACATTTAAATAATTTCACATAATCTTGTGATTTTCTTGTCATACTAAAACATCAGAAATCAAAATTTTATCAAAATGAAGCTTTCACATTAAAAAAGCAAACAACTGGCACAGAAAGAGGTTTCATTTTAAATGAACAAAATAAATTACAGGAACAAAGCTTATTTGTCTGGTGCAAATTTAAATAAACACTTTAAAAACCATAGTAGGTCAAAATATGCAAACAATTATCAGCAACAAAAATTTTAGTGCAAGTTAAAATGAAATAATTTTTGGACTTTAAGGCTGAACCTTAAATGCGTATAAATGTGCAAATAAAGAAACAGTTGTACAGGAGCCTAATATGTTGTTATAAATTGTAGTTCACACTGCGTGTCTGTGGGTTTGTTGCTGTGTTGTTACCTGAGAGGTCAGGTATAAAGGTAGCTGCCTGTTATTGGTTAAGCGTTTGACCCGGAAGGGCAAAAGGTTTTTGACCGCCGTGGCGCTAACTGCCGGTGTTATGATTGTCGGATCACCCATCCATCCATTATCTATACCCGTTTCATCTTCCGAAGGGTCACGGGGATCTGCTGGAGCCTATCCCAGCCCTCTACGGGCAAAAGGCAGGGGTACCACCCTGGACAGGTCGCCAGTCCATCGCAGGGCCACATGCAGACAAACAACCACTCACACTCACTCCTACGGGGAATTTAGAACCACCAATTAACCTGACATGCATGTCTTTGGACTGTGGGAGGAAGCCAGAGTACCCGGAGGAAACCCACACAAGCACGGGGAGAATATGCAAACTCATTGTCGGATCAGTTAATGGAATAAATTAATATTTTAACTGCTTCAAAAGAACATCATTCCAGTCCTTTTTCGATTAACATGCAAGGGTAACGTTTTACGAAATGCGAGTTAGCGAAGCACGTCAATCAGGTTACTCTTGGTCAAACATCTCAGTAGCTTGAAGCATCAGGCTTAGCTCCTTCAAGTTGCTTGTACAAATTACAAAAAAGTTCTCTGCAGACAGGATAATTGTATTCCACCAGTTGGCCCTCTGCATTCTTAAAAAAAAAAAAAAAAAAAATATATATATATATATATATATATATATATATATATATATATATATATATATGGAGAGAGAGAGAGAGAGAGAGAGAGATATTAGGGATGCAACAGTGCTCGGTAAAATACGGTATGGTTCGGTACGACCTGCATGGGACGCAGGATGCTTTTATGACCCGCGGTATTTATGTTCCAATAACTTTGGATTGGACTTGCACGTGAGCGTGCGTGCCTTTTACGCAACAGGCCCGCCACTGCATGTCAATGTCCACTCACCTCCACTCACTCACAGTGATCAGCCTATCACACTTTGGCTAGTTGGCTGCAGGTCATAGAAGCAGAAAAAGAAAAAAGAAAAAACAAGCTGGCATTGCCAGCGGTAGCGGAGAAATTGGGAAAAACTTTTTTAAATCATCGGTGTGGGAGCATTTTGGTTTTGCTGTTGAATACACTGGCGAGGGAGTGAAAACAGTTAACACTTAACAGAACGCAATCTTCCACCTCGTTACCAGTTGTGCATCTTGGCGCAGCTGATGTGCTTTTTAAAATACTACAGAGCGAATCGTTGGATGCGCATTTAAGATCACAAACAAATAATGTTCCTGTCCCTCCTCGACCACCAACAGTTTCAGACATATCGGAAATAGATTCCTGAATCCAGCCTTTTACAGCTTGACACCAGACACAGAGATCTCCTTGGTTACCTCCACAGCAGACATCTGAATGAGAGCTGCCACAGCTACACATTTATTCCATTTGGACGCACTCTTTTACTCGCCGACATGCAAGTTGCGCTTTCCGGTAACTGTTTATATGTATATATACATATATATACATATTTATAATATATATATGTGATATATATATATATATATATATATATATATATATATATATATATATATGTATATATATACACATATGTAGGGGAGAGTGAGGTAATGTGAGACGGTCTTTACTTTCCCCCACCCTCTAAGCAAGCTAAATTGATGTGTCTATTAAATTAACACATTTTTCTTTAATTTAGGATGTTTCCTAAGGACAGAAATGATCAGAATGTTTGCCGGACTAAAGACGGTGAAAATGTGATCGTTTTAAAAAAAAGTGGTCAAGTGTCTCATTGATTGGGATTGGCTCCGATTTTTAGCCCCTTCTTTTGCAGTTCCTCATCAGTCTCTTTCATCTCTTTTCAAAGGCTCTGATTTGGCTCACCTTTTTCTCCCCCTTTTGCACTTTCTCTGCAGCCTGCTCCGTCTTTCTTCAAAAGCCCTTTCCAGTGCCTGCATCTCAGGAGAGTCGGTGAGGATAGCGGTCTTCACGCGCCTCCGTCTGGTTTGTTTTCTAGGGGTGAACTTTGGAAGTGCGATGATTTCCTGTGGAGGAACATATCCAAGTCGCTAGTTATTTGCCGGATCTGTGTCAGCTGGCGCGGGAGTGGGCAAATTCATACGGGAGGCTGCGTTATCTGCAGCAGGAGGTTAATCTTCAGGAGGCTCATCTGCAGGGTGCAGGCCTTCAGTAACTCCTCCTGGAGGTGGAGCATCTCCGGTGGCAGGCTGTATCTGGGAAAATGTTATCGGGGAAAATGTCATGATTGTATGGGAAAATCCCTGTGGACCTAAACCCAGAAGTCACGTTTTGTGGTGTCACGGTTGTCATTAAGGCTTGACTCACAAGTCCTGCAACCTGGTAGATGGTGACTGTTTTGCCAGGATTCGATCACATCCACCCATCGAGAGCTTGGCTGTATTGGGCTTTGAACGGACCGTACACGGCTACATCCAGAGGCTGCATGAGATGGGATGTGTGAGGTGGGAGAGTGAGCATAACGATACCATTGCTCCTGGCGAGTTCTACTGCCCTGAGTGATATGTGTTCCTCATAAATATTCAACTGTTGTTTTTTGCAATGATTTAAGTGACCTTTGTGTTGTTGCTGCTTGTTTTTGTTGCTGTTTTGGCAAGGTAATACCATGATATGGCAGCCCAAACCATCACTTATCCACCCCCATGCTGCACTCTGGGCATGCAAAAGTCTAACTCTTCCGGATCTGGGGAAAACAGTAAAGGTGGACTCATCAGAAAACAATACATGTTTCACATTGTCCACAGCCCAAGATTTTTGCTCCTACCATTGAAACCGACGTTTGGCACTGGCATGAGCGACCAAAGGTTTGGCTATAGCAGCCTCGGCGTGTATACTGACCCTGTGGAGCTCCTGACAGACAGTTCTTGTGGAAACAGAAGAGTTGAGGTGCACATTTATTCCGCCTTGATTTGAGCAGCTGTAGTTTTATGTTTTTTGGATACAGTCCAGGTTAGCACCCGAACATCCCTTTCAGACAGCTTCCTCTTGCATCCACAGTTAATCCTGTTGGATGTGGTTCATCCTTCTTGGTGCTATGCTGACATTACCCTGGATACCATGGCTCTTGTTACATCACAAAGACTTGCTGTCTTCATCATAGATGCGCCAGCAAGACGTGCACCAACAATTTGTCTTCTTTCGAACTCTGATATGACACCCATGATGATATGTGCATTGCAATATTTTAACCCTAGTGTGGTGTTAGGATTTTCTGCATTCTCGGGTGTTAAGGAGTCCTTTGGACCCCTTGGGGTTTTATACCATAACTCAGCCCCTGTGCAGGCTAGAGACATTCTGTTTTCACCGGAGAAAACTTGAGGATGCCCTTTAGGTCACTGACCTACCACTAGGTTTCTCCAACCTGAGGGGGAGGAGCCTATTCGAAACGCTGTTTTTCCACGCCACCAGCCCCACTTCTCAGCCTCTGTGTGGGCTAGAGACACACTGTCTTCACTGGAGGGTTACTGGTGGGTAGCTGTGACATCACTGACCCTCCCTATGATGACCTTGACCTTTGGGGGTGGAGTTTTGCCATCACGCACACCACAAATCCCACTTCTTAACCTCTGTGTGGGCTAGAGACATGCTATTTTCTCTTGTGGGTTACTGGTGGGTAGCCTTGACATCACTGACCCTCCCTATGATGACCTCGACCTTTGGTGGCAGAGTTTCGCCATCATGCACGCCACAACTCCCACCTCTCAGCCTCTGTGTGGGCTAGAGACACACTGTCTTCACTGGAGGGTTACTGGTGCATTGCTGTGATGTCACTGACCTTCCCTGTACTGACTGTCATCTTGGGGGGCAGAGTTTTGCCATCATGCATGCGACTGCTTGCATCATATCTCTGCGCTTGATTGTGGGATTTGTGTTGTGGGTGGCATGGTAGCGAAACCCCGCCCCCTTTGGTTGTTGGACAGTAAGGTGCACTCAGGGCTGTCCCTGTTGACCCCCTGGTGCATGCATCATGTCTCTAGCACACACAGGGGCTGCTATGTAGGATGCCTGTTGCATAATGGCGTGGTAGTGAAGCCCCGCCCCTTTGGGTCAAGTTTGATTGGGAAAAATATATCCCCCACTCCACCCCCTGTCCAGGTATTCTAGTCTCTGGTAGAAGGAAGGCAAGTAAAGGTATGCAACAATCTATATGGTCCTATTCCAATGTTCACACTAAAGTTGTAGAGTAGACTACTGCCCTATTGTTTTACATTGGGGTCCTTTGGACCCAAACACCCTCTGTGTGATGTAAATGTGAAGGGGGGGTGTAGAGTGGGAGCTCCCCCAAAAAAGTTATCCTCCATGCCCAAGGACAATGAGTTTCAAGTTGAAAAAAGTATTACTTGTATGATTTTTCTTTTAGTAAAGATTAAAAATGGGTCCAAAAGACCCTAACATCACACAAGAGTTAAGCAAAACTGTGCTCTTACCCTGATAACTGAACCTTCACAGTCTGCTCTTACTGGTGCTATGTAGAATTAATGAAGTTTGGCCACCAGTCTGGTCCAATCTAGCCATGCAACATCCCACACTAAAATGACAGGCGCTTCAAGTTTCATTGTCCAACCCCTGTAAGTTAGTCACACGCCAAGTGACAAAACAATAAGTCCAGTACATTTAATTTGTTTTCAGACAATATACAGCACAGAAAGTGGTTGGCCAAACCTACAAAGCATAAGTTTTTATACAGAATGAGCTTGTTCATTTCATTCCAGTTTTTTTTTTGTTTGTTTTTTTGTTTTGTTTTTTAACTTCAGACATCATACAGACAGTGACAGCAACAATGTTTGAGTAAATTATGAACCCACTGAGAAATGAGCGCATGAACATGTTAGATACATTTTTTGGTGTGTTAAATGATAATGAAAATCCAAAATCCTTGAGGGGGAATATCTACCCTCAGATTTGATATGGTTTCAACTGACATTCTGCATATAAAACAGCTAGCTAGAGGTTAGGGACGTTTTGGATATAATTAATGCTTAAAAACACTGACCTTGCTTATGGTTCAAAGTCTCCTGCCAGCACATCTACAGACATTACATTTGAAATGGTTGTTTTTAGGGGAAAGAGGAGCTAATGGGAGCAAAGGTGATCAAAGTGGTTATATTATACTTATTTCCAGTCAACAAATTTTGCTTTATGTGACCTCCAGAGTAACCTTTCACCCAGCATTACTCCAAAAAGATTGTAATTATTTCAGAACAACAAAGTGAAAATCACAAGGACAAGCTCATCCGGAAAAACAAGCAGGTTTGGCTCAAGGGTTTTTAGATTGGTTGAATTCCTGGAGGTTTGCTAATGGGTAGAACGTATGGCTCATGAATGCAAACAACTCCTGTTGATGATCAGACACACATATTTCAACATATCAACACATTATAAACACAACATTCACAATATTTCCTGTAATTGACCTCAACTAATCCCTCCCTACATCTCTGAGACAGAATCAGATTCAGAATACAGAAGTGGAACAACAGGAACCACAATAATGAACATTACAGCCTGCATGTTTCTGTCAAGTAAACACATTTCTGATTGCGTAACATTTATTAATGTTGTCTTTCAATCACTCATTGTCTTTACATGTTTTGATGCATATGCCTGTTAAAAACACGAGCAAGCAAGAAGTAAAAAAAAAATACTGTAGTTTGCCACCCCCTGTGATGTTATGGGGAGTTGTAGTTGGAAAAAAAAACCTCTTCTGAAGTAAACCTTCTCAGCACCTTAAAGACCAAGTGTTTTTTGTAAGTTTAACATATGTCTAACTTGTTTTAACACAAAACACTTGTGTAAGTTTAACGTAAGTCTAACTTAGTATCAAGCTCCCGGTCATGTTTAAGACGATAATGCATCATCATAAAACTGAGGATAACTCAGACAACATGGTAATGATCAATATAGCTACTTTAAGTCTCTTGCTAACAAAATGCTGAAAGCATGTTTACTTAATACTAAAAGATAGCAGACAATTGAATTCCACAGTTTTGTTTATTTTGAGAAAAAAAACCCTTACCCTGCCTTGATGAGCATTAAAACATTTGTTGCCTGTGTACAGTAAATGTTAACCTGACATTACACTGGCTCCGCTGAGCCAAATCAAGCCCTCACGTTTACTGGCTTCCCACACCCATCTCTAAACTCCTGTCTCGTTAAACATTAATGATAATATGAAACTGGATTCCACTTGGTTGGAATGAGAGACAACGGCATCGGGAGGGCAATGTGATAGCACAATCTGAGGGAGACAGCTTCCAGGCTGTGACAGCTAGCTATCTGGGTACACTGCTGGAGCTGAGGAGACAGACCCCTTAAACTAAAATGAAGGACAGGGCTGGTTGGGGGATTTGAGTGTTTGTGTTATTGAATGGGTGTGGGAGTGTATGAAGGTGCTGGTGGGCAACGATAAGGGCTCGGGGAGAATAAGATGGAGCAAGATGTGGGACAAATAGTGGCATGTCAGTCAGAAAGGAATGAAAATGGTAAAGGTGAAGGTGAAAATCCATTTAGAGAAGCGAAGACAGACTAAGTAGTTTTGTAGAGGCAGAAAAGAAAAGAAATGGGTGGCATGGTGGGAGTTCAGATATTCATCCACCTATTCTCAGTATTTTTAGAGGATAATGGAGAATTGGTGCTCTCCTGAATAACAATTAGGATAGAAAACTCAGGATATTTGGCCCTGACGCTTTGCCTGTCTATTACTATTAATGGAAACTAAGACTCACTCTCAATATGGCTATGGTTCAATGGGCTGTATCACTTTATCTGATGTAAATTTTGTGTGTCTGTCTTGAATCTCCTTATTGCAGACTATGCACTGTCACTCCTGCAAGGACATTAATTGGAAGTTGATGTGCTTGTTAGCAAATAAAAACTAGAACTGGCAAGCTGTCAGTTAGGGCTTTTGTTATGTACTTCTGTTGTTGTCAGCCTAGACAAGACGCCAGATCTTGTTGAATGTATCCCTAATGCCCGGGAGTGTAGTGAAGAGCCTGTCAAGCATGTCTTTCCTATTGCCTTCTTCTTCTATATTTCCCTCCTCTGCTCAGTGCATGACCTGCTCTAAAACAGATGGCGGAAAGGAGTTTAGGGAGAAATAAGTTACAAGGACGTTGTTTGTGAATTTCTGGGTTGAAAAAAGAAAAAGCCTGGGGGACCTTACATCACAGGGAAAGTGGAAGGAGAAAAGAGAGGTGTCTACAAGGAGGGGGGGGGGGGGGGGGGGGGGGGGGGGGGGGGTTGCTCCCTCAGCACACAACATCTGTTCAGTTAGTAACTTTGAGTTTGAAGTTTCAGGTGCATTACCAAAAAAGTTTTTTTTTCCAACTGCCCAAAAGAACCATCATTTATTTTATATTGCTTTTTAACACGACCCAAAGTCCTTTACTTAATGTCACTTTCGACAGCTTGGTCAGTGAAGCAGAAAGTTAGTGTTTTAATTGGGACATTAGAGCTTTAAAATGCCACATTTACATCTGGTTAATCTTATGTGGTGCTGTTTTGGTTTCAAAATGCATTTTCTTATTGATTTTCCAACAGACAAAACTCTCTTTTGCACTCATGCATATCAAAATCCATCGCTTAGCACTAGTATTATGTCCGATGCTTAGTTTTGTAATTTAATGTGTTTTCTGATAGAAACAAAATGTAGTAACCACATCTCTGACATTGTTTTACCACCATTATTTATAAAGTTTATAATTAAAACTAAACTGAAGCAAACGAATTGGAGGAATGAATTAAGTTTAAGTATAAATAATTTGGATAATTTCACCAATGATCAACCCTCCTGTCGTATTAGTCATTGTTCGATTTATTGGCTAGTTTAAGACACCTGGACACTTAGAATTAAGCACAGGGTATAGTAATTTTGTGCATTTTTTGTTGTTGTTAAATAACTCATTAAGAGAATATCATGGCACAGTCAGGTTTTTAATATATTTTTGATGAAAGGCGACTGCATAAATATTTCCTCACAATTCAAAAAGTATTTCTATGCTGCAAGCTCCTTGAACAATATTTTTACATTAGCAAATTAGGCACACATTTTTCTCTCACATGAATAATGTCAGTGTGCTGTTGTTTCATAGATTATTTGGTCACAATGGTCATTATCTGAGTTTGGCATCTTAACAAGCTAACGCTGACTAATTAGTGTTAAACATTGAAATCTGTGAAAGACCGGAATATAAATAGCTTTGCATAAATTTCTTAATAAATCAAAGTGCTGAAAGAGCATAAGATGTGTCCTACTTAAAATATACTGCTAGTTTTATGAGATGCAACACTGTAAGTAGCACAAAAATGCATGTGTTATAGTTCTGTTGCTGTGTAATGCATCTGTTGCTTATCGAGGTGTTAAAAGCTGTAATCACCCACTGGGCAATTCCCATTCTGAACATCCTGTCAGCCAGTTTTCTGACAGGAGAGAGCGAAGTTCAGTCAGCTAACTGAACTAAGTCAAAATAAAAGTCACTTATTTTAGTGCTGCTGTCCACATACAGTTGAAGCCAGAAGTTTGCATACAATGTATAGAAAAAAAATACATAACCTTTTTTCCCCTCACTGTCTGACAAATGCCAGAATAATGAGATGTTTTGTTTAAAAAAATCTTTCATTGCTTTTTTTAAAGTCGGACGTTTACATACACTAAGATTACTGTCCCTTTAAATGATTTGAGAAAGCCCAAATGATGATGTCCTGACTTTGGAAGCTTTTGTTAGGTTAACTGACAACATCTGAGGTAATTGGAGACACATCTGTGGATGTATTTGAAGGCACACTTCAAACACACTGCTTCCTTGTGAGCATGAGTAAAAAAATCAAAAAAGATTAGCCAAGATATCAGGAAGAGACTTGATCTGCTTCATTCTTGGGAACAAGTTCCAGATGCCTGAAGGTACCTGGTGAAGGTTGAAGGTTCATCTGTTAAAACAATTATATACAAGTATAGACCTCATGGGAATGTCCGGCCATCATACCGCTCAGGACGGAGATGGGTTCTGTGCCCCAGAGACGAATGTGCTTTGATGTGAAATGTGCATATAAACCCCAGAACAAAAGCAAACCACCTTGTGAAGTCGCTGGTTGAAGCTGGTAAGATGAAGTCACTGTCCACAGTGAAACCAGTCCTGAACTGACATGGGCTGAAAGACCACTTCTAAAAGCAACATGAAAAAAAAAAAAAGACAAATTACAGTTTGCAGATGGGGATGAAGACGTGTGCAAATCCGTGCACCTCACAAACTAGATGGAATCATGAGAAAAGAAAACTATGTGGAAGTATCGAAGCAACAGCTCAAGACATCAGCCAGGAGGTTAAAGCTTAGAGGAAGGACTGACACGCTCCCCCAAAAGTTCACAGTATGTGAACATTTATACTGCTATGAGGTTTTAAAGACACAAAAGACTAAATTATCAATTCAATTCAATTCAATAATACTTTATTAATCCTCAAAGGCAATTTATTTGTTGCATCATTATTTAAGTTTCTTCAAAGATTCATCGTAGATAGTTATAGCTGTGGGACGGAAGGAGCTCCTGTAGTGGTCTGTGCTGCAGCGGATCTGAAGAAGCCTCTGACTTGAAGATACAGTTGAAACACTGTATTGTGAACAAAATCTTCAGATTTGTTCAATATGTTTTTCATTTATGACAAATTCTTCTTTGCACATTCAGCTCTAGAGGAGAAGAAAGAGGAGAGCCTGTCCACCTGGTCACTCATCATTTTCAAGGACATCTGGCCTGCATTAAAAAGGAAAATCATATCTGTCTGTTAAGACAGCAGGCGCAAATGCACATACCCAATTCATATCTAATTTATTTCCATACATGAATGAGGCCTAAAACTGCTTACGTATCCAGGGGTCATATCCAATTTGTGTCATACAGCGGAAAAAGAAAATCAGAATTGGGCCATTTGAAACCCAGAATTGGAAATGTGGTCTAAGTGTTGACTTTAACTAACACGTATCTGGGTTTGAGTTGCACGGGTAGCAACATAAGCAGAAAAAACTAGACTTTCCTCATGCACTTGTATCCCCTCCAGCCTGTCGAGGAAAACATCAAGGCATTTTCAGGCTGGCTGAGAAATATAATATTACCAGTGTCCTGAGTCTGCCTCAGGGCTTTGTCCCAATTGTCATCTCCCCATGGAGATGTCCAGTCCCCAATGCTCCTATGTCCAGGCTCTCCCAGCTGGCTCCTCTTGATGTGGAGAAGCAGTCTCTCCAAAATGGCAGAACTTGTCAACCTATCTCTCGAGCAGGGTCTCCAACTCCAGTCCCCGAAGGCCATGATCCTGTATGTCTTACATGTTTCCCTGCTTCAGTGCACCTGATTCAAATGAATAGGCAGTTAACAGACTTGCGCAGACCTTGACAGCAAGCTTCTCTAGAGAGTCCTGCAAAAGGAGCTAATTTCAGCTTCTTCTATGTGTTTCGGCCACTACCCACAGTTTATGAGTAATAGGTGAGGGTAGGAACACGGATTAACCAGTTAACAGAGAGTCTTGCCTTTTGGAAAAGATCAGCACAAAACACTGGTGAATACTTGTTTGCCCGAATGATCCCAGGAGCTATGTTGTTGGGTAACCCTACCAGGGGAAAATGCCCCCAAGGCAAACTGGTCCGGGGGGATGGGCCAGACCAAGCACGATTCAGACGACTCTTAATAAAAAAGTACAAAAAGTACAAACAAGAACTCGATGCACCTCGCCTGGGTTAGGGTTACCGGGGCCCCACCCTGGAGCCAGGCCTGGGGGAGGTTCGTCTCCCCCGTGGGCCCACCATCCACAGGGAGGGTCATAAGAGTCAGGTGCAATGTGTTCTGGGTGGCAGCAGAAAAAGTGGGCCTTGTCGTGCCGACCCCCGGCTAACTAAATTGGAACTCACCTCTCTAGCAGTGGAAAGAGCCTGAGCTTGTGCGGACCTTGTGTCGGGATCTCGTCTCTGCTGTTTGCAGATGAGGTGGTCCTGTTGGCGCCATCGAGTGGGGATCTTCAGCTCTCGCTGGAGCAGTTCGCAGCCAAGTGTAAAGCGGCACCTCCAAATCTGAGACCATGGTTCTCAGTCGGAAAAGGGTAGAATGCCTCCTCTGGGTTGGAAGTGAGGTTCTGCCTCAAGTGGAGTTTAAGTATCTCAGGCTCTTGTTCACGAGTGATGGGAGAAAGGAGCGTGAGATTGACAGTTGGATTGGTGCAGCATCTGCTGTGGTGCGGACTCTGTACCGGTCCGTTGTGGTGAAGAGAGAGCTGAGCCAAAAAGGCAAGGCTCTCTGTTTACCGGTCGATCTTTGTTCCAACCCTCACCTATGGTCATGAACTGTGGGTAGTGACCCAAAGAATGAGATCGTGGATACAAGTGGCGGAAATTAGTTTTCTTCGCAGGGTGGCTGGACTCTCCCTTAGAGATAGGGTGAGAAGTTCAGTCATTCAGGAGAGACTCAGAGTAGAGCCGCTGCTCCTTCACATCGAGAGGAGCCAGTAGAGGTGGTTCGGGCATCTGGCTAGGATGCCCCCCAGATGCTTCCCTGGAGAGGTGTTCTGGGCATGTCCAACTGGGAGAAGACCACGGGGCAGGAGATATTATATCTCTCAGCTGGCCTGGGAACGCCTCGGGGTTCTCCCAGAGGAGCTGGTGGAAGCGGCCGGGGGGAAGGAGGTCTGGGCCTCTCTGCTGAAGCTGCTGCCCCCGCGACATGACTCCGACACCAAGCGGGAGCTAATGGATGGATGGATAGACAGTACAGAACACTCCAATGATCAGTGCACTAACATGCAGCAGCTACTCAAAGTGGAGACCTGCAGTAAGGCTTTGTCTGACAGCGAAGCTGAAGTTTCACTGTGGTTCATATTTCCATGCTATTCTCTGCTGTCTAAAATATCCATCTGCAAATGTTATAAATGTTTTTCAGTCATTTCCAGATATAAATCATTATTGACAAACCTTCTTCAGCATTGAGTATAGAATTTCTGTTTAAAAAATATTCCTTATTGCTATCCTCTGGACATATGTGTCACAAAATAAGGTCAGAGCCTGTTTCATGTCTCCTAATGCTTCAGTTGTTTGCACAATATGAAAAATAAATTCATCATGCATTGGAAGTTGTTGAAAGGGAAAGTATGAATACGTTCTCTATCCCATCTCATGAAATGGGAAAGTATTGCATAAGCTGGTAGGACAGTGAACACAGCTTTAAATGCAAGTTAAAAAGGTTGCTGGGTTGCCAGGGTCTAATTAGCACAATGTGGTGCAGTTGGAGAAAATACAATGTTTTCCGTGACTGTGCTATGTTTTATTAATATCAAAATGAACACACTCCTCGCCTCTTTTTGTACACAATAATAGCAACAGTCTACATTCTTTTAGCTCTGTGTGTAAAATAAAGTAAATGTTTTAGCAGAAAAGTCAGCTGGGTGAGTTGGCTGAGGTTATATCAGTGCTGAATGAAACTTGTATTTCAGTTAAACTGTCCTGGTTTAAGAAAAGCCTTTAATTATTGCTGCTTTCAGACAAAAATCCAGTTTATTTGCCAGTTTGCAACAGTGTGAGAGAGAAAATGTGACCGCTCAGACATAATAGGTACCATTCAGACTCATTGGTTCTTCATTCCTGTCTCAGTTAAGCTGCTCAGAGCTTCGGGACTTACCGACCAGCTGCCGACCCATATGAAACTGCACAGTTCTAAGCATGACCAGCTCTTTTGTCCACTGAAACTTTGTCAATGATGATTACTGATGTCATGGAAGATTTTTTTTAAATTTTTGTTATTATTATTATTATTATTTAAGTTGTTTCAATTATTAATCAATTGTGATTTCTGTAGATGGCTCTTTCATGCAGGGTTTCAACAATTTTAAGTGACTTGCATCCCTTATCGTGCCACTGATCTGCAGAGAAATTCTGTCCTCATCCTGAGCAGCCAGTTTGCTGCCATCTCTTTTTATAATTTGCCGTGTTCCTGAATGAGTGATCTGATGGCTTCTTATGCTCTTATGTTCGGGTAATACATTGCTATATGACTATGTGATAATTTATGTTTTTACCACACTAAACCATCTGCTTTGCTTCACTTCAAAGGATTTCTGTCTGCCATACAAATGGGGCTCCAAAGTTGTAAGCTGCGTCTGCTTTAAATTTTTGGATGCATCCACATAAACCACCTTAGTGTTATATTAGTGGCCGCTCTCTAAAATGGATGTAACTCTCTGCACTCAGCACTGGCATGAGATCACTTTTTGAAGATGACGTGCAGCTTAGTTTTTATCAACCTTTCCTTTTCTGAAACTCTTTGTGCAGGATTCTGAACTCTGCCATTTGGCTCGTAGGTGTATGAAAGTGTCTCCTTCTATTTTTGGAGATCTTTTATGACAGCTGCTTGAACGAGCAGGAGAGAAGGTGACAGAGATGGAGTTGGAGAAATGTTTTGCCCAGTGATCTAATCTGTCCGGAGGCCCATTAAAATCTTACTTTTTCTCAGTACCGTCAGAACTACAGTCGGAGCTATCTTAGTTATAAGCAATTAATAATAAGTGTCTAAGGATCTTATTCATATTTAATATATTAATTAAAATAATTTATTACAGGAACCCATCAGGAACTAATAACACTAATATATGTCTGAAGTGTCTGTCGTTCTCTATGTGTAAACCTGGGACAGATATGACACATAAAGAGCAAATACTAAAGGTTTGAATCCAGGAAAACAGCAGTTGTCTCAGTAAACATAAACAATGAATGCAGAACATTTTAACCTTTAAAGTGGCACATTTGTTTTATTAATGATACTCGAGTTAATAAATGCCATAGTTCACTGCACCACAATACTAAAACATGCAAGCAACTACAAGACACAACGGCGACAGATGACATGAGACATGCACGACATGAGCGAGATGCTGGGTTTCAGCGTGGTTGAGCGTGGTTTCAGGGTATGTTTATTCATGTACGTGTGAGCAGGTTGGGAAAGAATCAAAATAGCAGCTTTCAGCACACAGGTATTAAAGTTTTGCTGACTCAAGACGGAGGCCGTAACTGCAAAATCTAGACAGATAAATAATACAGTATAAAATTGTGGTTGAGTTCTCCATTTGTGTTCCCTAATGGCCAGTGTGTATTGTTGCTACTCCATAAATGATTTGTGTGTTGCTGTTCCAATTCTGCTACACACTGAAAAAAAAAGCTGGAAATGTTACAATGTCCAGAACCATACAAATGTTTTGCACCCTTCAGAACAGGGGTCTCAAACTGATCCATTAAAGGGCCGGTGTGGCTGCAGGTTTTTGTTCCAACCATGCAGCAGCACAGCTGACTTGTTTTAGTCAATCAACTAGTTGTTTTCACTGAAGGTCTGAACCAGTTCAGTTGATTGAATGAAACAAGTCAGCTGTGTTTCTGCATGGTTGGAACAAAAACCTGCAGCCACACGGCCCTTTAACGGGTCAGTTTGAGACCCCTGCTTTAGAAGAAGGATGCCTGTCACCTCTTTGTGCTAGCCATTGTCTGAAAAAAAAGCAAATTTTGAAGTAGTTTCCCTTTGGCAACAGAAAGTTTTTTTCTTTAAGCCTTATTCTGAGTACATGTGAACTTACACATCCATCCATTTTCTATACCCGTTTCATCCCTGAAGGGTCACGGGGATCTGCTGGAGCCTATCCCAGCCGTCTACGGGCGAAAGGCAGGGGTACACCCTGGACAGGTCGCCAGTCCATTGCAGGGCCACACATACAGACTAGAGATGCGCGGTTGAACTGCGCACCCGCGGGCGGAGCGGAAAATCCGCATATCGGGCGGATGACTCGTCAAAAAATAATACTTTAATTAAATTCGGGCGGGTTGCGGTTGAAGCACTCAAATAATAATAATAATAAGAAAAAATATTTTACATATTATTAAAGGATGGCGGGTCGGTTCGGTTTTGAAAATTGGTGAAAAAACGTTCCTGCAAATGGATAGCGGGCGGATAGAGATTTTAAGAAGCGGTTGCGGGTTAAAATATACGTCATCCGCGCATCTTTCGGACTTTTGGATGATTCCCACGAGAGAGAACCAGCAGAGGACTCAAGGCAGGCAAAATTCACTGTCAGTCTGACCAAAAACAATCTCTCTTATCTGAATCTGGTTCCCCTGAGCGGCCTTGACTCAAGGCCGAACTGAAAAAGAATCTCTCGAAGGTCTTATCCGAAGCAGGCTCCCCCCCCCCCCCCCACACCATCCCCCGCTCCATTGCCTTTCCCTGACTCTTAACGTCCTCGCTGGATCCTGGTGTACTCCCCCACGTGGAGCGGACTGATAGCACTGCGCGCCACCGGCTGCGTGCCACCGGGCGAGCGTGCACGGGCCGCTTGGCTGGGACCTTTTTCCTGATATGATGTCTTGTCTTGTATTAAGCTTGTTATGCCTGTGCTGAGGTTTTTTTTGTGAATCCCACAACATGTGCCTCTGATCAAGGACATGTGGTGTGAGACACCTGTTTTTTATCCTCTCCCCCACCCATCCCCTATGTGATCATATTTTCTTCTGCTAAAATTGAAGCGCTCTTATAGCGCTGACCCAAGCACCGTTTGACTCCTGTCCATATGTTGTGTTGTTTTTCTATGTTTCTCTTGGACGGTGTACTGGGAAGTCATATTCTGCTGTGTTGGGACGCTGGCTCAGTGGCGACAATAAATTCTGATTCTGATCTCTAATACAAACACACAACACCTTCACACCTACGGGCAATTATCAATTAACCTGACATGCATGTCTTTGGACTGCGGGAGGAAGCCGGAGTACCCGGAGGAAACCCACGCAAGCACGGGGAGAACATGCAAACTCCACACAGAAAGGCCCCGAGGTTCAATCCAGGACCCCCCCGCCGCGGTTCGAACCAGGAACCTTCTAGCTGTGAGGCAACAGTGCTAACCACTAAGCCACCGTGCTGCCTGAACTTACACAAAGCCCCCCAATCAGAGTGCTTTTAAAAGCACCAGATGTTTGGCCAATAAGATGTGGATGTCATTATCAAGCATGGTTGGGATGTGGGACATCCTCTCTGACACATGGTCGCAGGAGCGCATCGTGTGAGGAGGAGATTATTTGCCCTCTGTTATCAT
This sequence comes from Hirundichthys speculiger, assembly GCA_018398805.1. NCBI lineage: Eukaryota > Metazoa > Chordata > Actinopteri > Beloniformes > Exocoetidae > Hirundichthys > Hirundichthys speculiger. The sequence goes on from JAGFBZ010001146.1 coordinate 145,154, forward strand.
ATTTAAAATGAAATGTATTTATATTTACTGTTCATGTGTATGAAGTTGTAGAGAGGGATTTTGTTAGGTTTCATCAAACATTTTTTTATTTATTTTGCATGTTTAGAAACTCAGAGTGAAAACACTATCTCACAAAAAGAGAGCCAAGATGACAATACAAATCTAAGCCTGTATAGAATCACCTATGTAAATACAGTGAGCAAATCTATACACACTGGGCTGCTGTTTATGCTCACTCCACTTTTCTTCTAACCTCGTTTTCATTCTGCCGTCCCCCAACACACACACTCCATTACCCATAAGGCCACCTTCTTAAAGGGGCTGGCTCACAAGATTTCTTCACTGTGAGAGAACGCACACAACATAACGGGATGTTTCCAGGATTTTTTCTTCATTTTTTATTATATTATTAATTTCTAAAAAAAAATACGAATAACAAAAATTGTGGAACTTAAAGCACGAAATGGCAAGGGATCACTGTATGTTGCGAGTGCTTTGTTTAATAATTTGTAAAATTTTCTGATGTTTTTATTGTTCTAACAGTTGATGATCTATGAATTTTTTTTTTTTTTTTTTCTGTTGTTTCACTGTTGCATAACATTGCATCTAGGCAAAACAAATCTTGGAATGGAGAGGTCTGGAATATTAAAAAAAAAAGAAATGTCTTGCCAATAAAATGGCCCAAAGTGATCCAGTAAATGATGTTAACTCATTTTTAGCATGTAACATGAAAATGTGTGCAGTAGTATGATTCATATTATTGTAGCCAAGATTTTTCTTCTAATGCATAATTATGGTCTCCGAGATGAGTTACAGTTTGATCAGCCATGACAAATTATCCACTGACAGAATGCAATGACTAACACCTGAAGATTCCTGCTTTCATTCAGTCACGACCTTTTATATACTCCCTCATCATGAGTGCTTTAGGTAACATGGTCCCTGATGGACAGCTTGCATTTCCTCATCTTGTTCCTCAATCCAATCCTGGTTCAATCCTTTTCCAGCCTATTCCAGCCTTTGTCCACACCAATTAGCTCTATCCCTTCATTTTGAGTTTTCATGCCAAGTGCTAATGTGTCCAGATATATTCTGGGATAGAGGTGTAAGATGAAATAACAGGGACATATGGCACCTCAAACAGATTTCCGGAGGCAACAGTTCAGTATTATGTAGAATTTCTGCACTTCGACATGCTGTTACTTTACAGTTCAAGACCACACATTTTACTTGTGTACAAACTGCACATGTTAATTCAACATTAATAGAAGTCACAACCATAATAAATGCGTGGGTAGAGAGTACACTCAAAGTGTCACAGTGTGGTTCAGAAGTGTCTTCAATCAGCAACCATCCACTCTGCTCTGATAAAGATACATACCAGGGCTATTTTAGCTCTCAAACCTGCATCAGTTTAAACAAATTAAAACGATGCAGATCAAGCTGGCAAGAAGTCAGGCACAGGAGTAATGAGAATCTGGTCAATTTTCAAAATCAAACTGTGGATAAATAATTAAGAGGGTTTCAGAAGACATTGCAAACACATACGAAAAAAGGTTAATTTTAAAAGTAAAAAAAACAACTTTTATTCAACAGTCCCAATATGTATTATTGAAAAAAAGGACAAGATGTATGTGGTGTGTTATATATCACCAGATTACCATGTGATTCTTAAGCAACCCTGAAACCTTTGGGTAAACTTCTGTGAACAGAAAGCCCTTGCAAACATTCAGCATCTGAAACACTCCCAGCAGTGGCGGAGTTTCAGGGGGGGCTGGGGGGGCAGTACTCCACCGGCCCGGGCCCAGGAGGGCCTGGTAAAAGATGAAGAAACAGGCCTCTCCTCAGGCATCACGCCTTGCGCACTACTGGATACAACAACTTCTGCAAAAAGACAGACGCTACGTATGAGGTTGTATATAGGTTTCCTCAGCCAGAATGAGTCAGGGTTGGTCAAAAAAATGTAAGACTGACTTTGGTCATTTAAGTTTTTTCAACACAGTGAATAAAACGTTTGTGCTGCATGCCTGGCTTCATGTTCACTCTCACAGTTAACTTTACAATGTGCATATTTACAAGTGGATCACCAGTAAGATCTCCAAATATATTTTAGGTAAAAACTGAAAACAATATGTGAGTTAGTTGTAAACTGTTGTGGTTGTTATCAGAGTAGCCCGGCCACCTAACGTTATTATTAGGGTCCGGGTAGCCTAATGTTTTTGTTGTTCTCATGGTTTGATAGACTTCATGTCAGTTTTGTCGGGTTACTCTTGCAAAAAGGCTCGTACAACGACGTGGTCGGAGTTGGTATTTATTAACAGCAATGGAAACACATCAGGCAAAACAGGCACTTGGTACCAAGCAGAATGAATGAATGCTGGTAGCTATTAAATCAATAACAGCGGTGCGTCTCCAGTGTGACGTCACAATCTAATACCGCTGAATACATTTTAGACAATATACTAGAAAAGCATTTGTAGAGCGCATACCTCCATTAAGCACAACAATTTTTGAAAATTTGAAAGTGATCCAGAATCCAGGATTTCTTCCGGATCAAAGCGAAAATGAATTCAGATCTTCCTTTTCACATTTCTGACAACTCCTGAAAATTTTATCAAAATCCATCCATAACTTTTTGAGATATCTTGAACACAGAAAATATAACCTCCTTGGCGGTGGTAATTATGCCATAATACTACAGGTTTGATTGATTTCAGAATGACATGGTCGCTCTTCGTGGTGTTGAACTCTTACTATTGAATGCTTTGAGCTATGTGTCAAATGCAGTTATGCTTGTAAGCCCCGCTGTTGCATGTTTATGTTGTAAAACAATGTAATCACCAGCTTTATTGGGCTTAAAGGGGCTGGTCGTGTGCCCCGCCCCCGGCCCAGCCGTGACATGTTCCACTGCTGACTCCCAGTAAGACCTGAGGTTACACTGAAAACCAGACTGCTGCGCTTGTGTTCCCGGTGCAAGAGGAAGAAACTGGATTGGGCCTCAGCATTTCTATATGCTGCACTGAGGTGCTAATATTTTCAGGTCTTTCAAGAGTCTGTATCGGTCAGGGGTCTGAAAACTGGGGTTTTCAGTGAAAACTGAACTTTCATATAGTTGTCTGTTTATGCAGCAAGAGATCAGTGCTAAAATCTGCTTATGTTTATTGTTATTATTATTATTATTATTGAATCCATTTGTCAGGTTTTGTGTGTTCAAGAGAGGCCGAGCCTGATGAAGAGCTACTTCAATGTTGCAGCAATATTTAAAATTGTCTTAGATGGGATTATGCACCAAAGCTCCATATTAATGAGAGCAGAAATGTAAATTTAACAAAAGGTCCAGCTAAAGTAAAATTATAACCAGCACAATCTTCAAAATGTTTCCAAAAACATTAATTATGTTCTTTATCAGTGTAATCCAAAGATGCATAGAGTCCAATTTAAGGCTTTATAAAACCATCAGTCACACAAATGACACAGAAGCACAGAACAAATGCTATAAGGCTTTTTATTGGTCATGGATCTCCTTGTTTTTCTTTTACTTAGTTGCTTTCAGTCTTCAGCCTTGGTCATGACAATTCAGTTACAGTTCTGAAAGACATGTTACATGATTTAAAAAGATGCTGCTCCTCTGTTTGGCATTCACTAACATGGGACTTTATAGTTATTCTAAAAGAGACCATGGCCTTAACACCAAAACATGCTTTTAATGAACCTCTACTTTAAATATAGCTCAAGTCATAGTGGAGAGTGAGATGAAGTACTGCATGTTTGTGTCTAGGTTGCTGGAACATATCTGAGAATGATCACATAGTGTTTGTAGTCTATGTGCATGCATCTTTACAGCAGCTATATCATGTTCTCTGCTCACCACCGGCCCAGATCGATAAGGGGGTCCCTCACCTCCAGCTCAAACAAAGTGCTCGCAGCATGTGTGTGTGGGCAGAGCTGTGGTGGCCCAACGTGACACACAGACCAGTCAACAACTTCTCAAGTTCTCAGTTTTCCTATATTCAGCAAAACTGTTACTGACTTCTGTTTTCTTCTCATGACTGAGGGCCATTAGCAAAATTGGATCCCCTGAAAAGGACCGTGCTGAACTTTGATATCTTTAATGGAAGGATTCAAATTAAGGCTGAATAGATGCTCTTGTGTGATTTATTGTATGTATGTGTGTATATACATATATATATATATATATATATATATATATGTATATATATATTAGGGCTGTCAAAGTTAACGCGTTAACGCGTGATTAACGCAAAATGATTTTAACGCAACTAATTTTTTTAACGCGCGATTAACGCAAAATGATTTTAACGCAACTAATTTTTTTAACGCGCGATTAACGCGTAGCCGTTGATGTACAATAGTAGAGAGGAATGTAGGTTTAATGAGCCTCGGGCCCCGCCGTAGTTGTAGTCCTGTAGTCCTCCGTAGTCCTGTCAAAACAGGAAGTTAATAGCGTGCAGCTATTTTCTTCTTCTTTCAGGCTCAGTAGCCTCGCGAGGAATCACATAAAATGACAAAAGCGACTGGCGAGCAACATTGTTGGTGCATTTGAACACACAACAGTTCTTCACCATCTTTCCCCCCCGATCGTAACTGTACGAAATCAGACAGAACAGGCACAAAATGCAAAATGTATCAGCTTCCCTAGCAACAGTGAGCGATTGTTTGCCCCCACGAACTGGTTGCTATGGCCCGCGGATGCCAGTGGCCCGGATGTTCGTGATCGAGAATGCCGCAGACAGACAGACGTAAACAATCCTCCGTTAGCAGACGCTGGGATAAAAATGGATACAAAAGATACTATTTTGAATGGTAAGTTTAGCTTCAAAACCTTGCCTGATGGCTAACTCCACAAGATAAATGTTGTTTGTGTTTACTGTCGATGTGAATTTAGTTACCACCGGAGTCCGACCACTCAGATATCGCTTGTCGGCTAATGAGAGCGCTGATGCAGAGAGCCCCCCCCCCCCCCCCCCCCCCCCCCCCCCCCCCGTTTGAAGCAAACCACGAAAATATTTTGTATGAAGAACATAAGAGAAAATATTGAGTATATGTATATGTATAATATAATGGATTTGGCATTGTAGCAATAAATAAACATGCATTTGTTTTGCATAAGGCAAGCATTTGTGTACTCTCATATTAGGCAAGGCAACTTTATTTGCAACTTTATTTGCAACTTTATTTGCAATTCAATTCAAAGTGCTTTACAGATGCATAAAGTCACAATTAATTGTAATTGTGTAATTGTAATTAATTGTAAATTAAAAATATTGCAAAATAAATATATATACACAGGCTGTTTTTTTTTTTTTTTTTTTTGCGCAACAGCAGTTGCAGTTCTTCCACTTTGTTGGGCAGTGAGCGCACGTTAGAGAGAAATATTCCCGGAAGTGCTGTACGGTGTCCACGCTGGGGGAGGCGCACGAGTGCTCCGGCTCGCTTTCATCTTCTCTGGCGTTTCACTGCGTGCATAAATGTGAGAGCACCTTTGACAAGAATGTTCAAAATTTTCAGAGTTGGGAGCAAAAAACTAGAAAATAAATCCTCTTGAGTTGTTGCCCTGATGTTCATAAGCTCTTCTCTCGTGAAGGAGCTCCGGGTACCATCGCAAAAAACAGAGTAAAAGCACAAAGCAAAACAAAACAATAAGCACCAACATACCGAGGCAGCCATCCGCGGCGCCATCTTGAAAACAAAGTGACTTATTTCTTATGTAGGAAAATGTTTTTCTTTTCTTGTTTACTAAATTTTATTCGTAAATGGGCTTTATTTATAGCCAGTGAAACATCAAAAATATTGAGATATGAGTTGGAATAAGTGTCTTTAAAAGCTATGTCAACAGGTTATTGCAAATGACTGAATCCAAAAGCATTATACATGAGAGATGGAGGATTTCTTCTTTGCCAACTTTGTGCCTCAAAGATATTTTGGCAATTGAACATGGGGAAAGTTGTTAGCATTAGCTCTGGTCCATAGTAGAGAAGTCATTGACACTATGGACCATAGCTAAATCAAATCAAACTTTATTTATTTAGCACTTTTCATACATATAAAATGTAACACAAAGTGCTTTACAGAATAAAATGAAACATAAAACAGGAACACAAGAAAGACCCGTCCCTCTCATGCTCACACACAAAGCACACACATGCGCCCTCACAGCACAAAGCTAATGCTAATAGAGAGACATTTTCACTCATCACCCTCCCTGCTGCTAAATCATATTATTACTTTTACTAAATAGTGGTTAAAATAATCTTCTAATAAAAAAAAGCAAACTTACATTGAAGCAAATGTAGGTGTGTTTTGTAACTTTCCCCACATTCAGTTGCTTGAGTGGACAGCCACATAGCTTAACCCACAGGCTTCAAACACTAAATATCATTCATGCAAAGATTTTGCATTTTAAATCCTGATGTAGAAATAATTTTCACCATAGTGGTTCTCATTTATTTACAACACAACAAAGGAAAGACAGCCAAATTAAATATATAATTTGAACCAGAGATTTAATTCTGATTATGGCTCCTGTAATGTAAATTGGGGATCAGGTCTGAATCAGCTTGCAAGCTTTTGCCGGGTGTGTGGTGAGAGTTGTTACCACACCACCCAGCACATCAAACAGGTCTTTGTGAGAACATGAATAATTGTATTGTGTGCCTCCAGGAAAAAGATTTATGAACTTCAAAGTGCCATGTTGTTTTGATCTCTGACCTTTCATCTAAACTGATTGATGTTAACACTCTAAGGGTCTTTCATTATTTTGAGATTTTACAACGCATCTTTCAGTGTAAAACATCTGTAGGTTTATTTTATTGGAGTGATGCATTCATTGGGTTCTTATTAGTTTAACTAAAAATGACGGGAAATAACATCACCAAACATAAACATAAACATTTTTTAACCATTTTACAGTCTTCACTTTTGGTACCCTCTGGTATCCCTCGTGTCAAATTGCCCCGAAAAACATTTTGGGTTTTAAAAACAATTCTAAAATAAAATTTTTCTTGACAAACATTAACATATCTTTATCTCAATTTTAACCAATAGAAACAACATATATGTTTAATGATTGTAATCAGTCTGTACTAGAACACAATTAACACTGGAAGTGTGATTTGTTTTTTTATGTCATAAGGGTATAACTGATGTTAAATATCCACTTTAACTCAAGACTTGGGTGTCATAAATGATGCTTCTCTTGGAAATATTAAATGAGACAATGTTTTCATTAACATTTATTATTTTTAATGCACATTCTCAAGACATTAACTTTAACTTCAATCAATCACTTTTATCTTATGAAAGTAACAAAGTGAAATGAAAAGACTATTGGTTCAGGATTTATTTTATTTATTTCTAAAATCACACACACAACCGCAACAGGACACTTACTTCAGAAGCTTGAGGTTTTGTTAGGTGTGGGGGTGAGACAGCTGGAGCCTCTGCCATTCTCCTCACTGTGGATAGAAAAGCTGGGGTCTTTGTGCAGGTGAAGGTCCGTACACTCACATGTGAGTTACCCAAGTACCAAGGAAACTGTTACCACTATTACCATCACCACTCTCCTTATCTTCGTCCACCTCAAGTCCTCCCGTGGGTGAGAAAACGCCAGCTAACTCCCATCGCCCCAGGGCCAGACTGGCCCAAATAGACCCCGACCCGAGAGGTCAGGGGTCAAACATCCCCGAGATATACATCCACTGACAGGAGGGCCAGGCAGGGCACCCAGAAGGCCAGAACAGCGACGAGGCCCTCCCACCCCCCAGACCCCACACCTACCAGGCCCCAAGCCCACAGCAGCAGCACCGCAGAAAATGCAGACCCAGTAGCCGTCACCCCATGCAGCCCAGGGGTAGCCGAGCCCCATGGGCTGCATATTTTGACCATACTGAGAGTGTAAGATTCTGTACTGTGATGTAAAAGTATTTATCTCTTTTGTACCCCCCCCCCCCCCCCCCCCCCCCCCCCGATGTGCAGGTACAAGGCATATAATGCGAAAAAAATTGGTGCAGGTGTACACATGAAAGATGGTAAAAAGTGCAGGAAAGTGAGATCAAACAGCTACCCTGTGCTTGGATTATACCAATGTAACATTATTTGTGTGTGTCTGTATGTGTGTTCAAGCATGCATGTCAGTTTGTGTTTGTGTATGTGTGTGTTGGCATGTTTCTGTGTGTTTCTGTGTATGCGGGTCAAACTGACCCGAAGACCATATGAAGGATGTAAATGCACAGGGTATGGTAGTGTGTGCTGAACATTTTTTTTTTTTTTGTTTGTACATGTTTATCACATAAAATAAGCTAAGGCCATTAAGTTTGAGGCAAAAATAATTCATACCTGTACCATTTTTATTGTTGTAACAATTTGAAATGGGTCAATTTGACCCGGAATACCATACAAGGGTTAAATATATTGTTAATAGAGGCCTTTATTGCAAAGGTTTGCAAATATTTTAAATCCACAGTTAATTTTAACTGTGCTTGCACTGCTTGGTTTGAGAGTTATAGCAAGATTGACAGGCCTTGGAAGATAATTTCTTATCTCACGAGGTCCTGACTTCAGGCAGAAACACATTTGCTTTTAGTTGTGAATATCTATGCTTATGATGTATTTCCTGAACATTTTTATTCTTTGGGGCATTGGTTGTAGGTGGCCTTCAGAACACACACAAGATACACTATGCTATGTGTAGAAACCAGTAGGGAACAGAATACTGGCAGATGTGACTAGTCTCTTTCTTTCTTTTAAAAAAATCAGTTTTCACTACCTAACTCAACCCTGCCATTTTCTGTGGTTGGGACTGGCTAAGACATGGGCTTGTGACCCTTTAGTCTCTGTGTTTTTGGGTAATGTGGGCTTGAGTGTTGGGCCTGAACTCACTTGGTCATGTGTTGGTGCAGGAGATTGAGCATTCGACATTTCCTTTGAAGGGCAACTGGCTAAAAATTGCAAAGGTTCATTTGTACTGTTTCTGTTTCTATCTAAGATAGCATTTATTCTGCTTTCTGTGCTGCAATAATAACACAATACTCTAGCCATTGTTTTCATCTTTGTTCTTTATGTTTAACAATTCTGGTAGTCCTGTCTGGTCTGTGTTTGCTGGTGCCCCCATAGTGGGACCCTTGGTATTAACTCAAATGGAAAAAGATTGATTCCATGCCTTTCATGCAAGTTACTCATATTTTATAAGATTTTCTTGTTTCATCTTCTTTTACTTTTAGAATTCTTATGATCAATAATCCCGATCTCTTGGGTGTATGCATAATTCTACCCAAATTTGTTCCACTTCCTTTTTTTCAGTTATTTTAAACTGCTTTTGGCTGTCAGTTTGTGTTAATAGCAGGAAGGAAGAGAGCACCCACAGGTTTGCTTACATCTCATCTCAGATATTTGTATGTAATTTATTGCTTTCTCCTTTGTCCACCTCTTCAACTTTGTGGTAGTATTTATGATAAGTTTATATTGGGGTAAAGTCATCATCAATATCATGAATTCTAACCCAATGCTCATTACAGAGATCACCATTCATTGTCTGGCTGTTATCTGGCTAACCCCGAAACACTGAGTCATCAACAGAACTCTAGTTGATGGAGGGAAATGTTTTAATAAGAGGAGAAAGAGAAACATAACATTGAGTGATCCATTGACAGTTTGTTCTCATTTTCAAAGAGTGCATAGAATTGTCATTTTTTACAGCGTATAGTGGTGACAGTATATCAGATAGACTGACTATATGTGCTCTCTGTATTATTTAATAACAGCATTATCTGTGGAGAGGCCAAAGCACTGCTTTGAGATATTTTATAATGAGCATGTTATTTCAAATTAAGAGCAAGATTTATTTTTTTATATTTGAATATTTTGTATTATTCTCCCTCAAAACTTATCCCTCACATCAAAGTATGAAATTTAACCCTTTAAGCGCTTAAGTCTCAAAATTACAACAAGCAACATTGCTGAATAAAACAGGCTGTATCTATAAATGTGGTGCAGAATCTTGTTTCTTGTTTTTTTTCATGTATAATAATTATTTTAAAGTAGAAGTTTAAGATGCTTGTATGCAGATGTTCTCATCTTTAACTCAGATTTGTGTTCTATTGTGCATCTTTAAAATATGTAAATGCAAATTCAGACCAGCGACAACATGGTTTATCTACAACTCAGCACCTGTAGGGTGCCCAGGTCCTGTGGTTTATTTGCCAAAAAGTACGCTGTTTGTCATGACCAAACACCTTTTGTCTTGGGGGTGATTCAGAAGTTCCAGAAGTCTTGTGGTTTTTTTCAGATGCAACAATGCAAACTTAAGCTATGCTGTCGTGTTGCTTTTGAAGAGGCAACTCCTGGCAGTTCTTCTAAACAAGTCAAACTTGTTTAATCTTTTTTTTGGAAAGTATGAATGTGTCAACATGCTCACTGGGACCTGTAAAATCTGACATGCAGTGTTTTTGTTTTGTTTGCTTGTTTTGTAATTTCTCTGAGCACTGCACAATCAGACCTCAGGACGTTGCTGAAACATTTGATCCTGAGAAGATTGGTAACTCTTGAATAATATCCAGTTATAAAAAATCTTTTTCAATTAAATTTTATTTGTAAAGTGTCTGTGACAATGTCAATTGTCTCTAGGCAGACCTAGACCAAGCGCAACAGTTCCCCCATATAGCGAATTACGGATTAGGGATAAAATCCGCCTTCTGGATCAGCCTTTGAAATTTGATAAAGGTTTCCATTGTCAATCCCTGAGTGAAATTTCATGAGTTTTGGGCAATAATTAACAGAGATATTGAGAAACAAAATCTGTGTCCCCTGTGACTGCAATGTTATCAAAAATTTGAAAGTGATCCAGAATCCAGGATTTCTTCCGGATCACACCCAAAATGAAATCAGTTCTTCCCTCCTCACATTTCTGACAACTCCTGAAAATTTCATCAAATCCATCCATAACTTTTTGAGTTATTTTGCACACAGACAAACAGACAGACAAACATGAGGCAAAAACATTAGCTCCTTGGCGGAGGTAAAAATATAATATTGAATCCTAAACAAGGATAATGGCAGGTAAAAAAAACTCCCACAGTGGGAGAAAAAAAACCTTTATAGCCAAACAGTGGCAAGGAAAAACTCCACTTTAAGAGGAAGAAACCTTGAGCAGGACCTGGCTCATATAGGGGGGACCTTCCTGCCGAAGGCCAGCTGGGTAAAGAAAGTTGGCCGTCACCGAGGCCAACTCTCCGTCCCACGGGTCCGAAGTTTCGGTCTATGGGATTTACCTAGCAAGAATTCCAAAAACTTATTTAAGCTGGCGATGAGGAGATTCACCTAGCTCTAACTGCACACTTTCATCCAAATGCCTACCCTTCTTACTCCAATAACCTGACCTAAGAGGAATAGCCTGGTTGCTATGACAGCAAGCCCCCAGGATATGTGAAAATATTGGCCTAAAGCAACCTTTAAGAGCCTGTGTTGTTAATGCAGAGGCACACCCAAATCTTAACAATTGTGGGGACAGTTTCAATATCAACCTCAACATCTTGTGTTAATTTTATATATATAATATATAACATTGTAGGCGCGGCAATGGGCGTGTCTCATGTCTAACCCTAACCCGCTTTCCACAAATTCGTATCTTGCGGTACTGGTATCTTGCATATTTCGAATAGAGGGTAGTGGGTGGTCTGACCACCCACTACCCTCTATCTAAATCTGCGAGATACAGGTACCGCAAGATACCGAATTTGTGGAAAGCACAACTGGCATGTCGGCGCGTAAAAGAGCGCGTCCAAATCGCGTCATTGCGCGTCCACCCAGTCACATGTGGACTGCACAACCGGCTCTACCTTTCGATTACACATCACCGTATTACTTGCACACATTATTATTCTCTTAAGGGCAGAGGATGTCTGTACAGCTGTGGCATGATCTCATTCAGATGTTTTCTGTGGAGGAAACGAGGAGATCACAGAACTCTGTTGTGGAGTTTCTTGTACTGTGCTCGTATCCCCCTGACCCTCTCCTTGTGCACTGGAGCACCCGAGATGCGCTCACTGGTAGAAGGTAGATGTCATCATACTTCTTTCTCTGGCTCAATGCTCATCCAATGATCCATTTTGCAGTATTTTAAAAGCACCGCTCCCAGCGGCTATGCATCTTGGTGCAGCTGTGCGTCTTGGCGCAGGGGATGTGTTCAAGATAACTCAAAAAGTTATGGATGGATTTTGATGAAATTTTCAGGAGTTGTCATAAATGTGAAAAGGAAGAACTGATTTCATTTTGGCTGTGATCTGGAAGAAATCCTGGATTCTGGATCACTTTCAAATTTTCGATAACATTGCGCTCAATGGGGTCGGAAATTTTGTTTCTCAACATCTCTGTTAATTATTACCCACAACTCATGAAATTTCACTCCGGTATTGACACTGAAAACCTCTATAAAAATTCAGAGGCTTCTCCGGATCTGATCCAGAAGGGGGATTTTATAGCAATCTGTAAATCGCTATATGGGAAAACTGTTGTGCTTGGCGGAGGTCTGTGCTCTCTGAGTGCTTTTCTAGTTAAGAAATGCTTTCCTGGAAGCTCACTGGCTCTATTTTTTTCTGAGCAGTTTGTTGAAACTTCTTGGAGTACAAAAGAAAGGATTAAATCATTTGCTCTACATTAGTTAGAGCTAGTTATGTATATATCAGTGCAGAGGAGAAGGAGGAAAGAAGAAGAGAAAGCTCTACAGCAGAGTCCCAGACGAGCAGCCCATGAGAGCTGCTCCGATCTGGGTGAAAAGACGCTCCATAGCAGTTTGCAGGTACCGCAACCTGCTCTTAAAGGCAATGTCTACTGACGCACTGATTGGTTAAACAAGTGGAACGCCCTAACCACTCCTATGCATAATGTGTGCATAATATTGTGGTTGGCGCAGGTAATATCACAGGTTTCGGGAGGTGGAAGATTGCGTTCTCTGTGGGGGAATGCCCCTCCTGCTACCTGCTATCCCTTAATAGCAGCTTTAGGAGGTTTGGCGCAAGATAGGGCCCTTAGTACTTTTTGTGTATGTAAACTTTGGACCTCGAAGAAAATAATATAAAACTAGAAAAGCACTCAGAGAGCACAGACCTCCGCCAAGCACAACAGTTCTCCCATATAGCGATTTACAGATTGCGATAAAATCCGTGTTCTGAATCAGATCCGGATCAGCCTTTGAAATCTGATAGAGGTTTCCATTGTCAATCCCTTTCAAAAGTCAAATTTCATAAGTTTTTGGCAATAATTAACAGAGATATTGAGATCAAAATTTTTGGCCCCATTGGCCGCAATGTTATTGACAATTTGAAAGTGATCCAGAATCCAGGATTTCTTTCTGGATCACACCCAAAATGAAATCAGTTATTCCTTTTCACATTTCTGACAACTCCTGAAAATTTCATCAAAATCCATCCGTAACTTTTTGAGTTATCTTGTACACAGACAGACAAACAGACAGACAGATAAACACCGGCAAAAACATAACCTCCTTGGCGGATGTCATAATTTTGTAAGAAATTCTCTCTCTCATTATTGTGGCATTTAACAAAATGAAATAATTTTGGTAATTCCAACTGACCTGATCAGTAGAGTTTTAGTCTGATTTGACTTCAGAAAGTGAGACAAAAAATGAAAAGTGTGGTTTTGCACAGTGTATTTCAGCTTCTAGTTAACTGTAAAATCTTAAAAATGACAGCTTTTATCCCTTTTTGTAGCTTTTATCACCTTTAACTTTTCAACCAAATTTAGATGTTGATGGATGTCATCCTGTAGACATATTTTTAATCTCTTGGTTGGTTTGGTTGAGAAGTGATGGCTTTTCACCTTTCACTTCTCAACCAAATCAAAATGTGGTCTAGAGACCTGACAAAGTTGTCTTTTCAACCTAACTTTGCTTGGTGGGATAGCTCTCTGGCTTCTCCAGGGGGGACGGTGCAGTGTGGAGGGTTGTGTTGATGGCGTCTTTAGTTGATTGTTTTGGTCAATATGCAAAGTGATGAAGATCAAAGCTGAGAGGCTTTAATGTGCTCTGCTATGAGTTTCTCAAAGTATACGTAGTCATTTCCTCTATTGGGCTAGTAGCCCAGCTTTTGCCTCCTCTTTCAACGCCACCTATGCTGCCTCTCTGACCTGACAACAATCTCTGTAGATCTCGGTGGCCTCACTAATTCTTTTGGGATGTGATGAGCTTGGTGAAAAGTGCTTGTAACAATAATCTGGCACCACAGTCCAAGACTGATTTACTGTAGACATCTCCCTTGAGAACACATCCTCACAAATTATGCACACAATGAAAAAATACTATCAGAGCCTTTAGGATTGAAGCAAATTACTTGTGATGCATCAAGCACATAGGATATATTGCCCATGTTTTACAGGGGCCACCCAAGTAACCACAGGATATGATGTGCAACGGGGTATAACTCACATTCTTCTGTAACTCTGCAGACCAGAGCCTTTCTGTGCTTTCAGTAGAAGTAGACAGGATCTCCACTTATTACACCATCAGTGCTGATCGTTTTTCTTGCTAAAATAATGTTAACATAGCCAGGAACTTCTTATGAGTACTTCAACATTCCTCTTCATTTTGTCCCTTCACACAAATGTCTTAGGAATCAGTAGGAGTTGTGTAGTGTTTTTTCAAAGAAGAATAAAGAATGTCTAAACAGAGACAAATTTTCAAAGTCTTTTTTTGGGCTAAATCTGGACCAGGACACAATGGCAAAAAAAGACGGGTTTTCAGCCTCTTCTTTTGGCCCAAATGTGGGCCACGAGCCGACGGCTAAACAGGGGTATGTTTTCAATGTCTTCTTTTAGGCTAAATAATGGCCACAACAGGACGGCTAAACAGGGATGGGTTTTCAACGTCCTCTTATGGGCTAAATAATGACCATGACAGGCTGACCTTATTTAGCCTTAAAAAAGACGTTCATGGACGTCCGGTGTTTGGTGGGACAAGGTCATTGCTAATGTCTTTTCTCCTTTGCACTGTGTTAACCCACAGACAAAAAACTCAAAAGAAACAATATTTTAAAAACTTAATTTTTCTACATTTGCTGACAACCAAGGAATTGCCTGCAAATGATTAGCATTATTTACGTACCCTCTCAGTTGTTTATGATAGTTCTAAGAGTGTACAACATTTTTTGCAAACATTTTCTGCCTTTTCATTAAGGTCTTTTTATAAAGATAATTGCATGGTGTTATATTTAACACTTTTATAGGAAAAATGCTAATGTTGAGTTCTAAACATATCTTTACATATGACAATCTTAGATTTAATTGCTTCTTTATATATTTGCCTTCATCTTCTTGGCCATAAAGGGTTTCTTACTTGTTCACTGCATGATATGCAGAAGGAAACCTTTTTCAGATTTAGTATATTACTTTTTCAATGAGTGTGCACTCATTTCCCTCAAGGACTCTGACCTGGGGCTGATGCTTCAAAACTGTTTGTTCTGACAATCAAACTGGAGTGCTCAATCAGGCAATTCTGAACACCAATCAACCTATACCAGGGATCACCACTTCAAGTTACAAGTACCTGAGAAGCACCATCTTCAATGATGGCTTTCTGGACAAAGTAATCAACAGTAGAATCACCAAGGCAGACCAGGTACTCTGAAAACTTGGAAATAGAATACTGAATAAACATAGCATATGCCTAACAAAAAAAAAACTCAAGGCATATAATGTTATGGCTCTTCCTCCCCTCCTGTATGGTTGTGAATCATGGATGCTGAACTGTAAGCATACCAAAAAGCTGGAGAACTTTCACATCCAAACTCTTCACTCCATACTTGGCATCTGGTGGCAGGATATAACCGCTGACCTAGAAATCTAGTGTCTAGCCATCCCAAGCTGGAAATCAGAAAAGCCAGTCTTGTTGGTGGTAGGTAGTGTGCCACCTGCTGGTGCTTATCTGGAGTTTCTGTCTGATTTCTTAGATTTTTTTAATTGTTTTATTGCTCAGCTTAGACAATGTCCTCATAGTGAGTGACTAACATTGACATGGATGTTGGCAAGGACAGCTTTAAGTTAGCCTTTACATCTCTTTTACAGTCGTTGGGCATTTCACAAAAAGTGAAAGAACCGACTCACTGCTTTAATCATATCCTGGATCTGGTCCTCTCCTATGGTATAGAAACTCATCACTTGTTAGTGTCACCACTGAATTCTCTTCTCCCGGACCACTATTTAATTACATTCGAGTTCGGCATTTGTGGAAACTCCATGAAACGTGTCATTACAGCAGATGCCTTTCTCAAGATGCTGTGAATAAATTTAAGGAGGTCATTCTCTCTCATCTCCCTATAGTGGAATATGATAGAATAGCTGAGGGCAATGACCTGAAATTTACTCCAGGAGATATTGATTACCTCGTCAACAATACTGCCAATATTTTACATTCAGCCCTGGACACTGTTGCACCTCTGAGAAAGAGGGTCTCTAAACATAGGAGCTCCCTGGTATTTGCAAATTTGCTTGCTGAAGCAAAAAGCACGAAAAATGAAAAGGAGGTGGTACTCATGTAAATCTGTGGACCTGGAAAGATAGTTTAATAGTCTACAAAAGAGCCCTACGCAGAGCTAGAATGTCTTATTATTCGTCATTAATAGAAGAGAACAAATATAATCGCATTTTCTGTTCAGCACTGTAGCCAGGCTGACAAAGTCACAACTCTGTCGGACCATGCATTCCTGCTACTCTCAGTAGTGAAGACTTTATGAGCCATTTTAGCAGGAAAATAATCAAAATTAGAGATGAGATTGGCCAAGCCCAACTATCGACTGCTGTGGACATCCCTGGTTCTGATATGACTATGGACTGTTTCTCTCCTGTAGGGCTGTCTGAGTTGACCTCAACTATTAGCAAAACTAAACCATCTACTTGGGTGTTGGATCCCATTCCAACTCGACTGCTCAAAGATGCCATGTCCTTTATTGGTATGTCAATTTTGGATCAGATTAACCTCTCTACAATCAGGATAAGTACCACAGATTTTTAAAGTTGCAGTTATAAACCCTTTGCTTAAGAAACCATCTTTTGATCTGATTTTTGGCAAATGTTGGCAAACTATAGACCAATACCCAACCTTCCATTTATCTCTAAAATTCTGGAAAAAATAGTTGCAAGCCAGTTAGGAGAACACCTGCATAGAGATGATCTATTTGAAGTTTTTAAGTCAGGGTTCAGAACACATCATAGCACAGAAACGGTGATTAGAAGTCACCAACAACCTCAGATAATGGATTAGTGTCTGTACTTGTTCTGCTGGACCTCAGGTGCTGCTTTTGATACCATTGATCACAGCCTTTTGTTGCATAGATTAGAGCACACTGTTGGGATTAAAGGGACAGCGTTGGCTGGTTTAAGTCATACTTATCTGACAGTTTCCAGTTCATCCATGTTAATGATTTCTTCTGTTTCTTCTGCACGGACTAGGGTCTGCTATGGCGTCCCACAGGGATCACTGCTGGGACCAATCCTTGTCATTTTATACATGCTGCCCTTCTTCCTCCTCCAGCTCATTACATAGTTAATTAGGAGAACCTTGTTATTGTATCTGTGCTAAATTTTCTTTCCTATAGTTTGTTGTGCTGTTTTGCCCCCCTTTTTTCTCTTTTCTTTCTGTATGTTTGGAGGCCAGAGTTTCCTGAGTTGCATGCTGACTTGGAGTTTCATCCTCTGGCCATCCCAGCGTTTACCTCCACCAGTGTGTGCAGATGTGTTCGGGGTCCTGGCTAGCATGGTGACCTAGTCCTCTGACCATCTCACCTCAGTGCTGCTACCTGCATCTGTTTATGTATTCAGTTCATTCAGTCATTTGTGTGCTCTCCTCTTTCTGTCCTCCATCCTTCTCTCTGTCCTGTCTCCCCTCTCTTTTTCTTTCTTTACCTGGCTGCGCCAGGCAACCTGCTCAAGGTTTCTTCCTCTTAAAGTGGAGTTTTTCCTTGCCACTGTTTGGCTTAAAATTTTTTTCTCCCCCTGTGGGAGTTTTTTTTACTTGCCATTATTCTTGATTTGGATTTAATATTATAATTTTAGTTATTGATATTTGCTCGGGGGTCATGCTCTGGCTCTATGTAACGCCCCTAGAGACAATTGACATTGTAACAGATCTTATACAAAAAGAATTGAATTGAATTATATAATCTTGCTCTTGTGTTTTTGTGCACACCAGCATCTTCTGTATCATGTGAAAGGGTGTTTTTAAAGGCCAGAGAGGTTGTGTCAGAAAAAGGAATCGCTTGAAACCAAAAATTGTTGAGACACCTATGAAATGAAATGAAAAATACTTTAAATCCGAGAAGGGAAATTTAACTTACTACTAAGCTGTAGTAAGGGCTTTTTTTTTTTCAACAATAAATAAAAGACAGCAATAATAATATTGAATTAATATTGGTAGGATGTCTTATTGTGGAGGCTGAAGGTATGATCTTCTGTATCTTTCTGTCTTCTGTCAACGGACCTGAAGAAGCCTCTCACTGAACACACTCTGTTGTTTGATCACTGTGTCGTGGAGAGGGTGTGAAGAGTCCTCCATCATCTTCATCAGCTTGTGCAGCATCGTTTTTTTGTACAATCAGTTCCAGCAGCTCCAGAGTTGCACCCAGCACAGATCCAGCTTTCCTGATCAGTTTGTTGATTCTCTTCAGGTCTCTGGTTCTGATGCTGCTGCCCCAGCAGATGGCTGCAAAGCTGATTGCACTTTCCACAACAGACCTATAGAACATGTGCAACATCTTGGTGCAGACATTAAAAGATCTCAGCTTTCTAAAAAAGTAGAGTCTGCTCCGACCTTTCTTGTAGATGTATTCTGTGTTGCGTTTCCACTCTAGTCTGTTGTCAACCTGAACTCCAAGGTACTTGTATTCCTCCACCTCCTTTCCCAGGATGGAAACACTGCTGTGTTGATTCTTGCTCCTCTTGAAGTGGACAATCATCTCCCTAGTTTTGCTGGTATTTAATACGAGATAATTGTTACCGCACTATTTCACAAACTGACAGACCAGTTCTCTGTACTTGGCTTCTTGTCCGTTGCTGATACACCCAACAACTGCAGTCATCAGAGTATTTCTGCAGATGACAGGACTCAGAGTTGTACTGGAAGTCAGAGGTGTGGAGCGTGAAGAGAAATGGTGAGAGAACAGTTCCTTGTGGTGCTCCAATGCAGCTGACCTCCATCTCAGACACACAACCTTTCAGTCTCACAAAAACTGTGGTCTGTTTGTGAGGTAGTCATAAATCCAGGAGGTTGTGGAGGAATCCACCTGGAACTTACGGAGCTTCTCACATAACAACGCAGGCTGAATTGTATTAAAAGCACCAAATCAAAGAACACAACCCTCAAAGTGCTGCCTGATTGGTCCAGATGAGAGTGGGCTCTGTGAAGCAGGTAGATGATGGCAACTTTAACCCCAAGCCCATTACGATATGCAAACTGTAATGGGTCCTGAAAGGTGCTGAACTGCTTGTTGAGGTGGGCCAGTAAGAGTCTCTCGAGGACTATCATGAGGTGAGATGTCAGGGCAACTGGTCTGTAGTCGTTATATCTACCAAGATCCAGCCGTTCCTCTAAACTTTCATCTCAAACAAGGAGAAGACTGATCAGAGATGCAGCCAAGAGGCCCATGATCACTCTGGATGAACTGCAGAGATCTACAGCTGAAGTGGGAGAGTCTGTCTATTGGACAACAATCACTCGTACACTGCACAAATCTGGCCTTTATGGGAGAGTGGCAAGAAGAAAGCAATTTCTCAAAGATATCCATAAAAAGTCTTGTTTAAAGTTTGCCACAAGCCACCTGGGAGACACACCAAACATGTGGAAGAAGGTGCTCTGGTCAGGTGAAACCAAAATCCAACTTTGTAAACAATGTAAAATGATATGTTTGGTATAGAAGCAACACAGCTCATCATCCTGAACACACCATCTCCACTGTCAAACATGGTGGTGGCAGCATCATGGTTTGGGCCTGCTTTTCTTCAGCAGGGACAGGGAAGATGGTTAAAATTGATGGGAAGATGGATGGAGCCAAATACAGGACCATTCTGGAAGAAAACCTGTTGGAGTCTGCAGAAGCCCTGAGACTGGGACGGAGGTTTATCTTCCAACAGGACAATGATCCAAAACATAAAGACAAATCTACAATGGAATGGTTCACAAATAAACGTATCCAGGTGTTAGAATGGCCAAGTCAAAGTCCAGACCTGAATCCAATCCTAGAATCTGTGGAAAGAGCTCAAGACTGCTGTTCACAAACGCTCTCCATCCAACCTCACTGAGCTCAAGCTGTTTTCCATGCAGAATGGGCAAGAATTTCAGTCTCTCGATGTGAAAAACTGATAGAGACAAACCCCAAGAGACTTGCAGCTGTAATTGCAGCAAAAGGTGGTGCTACAAAGTATTAACGCAATGGGGCTGAATAATATTGCATGCCCCACTTTTCAGTTTTTTATTCATTAAGAAAATTTTAAAATATCCAATAAATTTCGTTCCACTTCACGATTGTGTCGCACTTGTTGATTCTTGACAAAAAAATTTAAAATTTTATATCTTTATATTTGAAGCCTGAAATGTGGCAAAAGGTTGAAAAGTTCAAAGGGGCCGAATACTTTTGCAAGGCACTGTATATCATCCTATTCCAGTTGAGATTGAGGAGTTTTTGTGGTTGCCATGCTGGTGAAAAGGTGAAGGCCAGGAAATGGAGATACAAGCCCTTTCTGCCGTCAGTCATCCTGGGAAATGTCAACTTCTTGACCAACAACAGTGATGAAATGGTGATACTGGTGAAAAGTGTACCATTAGTACAGCCTTGTGTGTTTTACTGAAACCTTGATTGAATCAAAACATCTCAGACTCCATCGTGGATCTACCTGGATTCATCCTCATACAGTCAGATAGAGATGCTAAAGCTAGTGGCAAGAAGAAAGAAGGGGGGCTGGCTTGATTTGTGAACCAGAGAAGTTTTAATCCTGCACATGTAACTGTCAAGGAGCAGATATGTCTAGAGCATTGTTGGCAGTTGGATTGCGACCATACCATTTACCAGGAGAATTCAGTCATTGAATAACAATACTTGTTTACATTCCACCCAAATGACACGGCAGAAGTTCCATATGACATACTACATGAATGTGTTGCTAGGTACAGAATAAACACCCAGATGCACTTAAAATGTCATCATGTGACTTCAATCTTGGTGTGATTGCAAATATACTCCAGTAGGGGGCAGTGGCGCTCTCATTATCACAGTGCGCACAGGGAGTATTAGCTATATTGTGTGTTTTTTTTTTTTTTTTGCACGGACATTAATGCACACAGCACAGAGCAGGCAATATGAAGTGAACAAACCCTCAAGAGACGCCACAGAAAAATATTTAACAGTGATGAAAAGAAAGGCGGAGAGAGACAGAGATAACGAGACAAACGAAAGTCACCAGAGAGTTAAGACGAGGAAGTTTGATGATGCTGATGTAGCGCTTGGCTACACTGTGACTATGGTACGATTGATGCATTAAATCTTTACCGACTAAAAAACAATGTTAATAAAGTTATTCTTTGTTATAAATTGAACTATATATTTTTTTGTTTCTCTTAATGTTAAAATGGATACAGTGTTATGCATAGGTGTACTTATAACAATTTTATAGACAAATTATACTTTTTATAGTCACGGTGGAGGGTCGAGGGGCACAAAATGTTTTCTTCTTCCTAGGGGCGGCGCAGCAGAAAATAATTGAGAAACACTGATCTAATCTAATCAAATCTAATCTAAAAGGAAGTGAAGTGAAACACAAAAAAGGAACAGACAGACCTTCAAAGTAGAGCAGCAAACAGAATACTAAGGAACTCAAGAAAAGCAGACAAATTAAGAGTACAAAGAAGAAAACATAACATGCCCAACCCTAACCATCAGATTTTATCTTTTCTAGCCTTATACAGATCAGCTGATCTTGATCATAGATCTCCTGCAAGACATGGTCGATAAAGATACCCCCCCAGTCACTTCATAATGAGTATTCTACTGATTCCAGCAAAATTTTGTTTAAGTTATTTGTGTGTGGGTTCACTTAGTTTATTTTCTAGAACAGTGAATGTTTTATTAGTTATGTTTTCAATAAAGACACAATGAATTCAAACTGTATGTGAGTTGATAAAAGTGAGCACATGGGTTTGTCTGTTATTGTGTTTTAGGTGAAGATCAGATTCCTTTTAGCTGGCAAATGAATTCAGAAAACAAGTTAATTCCAGGAGGTTAATATCCTTTCTCTGCCACTGTAAATAAAGCAAAAGCAATCGCAAAATAGGTTCTGTGAGGCATGTCTGTATTGATTTCTTCTATAAAAGGGTTTCATGCTCTTGACATGAAGAATTGGAAAAAGACTGACTGATTAAATCTAATTAGAAAACTGATGTGGGTGTCTGCATCCCCATTTGCTCAAGTCTTCACTTTCGACATGACAAGACTACAAATGGATATTTTCAACATTTCCACAAGGTCCACTCCTTGTGAGGATAAAAGACCAAAATGCACAAAAAATACAATTTTATCAAATACCCAAATGCCTCTGTACAAAGAAAACTCTTCCTGTGGACACCATTAGAGTAATGTGAACTGCAACAACATTACCTACCTACATTTTCCTTCTGTCACATAATTTTTATGACCACACTCCATTGTTGAGCATGTTTGTGTTGTCTGCCTACTCAGTTACATACAATCCCATTTTACATCAATAGCTGTCTGAGGCGAGCCTTCCATTACTGGTTTTGTGTTGCATGCACCTAAGCCCCGTTGCTCGGAAATGACAGTTCTTTCTCTGATCTGTGTCTCCACACGTTCTCTGCTACAGCACTATTGGACAGCTCCTGTGGCTAATGGTTTTGAAGCTCAGCTGCTGGAAAAACAATCCATCACCAAGAAGAAGAATGATGAGAGAGAAGGAGAAGAGGGTGGGAAAGGGGCAAGTCAGAAGGAAGTCAAGAGAACAATGGCAGTGCTGTACTTCATGGTTTTAAAAGGCAATTCATCACAGCGGTCTCACTGTCAGGCTCCCCGGCTGTACGTCCAGGGAGGGAAACAAACCCATGCCAAACTCATTTATCGGCATGGAGAAATGGGCACAGGCAGACTCCAGGCCACCAGAGATGTGATGCATCCAGTGCTGCTTCAGACCTATGAGCCAATATTCTGCTTATTATATGTGTTTAGTTAAATGAAGAATTTAAGCAATGAGTTTTAGGAAAATGTGTACATTGATCCAAACTGATTCCAATACTGGAAGAGGAATCAGCGACAACTTAAGACACAAGTTAAAACGTGCACTGATGAAGTTTTTAATAACATACAGAAAGGCACTTATTTGCACATGTTGATTCATTGTTACGTGAATTTGTCAACCATTTTCATTTCACTTGCATGAGAAGAAATATGAGTTTATTTTGAGGTTTTTTTGTCTGTGTGGCTCCAAAGGCAAAAACATGTACCCTATTTGTACATGTACTTCTGTCTCTGTTAAAAACACACAAAAACTAGCCTAACTCCAAAACAATGTAAATCTCCCAAACCTATACTTAGTCACAACACATTTAATCATTTTATGATAAATAATAGCTCATTTTCAAATTGATGGCAGTAACACATCTCAAAAAATTTAGAACGTAGGTAACAAATGGCTGGAAAAGAAAGTAAAATTCAAAATTCACACCTGAAGAAACATCTTTTTACTAATTGATATAACTGGTAGGAGGTCAATGACTGATTTAATATTGAAAGAGCATCTTAGAGATGCAAAAGCACTCAGAAAAAAAATAAGCAGAGGCTAGTATATTTGTGAAAAACTATATGTACAAATTGTGAAAAAAATTCAGAATATTCTTCCTCAGTGTAAGGTTTCAGTGTAAGACTTTGAATATCTCATCATAAACAGTATATAGCATCAGCAGTATAATTGACCATAATCTTGTGGCCCTCAGGTGGTACTACATTAAAATAAAACATGCCTCAGAAATGGAAATCACTGCTTGAGCTCAGGAACTCCTCCAGAATGTCTGTGTAAAAACACAGTTCACTGTGCCAGCCACAAAAGTAGGTTAAGCCTCTATTAAATAAAGAAGAAACTGTTTATGAACATGATCAGGAATCATTGTCTTCTCTGGGCCAAAACTAATTTGAAATGGACTGAGGCAGATGAATTCCCAGATGTATACTGTATACGCTGTCATAAAGGGAAGACGGGATGCTACTCAGTGCTGAACATCCTCCTTGCTCATCTGTTTTGAGACATGTTGCTGCCATTAAATTCAAAAGGCATTTTTTCTTATTTTAAAATCATGTGTTTTCTACCATCAATAGTGAATAAAATATGGGTTTATGAGATTTGCAAGCCATTGCATAGCTATTTTTACAGAGCATCCCAACTTTTTTGGAACTGGGTTTGTAAGCTGTATGTCTGAATGAGCCAATGCAGCAGTTTTTTGTGCATGTATTGCACAGCTGGGTGAGGCGCCATTTTGTTCTTTGTTTGAAAATCCTCTTGCATTTTGCCCTGTGGTTGTGTGGTGTTTTTAACAAAAGCAGTTAAGTACTTCTTTCTGCTTTTCAGCCAGGCTGTGGATTTTTTTCTTCTTTACAAACACATCTTGATTTTTTCATTATACAACACCCACAAGTGGGAGTAAGGTGAGGCGCATGTATTCACACATGGTACTGCGGCTTAAGCTAATATACACCTGGACACATGCTGCTGATCTTTCCAGTTTAAACAGCAGCAATGCCAGTGTGCACTTAAGTTATTCTAGGGGCCTTTTGGCAGTAGATCACTTAACTAGTTTATGTTTCAATCTGTTGTCTATGTGTTACATGAAATTCTTTCAGAAAAGTCTCTATTTCATGAAATAATAAACATCTATGCTGTGATACTGAGAGAAAAGGCAGTGTTCTTTCCTGTTACTGTCACAAACTCCTATATGTGGGATGCCAAAAGTTTAAAGTGGTCTCTTTTATTCTTATTATTCAGTCATGTAGTTTTAATCTCTCCAAAAATAACTCCAAAAGCCTGTATTTATTTCTGAAAAACAAAGACTAACAGTCACAAAGCGAGCCTCTTTATGAGAACAAGCAGATTTTGCTAAAGTGGTTTTGATCAGTCAGATTCCTGGACAGAGCTAATGTTGCTGGTCAGACAAATGTTTTCAACATACCAGCGTGTTATCTTTCAATATTTCCACATGTTTGAAGCAGCACAACAAACAACTGTTTAGAACATATAATCCTCACTATTGTGAAACAATACAGACTGTCATCTTTCATTGATTTTATATATAAATGTTTTTTTTTTTTCTGTAAATATCAGCATTAAAAGGTATAAATGTGAGAAATGTGGGAAACCGTCAACTGAGTCAGAAAACATCTGCAGCCCAGAAACTGAAAGATGCTTTTGGCAAACTGCATTTGACTCCATTACTGCTATCAATCAAGCTTGTCTTGGCATGATCATCAGTGAAATTTATCACATTTTTTCCATAAGATGGACTAAAACAATACTATTTTTGTATTTGCATGGGCATGAGACAGAGCATGAGCATGTTTGCAATAAAATACACACACACAAAACACAAAACCTTCAGACTCACAACTTTCACTCCACAACAAAGTTGAGTCTTTCTGCAGATCAGCTTGTTTTGTCATCCAAAAATGGGATGGACAGTAAATTATATCTGTAGCAATTCTCTGAAAATGTTTTCTGAAAGTTTTCTTGGTTTTTCAGTCTAACTTCACCCCATTTGTTTTTCAGTTACATCACAAACTGGAGAAAATGTTCCCTGCAAACACTTGTCCATATTTTTAGAGATTCTGTTTGTAGGACTCAGTTAGTTATTTCAGATTTAAGCATATAAGGTTGTTGCTTAGGAGAGACAAAGGCTGCTGTGAGTTTTCAGGAAATTCACAAAACTTTAAAATTTGATCTCCACCCTGTTCCTTATGGACTAGGACTATGACTTGGCAAAAACCAAGTTTATTTAAGTCTAAAACTTAAAGGTTATCTGAGAGTTAAACATCTTTTGGGGTGCCTAGACTTTGTAAGGGGTTTCTTTATTGTATTCTCTTATAAAACTACAAAATCAAATAACCATATTGGCCCAAATATAAGATGACTCTGATTATAAGATGACCCCTATTTTTCAAATATAATTTTGGAAAAATAAAAATATGATGAAGACAATAAGGTTATTCATAAAACAACTTTTATTGTACAATTACTATAGAAAAGAAATCACACAGAGATAACATTCTGCTGTATTGTTAGACATTTTTAATGATTTCATCTTTTTTAGGAAGTATTATACCATACTTAAGTTATGTGTCAGGTTCCATGTTATTTAAGATCAAGGTATAGTACTACAGTGATCCCTTGCCGATTAGCGCTTTAAGTTCCACGGTTTTAGTTATTCGCAGATTTTTCAGAAATATATAATATGATAAAAAAAATCAAGAAAAAAATCCCGGAAATTCTGCAAAAGTCCACCCCACGGCAGAACGAGAGGGCACAACTGCCAGCGAAACATCAAACAATGACTCACAGCCTCCTGTAAGCAACAGGAGAAATGCAGACGGCCCAGAACTCTAGAATCTGTGCGTTGATTGACCGAGACGCATTTACTACAGTTCGGAGACCAAGGCTGTGAGGGAAACAGAAAGACCACAGTGTAGCCTTTGTCTTGCAAGAAAACTTTCTAACACCTTTGCTCGAGTTGGTCACATGGTCCTTCCATATTTACATCAGATCCTGCTCGCATGCGTTCACTGTGACGCTCCATTTGCTTACTGGTTATTTCAAGAGTGGCCTCCATCTAGTGGCGCAGATGTGTAATGACAATAGAAAAAGTCTAGACTTTGATTATAAGACGGCCCCCATTTTTTGAGAACATGATTTCTAGTATAAAATATCTTCCTATATTCGGGCCAATACGGTAATTCACTATTCCTCCTTAAAATGTTGAAAAGACTTTTATTTTGTCCTCAGCACTTTATCCTTCGCAGGTCATATATCTCCTTTTCACTTAACCGTTTTGACACAAAAACTGTTTTTTTTTTTTTTTTTTTAACCATGTCTGCTTTGTGACATTTAAAAGGAGAAAGAAAAAAAAATCACTGACAATGGAAGTGACGTAACTATTAATTGCAGTAATTGCAGTAATGCAATCAAATAGTGGGGCGCAATGCCTTGGGGGGCCCGAGGCATTTCCAGGAGGGTGCGTGTGACCCCGGGGAACGTGCTGCTTTTTGTCGTACTGGAAAAAACTAATTGTATATACATATACATACATACACACACACACACACACACACACACACACACACACAAAGTTAATTTTAGGTACCCATAAAAGAAGGCTAAAGACTGCTAGCGGGAGTTCCTAATTTCATATATGGATGCAAACAGGATATTACAAACTCCAGTGATGTCAATAGATGGCCATATTTTTCATTGGTAGTTCATCAGATTCAAAGACGCTATCAATTAATTCTTATCGTTCTTATCGTGAATGTAAAATCATCTCACAGCCTCTGCATCCAGCGCCTCCCTGGAGAACTTTTTCAGCTTCCTCTTTGGGCTGTCTGTGACTGAATGACATGAGAAAGCCCCTTAGAATTTTAATGCTAAATTCTGATTTATGCCAACATACAAAAAAGATTGTTTTATTAGCTACTAAAATAGTTTATTATAGTTTGTTCTCCTAATTTGGGTATGAAAAACACCCTCCATGTTCAGACGCCTTGAAACTAGGTCTAATGGTTGAAAAAATATCCAAAAGAGAAAGAAAGAAAGTGCCATACTTTTATTTGTGTTTAATGAAAATTCGAAACATTGAAATATTCTTGTTATCATTTTTTATGTGTATTTATATGTAAAAGCTTTTTTGAAATAAAGTGGGTTTAAATCTTTATCCAAAGACCAAGAGCTTTTGTGGTGTAACAAATCACTCACTGTAGGATTACAGTGTTTAATAAAAACTTGAAAGCAAGGAGGAAATGTAATTTCCATGCTCCTGGATTAGTTGGAGGCTTCTCCATTAACTGCAGAAGATTAAAAAAAATCTATGGTTTGTTCAGTCAGTCCTGGCTTTGCTCCTGCTTTGTTTGCCGGCAGGTGTCTAAACAAAGCCAAGGCAGCGAAAGAGAATGGAGTTTAATAGGTCTTCACCATTTAATGTTCAGTTTGGGGCGCTGCATGTCCAGGGAAATTAATTTATGAAGTTCTTCAAATGAAAGGATTTGGAAATTAATTGAACTCCCAGTGGCTGAGCATGTTGAGTGCGTTGGCTGTCTGCATGGCCGGATCTCATACAAGCAGCTGTAGGGAATGAACAAATCTCGCCATTATTTTTAATTAGTGTCAGACCCCTTTCATGAATGGTGGCTGATTAAAACCCTCTGTTTTACACCAGTGTGCCTGTTTACAAAAGCAGTGTCTCAAATCAACTTGTTCTCAGTCCCAACCCATCACGGATAAACCTAGATTATTATTATTATTGTTATAATAATAATTATTATTATATTGTTTTATCGGCCCGTAACAGTCATGCGGATGTGTCACCATGATGACATGAAAAGTTCTGGAAAAGCTTTCAAAAAAAGGTTTTGTGTGTTTTAGTGCCTAACTGTCACATGAATCTTATATCAGCAAAAAAAACCTTTCATCTTCCATTTCCACATCAACTTTTTCAGTTCAAGATGGAATACAACTAACTTAATGATGAAATTAAACCAAGACTATTTAGAATCTCCCTCTCTCATTCTGAATAAGGATGAACAAAAGGAAAATGAATGGACAACTTTCATGTCTTCACAGTCGTGTGCAAATGTTAGTTCCCCCCTGTTTGATACCCTCTTTTTTAAATATGTGCTAAACATAACCACAGATTATCTGGCCAAGGCCAGTCATCAGCAATTTGTGCCGCAACAAAATCTGACATTTTTGTACGTAGACTGCTGGATTGAAGCATTCAGGTGTTTATTAACTCATGCAGCGAGAGAAGAACAAAAGCAATGCTCTTGAAGAAAGAATTTTTGCTGGACAGCCATATGATAAGTGATTTAAAACCATTTCCAGAATTTCACAGTGAGAAATAATTTTCGCAAGAGGAAGAGATAGTTGCCAATCTTCCCAGTTGTGGACATCCTGACAAATTTACCTCAAGGCAAGATGTTCAAGTGTGTGATGGTTTAATTCAAAGAAGACTGAATAAGTATAGTTTATTTGGAAGGGTTACCAGGAGACAATATGAAAGTATGACTGAGGTTTGCAAAGCTGAAACTGCACATACCACAAAATGTTGGAACAATCTCCTATAGATAGACGGAACCAAATCAAGCACAGAAGTGGAGGTGTGATGATTTGGGGTTGTTTTGCAGCCACAGTGTCATGGCCTGGAGCGGCCATGATTGTTTTTCTCTGTTTTTCTGTATATTCTGTGTGTTGTCAAGTTGGCGTCTCTCCATGTCTCTAGTGCTTCCTGTTTTACTTTGAAGGTCTGTCTTGTCTCCGTTGTTTTCAGCTTTGCTTCCTTCCCCTTGTCAAGCCTGATTGTTCACACCTGCCTCTCGTTTGTTCCTGTGTGTATATAAGTCCTGTCACTCGCTTTCAGTTTGCTGTCCATTGTCGTCGCTATTCCCTGCATGTCAGTCTGTTTGTCCTCTTGTTCCATGGTTGCCTTGAAGTCAAATTAAGTTTGGATTTTGTGGATTTTGGAGTTCTTGAATTTTTGTTAAATAAACCTTTTTGTGTTTTGAGATCCCCTGCATTTGGGTCCTCCTTCCTGGGCACCTTGCAGTCATTGTGTCAATCACATATTCCATTCTGTGTACGAGAATATTCCAGAGGCAAATGTGAGGCCATCTCTCTGACAGCTAAAGCTTAGCTGAAAGTTAATACCCAAGAAGCTCAATAAACTAAAGCAATGTTGTTAAGAAGAATGGACAACATTTCCTCTACATTGATGTAAGAAGAGTATCCATGACAATGGGAGGTTGTGTACATGTGGAAGCATCAAATTGAGCTTCCCAACTAATGACCAGCTATTGATGACCTCAAATGAAGATGAGCAAAAGAGAAGAGATAGATGGTGGAGAGCGGTTTCTTCCAAAGGTGTAACACATACTTCTGAAGAAAAATCCTATTGAAATAATACAGGTTTTTAAGACTTTCTAAAACTGACATAGTACTTAGTGGAATCTATACAAACTGTCTTTCAAACCTGGAATTTCCAAGTGACGTCTGTGTCGGACTGAGAACTGCGTGGTATAAAAATGTAAAACCCATTATGCCAGGGGTGTCCAACTTCAGTCCATGAGGGCATGTCTTAGATGTTTCCCGTTTCAGTGCACCTGAATCAAAGGACTGGGTCGTTAACAGACTTGTGCAGACCTGGACGACAAGCTGATGATGATCCATTCATTTGAATTATGCTACATTATGCTATGGTATAACCAGAAGCTGTTTCATGTAACCGCTGTAGCTGTCTTCTGTTTTGATGGCTCATTGCAATATAGGATAGAGCATGTGAGGATGAGTGGTCAGTTGTATACTGGATCTTTTTCAGAGAAGTAGGAGTACAAAAGAGACAATAGAGATCTTGGCCGATTTTAAAACCACATACAACACTTTGGACTTCCAAAGTGGTATAGGGCATGTACTCCATACTGGTGTAGTAGTTGATAATATCTAGTATGTCATCATAAAAACAGCTATGTTATAACACAAGAAGACCGCTCTGACCAGTTTTCACTGTAGTGGCGCGTTATATTATGAGACATAGTATGCAAGGCAGACAGCAAAACATCTAGGTACTTCTGGCTTATAACAATTTGTTCGAATTGCGGAGCAAAGTCACATACAAACTGGACCATGGCACTTTCCCCATTCTGTGGGACTTGTTAATATTCTAGGTCATGAATCAAATTTCTTTTTAAATCATCAGTTGAATTTGTATAAAACCTCTCTTTACTTATTCTCAGGTAAAAGGCAACGTGGAGGAAACAGTTTGACACTTGTACAGTTAACGGCCATGTTTTATAAGTCAAAGACATATAACAACTCTAACGATGAACCAAGTTCACTATAGTGACAATCATTCAAACTTTTTTTTATTGCGGTACCATTTGTTATCAAAATCATTTCCTAACCAGAGCAGTCTTTTTGGGAAAAGGCACATGAAACATAAATTTTGATTGATATGCAGATATGTTGTAGCTTCATTTTCTTTTCTTTTTTTTTTCTAATTTTTTTTATGTGAAAAGATATACACTTAACATTTCACAGTGAAGGTTTCACAGTGATGTGTTAGGGAGACACCTCTTTTTTTGGTTTTATTTTGTTTTGTTTTTTACACTCTGGATTATTGTAACATCACATTGGCAGTTGCATCAGTGGATCTGAGCCAACAAAGATAGTATTTGCACATTGGTGGTAATGCACTTTGGCAACAAGGGTCTGACATGTTCACCTGTTTATCACACACATTTATCATTTGTTTTATATCTACTGTGCAGTCAAGAGGTTCAGACATCTCTGTTTGTACAACCCCTTTATGTAGTCAGCCTGTGGGCTTTATTATACAATAGTGGGTTGCCCTGAAAAGGCCCACTGCTCCCAGAAACTGTATACGTCAGTTACACAGTATAATAAGAAAAAATGATCACTAGTACACCTCGTCAGTCTCTTTGTCATCTATGGAGCCCCGTTGGGGTCATAATTCAATGAATAAATTAGTGTATTATTATGAAATACAGGCATTTATTATTATGAAATACGTATCCATTATTATGAAATACATGTTTATTATTATGAAATATTTCTCATTTAAAAAAATATGTGTATTATTATGAAATATTTCCCATTATTATGAAAAAAATGTAATTATTATGAAATATATTTTCATTATTATTTATTCTTAGTTTAATGCATAATAGTTTATTTCAGAATTGCTTTTTTATTTAAGAATGAGTTTTTTACATACCCTGTCGCCATGCCTTTAAAATCAAGTTTTCCCTACATTTCACGCTATGTTTCTTAGTCGATGTCAACTTTTTACAGTAAACTGAGGTGCATTCTGCCACCTACTGCCCTGGAGTATATACATTGCACCTCTCGCCCACTATTGATATTCACTGTTCTGTTGCTTATGCCTGAATGAAAGAGCAGCCAATCACATAAAAGGCTCCGCCCTCTCTGCTGTGATTGACACACAAATCATTCTTATGAAAAACAAATCCATTATTATGTAAAAGCTCATTCTTATGAAAAACGAATCCATTACTATGTAAAAGCTCATTCTTATGAAAAACCAAACCATTATCATAATAATGGGAAATATTTCATGATAATAAACATGCATTTCATAATAATGGGAAATATATTTTATAATAATAAACGCCTGTATTTCATAATAATAGACTCATTTATTCATTGGATTATGACCCAAATGGGGCTCCATAGTCATCAAGATCGTGACATTAATTTATCTATATTAAATGAAAGTAATGGAACTGTTTTAAGATGACAAAACTCTTTCCAGTTGAATGATGTTTTTCTTTCTAGGTTTTTGAACGACTTCAGATGATCACTGTCTCATAATTACCTCATAAACACACCTGTAAGTTTTAGAAGTGTGGACAAATTAGCTCATTATCTTAGCGCCTACTTGGTAAACAGATGTAATCTTACCAAAGGTTTTTATGCTTTAATGAGATCAGTGACAAGTGAAAGCATCCATGGAATGTGTCTCACAGAGTCTCTCACCTTTCCCACTGTTGCATCAGCTTCTGGAGACCCTCTCTGATGACTTAAGGAGGTGTCATGGTGAGCAAGTACCGTCAGCCCAGCAAGATGAATGTTAATGAAGACTTTCTCATCTTTTCGCCTGCTGTTGTTTAACAGAAGCTGGCAACAGCACAGATGCAGAATCTGCTCATCCTCTGCCTCCTCCAGAGGAAGGGACATGCTGTGCCGTTGCCATGGTTACCGCCCGTGTGCTCGTACAGCACACTGTTAAATATAAGTTCAAAAAATACAAATAAAAATTTAGGCTATTAATGAAGAAAAGTATATGAAGTAATAATTGTGGAAGAACTGTAAGCCTCAATCATGAAAAGTGACCAGCTGAATTAAAATCAAAATCTACTGGATTTACAATGAAAGAAAATTTAAGAATTGTTTTTGAACCAGAAATGGACAGAAATAAGAAAAATAATAACAGATTAACAATATGAACACGGTGTGTGCATATATGTGTGTCTGTGATTCTCCACAGACACACAAGGGACATGTCATCACATTGTGACAATAAATACTACGCAATGTGTAGAACCAGAATCCATCCATTCATTATCTAACCCACTTATTCCTGTGCAGGGTCATGGGGGTCTGCTGGAGATCAGCTTAGACAGAAGATGTGCTCCTTGCAGAGCTTTGATTTGTTCTATTCTGAAAACATCTCCTTCCAAATGACAAATGCATTGTAGGCTGATCTATCAGTCATGTTATAAAAGATGACCAGCAGCCAGCTTGCAGTCATTCGTTTAGACTTTGTCTAAATGATCCACCTCCATGGAGATGTGGGTTGCAAATATGTTACATGAACCATTTTCATTTCAATTTCAATTTTTTTTTTAAGATTTTTAATTTTCAAAATGGGTCAATTTGACCCGCAACATAATAGGAGGGTTAACCAGTCCTAAGAATGGAAATTTTTCTGGGGCACATTCAGAATAGTATCCTATCTGCCAAGTCTTGAGGAAACACCAGGAAGACGGCTGCTATCAAGTCAGGGGAACAAAAGAAATATTTAGTGTTTTAACAGTAAACATGAACTTGTTTGATGCTGTTTCACTGAATTATGGTCCTCTTAATAAGCTTTTTCTTGTTTTCTTTTTTAAATCATTGCTATAAGTTGGAGCAGGACAGTGGCTTGGTGGTCAGCACTGTTGCCTCACAGCAAGAAGGTTCCAAGAAGGTACATGTTCTCCCCATGCTTGCGTAGGTTTCCTCCGGTTATTCCGGCTTCCTCCCACAGTCCAAAGACATGCATGTTAGGTTAATTTATGGTTCTAAATTGCCCGTAGGAGAGATTGTGAGTGTGTATGATTGTTTGTCTCCATGTGGCCCTGCGATGGACTGGCGACCTGTCCAGGGTGTACCCCTGCCTTTACCCAAAGAGAGCTGGGATAGGCTCCAGCAGATCTCCATGACCCTGCATATGATTAAGCGGGCATAGATTATGGATGGATGCTTTAAGTTTTTCCAAGGATAACAACAATGTCACTAACATCAATCTGTGTAGCTCATACAAGCAATATGACCACTGCTCATTGTAGCACATTGATCTCTGACAAAACAACAGCTGTCGCTTTATATAAAAGTCATCAGAGACCACCGATGATGTGTAGAGTCCTTTAAGGCAACCTTTCTCAACCGGGGTGTCGCGGCACACTGGGGTGTCCTCTGGCTGCTTCAGGGGTGTCGTAAAAAAAATGACCTATTCTGACATTTCATATACAGTGGTACCACTACTTATGAACGTTTCTATTTTAAATTCTATTTCTATTTCAAAATTTTCAGGTAACGAAACGCCTCCAAGGGAAAATATTGCTTCTCGTTACGAAAGAAATTTCAGGATACGAAATGCAAAAATACAGTTGCGCTGCTACTCGCAGCTCCCAGAGTTTACCGAGCGTAAACATAGCTGTTGGCTCTCGGTTTGAAAGCGGTGCGTCTGAGCTGTTCTGCCATTGGCTATTGCTTAGCATCTTCCTGGCATCTCATTGGCTAGGAGGGCCCCTTGTCTGTATGAGCGTAACCCTGCAACCCAGGTAAACAAACAATTATTACCTCCGCCAAGGAGGTTATGTTTTTGGAGGTTATTCTTTTTTTTTTTTATTTTACAAATGTTATTTCTTCGTGTGGAAGTCAAAGGGTTTAAGAGTAAGTCTCTGTTTTATCACTAAACTGTTATTTTTGTACATTTGCATTGCCTTTATTTGTCAAAAATGTAGGATTTAATTAAATGTGCTTTAACGAGGCTACATTTTAATTCCTATGAAGCATGAACAATCACAAATTAACTTTTGTCTGCTTTTTTGGCATAAATCTGATTATTTTATCCATATATGTATTATCCAAACTTTGTTTCAAGAATTTTCATTCTCTCAGTTTCAACATTTTCAAACCCTCCTCCCACTTGCATCTACATTGTTGGTACCAAGCCTGCTCAAAACAACAGTCCGCAGCTCCCATGTCATTTATTTAGAACTAATTAGAGATATTTAATTTCAGAGTCAGTAAAACCATTTTCATCTTCCCATAAAACATTCAATTTTCTCTTTGTTTTATGATTCTAATGAAATTGCTTGTTTTTATTGAGTAAAAGTATCATTCAGGAAACTAGACATTTGGCAGCAGATAATTGAAGAGGTGCCTTTATACTGTTTTGTTCTGCATCAGAACAAGAGAAAAAGGACATCTCATAATGGCATAGACACAGCAGAGTTGAACTGATTAAATGCATTCAAAGCAAACAAAAGTTCTGAAAGTTTCCCACTACAATTGCTACACTATTCATGCATACAAATGTATTTTGCAAGATCCTTTGTAAAAATGGTTGCGGTGAAACCTGTGTTTTCACTAAACAATACCATAGCACAAAGACCTGGACTTTTCCTATTGCCCCACTATTGTTTAGCATTGTCATATTTTTTCTGAAAAGTAAATTAAGTTTCAAAAAGGGCTGGACCTGTCATCATGTTTCAAGTATACTTTTATTTCATTCATATAACTGTGTTGCTGTTCATTTTCCATAGCCTCATTCCACATGGCCCTATTATACAACCAGTAAGCCATTAACTAAGCGTCTTCCCCCAATTATTGTTTATTTGTACTAAGTAAGGAAGTTGTTGTACATGAATTAAGATCTCATACAACATGGTATCAAATGCAGGTCATACTGTATGATAATACAGTTACATTACTGCTGAAAAATACTGCACAATATAAAGTACAAAAATACAAAAAATTGAAATCAAAAATATAAAACCTGCACAGCTCCTGTCAAAGGTTAGAACAAATGTACTGAATTGTACAAACATTGCACTTCCACAGCCTAAACCGGCACAAATATTTCACTTTTCTAACACAATATAACTATTTTAACTGAGCAAAGAAGCTCACTTGAATTTTAATACTTTTGGCTGAGTTGGCTGTGATGGTTTCCACGCCAATAACTTCACTCAATTACATCTAAGTGATTTTTTCAACAGTTTTTGTGTGTGGTTCCCTCTTTGTCTCTTAGATAGTTTACTTGCAAATACCCCAAAATCTCTCCAGGTGTTGTGTATGTGCACCTCTAACAGGGTCAACAAAAAAATCTTGATGGTTGACCGTTAGGTAATTGTAACCTTCATCCCGAAGACAGTAGTAAGACCTCCACCCATCTGAAATGACAGAGCTTCCAGATGAACGTGCTTCTTTATTACAGGGAAGAGATACCTGGCTGAACGGTGATGTACAATGTTAAGAATGGGTCTCCTCCTGTCATCCTTAATCCCTAGCATTCCAAACACCCAGGAACTCATGTTGCTTGCCCGTCCTCTGTTGTACTGAAATTCACAAGAGCAAATACTTACAGTTAAAATGAGGACAATGATTCTGCAATAATGATGGGAAATGGTAGAGAATAAACCATAAGTAAAAAACTCAAAAGTTCTCTTTAGCTTTGGAGTAGTGGCGCATGCTTACAAACATTTTTATTTTCTGGGGTGTAGGAATAATGTAGTTTCTTAAAACCAACATTCCCCTCGATTGCAATAAACTACAGTGTATGTTATTCCAAAATGCAGATACACCTCAGGCAAAAACAGGTTTTTAATGTATGTACACAGCCTGGCCAAAAAACAAGTCGCCACCAACAAAAAAGGTCAAACACTCTAATATTTTGTTGGACCGCCTTTAGCTTTGATTATGGCACACATTAACTGTGGCATTGTTTCAATAGGCTTTTGCGATGGCACAAGATTTATTTCCATCCAGTGTTGGATTAATTTTTCACCAAGATCTTGCATTGATGATGGTAGAGTCTGACCGCTGCACAAAGCCAGCACATCCCAAAGATTCTCAATGGGATTAGGGTCTGGACTCTGGTGGCCAATCCATGTATGAAAATGTCTCATGCTCCCTGAACCAGTCTTTCACAATTTGAGCCCGATGAATCCTGGTATTGTCATCTTGGAATATGCCCATGCCATCAGAGGAGAAAAAATCCATTGATGGAATACAGTGATCCCTTGCCACTTCGCAGTTTAGTTCCATGGTTTTAGTTATTCGCGGATTTTTTTCAGAAATATATTATAAAAAAAAAAAAAAAAAAAAAAATCAAGAAATAATCACAGAAATTCTGCGAAAAATCCAGCCCACAGCAGACGAGAGGCCGCAGCTGCCAGCGAAACATCAAACGATGACTCACAGCCTCCTGTAAGCAACACGGAGAAACGCAGACGGCCCTGCACTCTAGAATTTGTGCGTTGATTGGCTGAGATGTATTTACTACAGTTTGGAGACCAGAGGCTGTTAGGGAACAGAAAGACCACAGTTTAGCCTTTGTCTTGTGTCACTGCACTGCCTCGCTACTTTTTGCGGTCTTTAAACATATTTTAAACACATTATTTAGGCTCGGGGGGCTCCAGTTCCAGTTCGCAGATTTTGATTGTTGCGGGGGGGCACCGGTCCCCATTAACCGCGAAAACTAAGGGATCACTGTAACCTGCTCATTCAGTCTGAATATAATGAAGTCAGCTGACGTCATTCTTTGAGCTCATACTGTTGCTGAACCTGGACCTGACCAACTGCAGCAACCCCAGATCATAACACTGCCCCCACAGGCTGGTACAGTAGCCACTAGGCATGATGGGTGCATCACTTCATCTGCCTCTCTTCTTACCCTGATGCTCCCATCACTCTGGAACAGGGTCAATCTGGACTCATCAGACTACATGACCTTCATCCATTGCTCCAGAGTCCAATCTTTATGCTACCGAGCAAATTGAAGCCTTTTTTTGGTTAGCCTCGCTGATTAGTGGTTTTCTTAAGGCTACACAGCTGTTCAGTCCCAACCCTTGAGTTCCCTTTGCATTGTACGAGTAGAAATGCTCTTACTTTCACTATTAAACATAGCCCTGAGTTCTACTGTTGTTTTTCTTCAATTTGATCTCACCAAGCGTTTAAGTGATCAATAATGAGTATGGGTATGGGTTTAGAAGAAATTGCTCAACATCATTAGCAGTGATGGAATTTGTAGAAAATATTACAACAGTTGTAGATAATAAGCAGTTTGGAGTAGGTGTGTTTATTGATCTACGTAAAGCATTTGATACGATCGATCACTCCTTACTTCTACAGAAATGTGAGCGGTATGGTATAAGAGGTATAACACAACTTTGGTTACGAAGTTATTTAAATAATAGGTTTCAATATGTGAGCACTGACGATATTAAATCTCATCTGAAGCATGTAACCTGTGGAGTTCCACAAGGCTCAGTGTTGGGACCAAAGTTATTTATACTTTACATAAATGATATTTGTACCGTAAGTGATACATTGAAATATGTTGTTTTTGCAGATGATACTAATTTATTTTGTTCTGGAGGGAACATAAAGGAGTTGTTAAAAACTGTAAAAATTGAATTGATGAAATTAACCAAATGGTTTGCTTAAAATAAACTATCGCTAAATGAAAATAAAACTAAATTTATGTTGTTCGGTGGTAAACGGACTAACATTGAGATAAAACTGAAATTAAACAACGTTGAAATTGAAAGAGTATATGAAACTAAGTTTTTGGGAGTAATAATAGATGACAAACTTTGTTGGAAGCCTCACATAAAACATGTAAAACAGAAATTATCCAAGTCTATTTCTATTCTTTACAAAACAAGAAATTTATTGAATAAGAGCTGCCTTCATTTGCTGTACTTTTCACTTGTGATGCCTTATATGACATATTGTGCTGAAATTTGGGGAAATACATACAAAACGAACTTAGATCCAATAATTAAACTGCAGAAAAGGGCTATTAGAATAATAAATGGAGCTGGATACCGTGATTCTACAAATCAGCTTTTTATAAGATCACACACATTAAAATTTTTGGACATTGTATATTCAAAAACCTTAGAAATTATGTTTCGAGTTGTAACTAAGACAATTCCTATTTGTATTCAAGAAATGTTTAAGCCAAGACAGGTGGTTTATAATTTAAAGGGGTTATTAATGTTTGAAACTTGCAGAGTTAGAACTAATTTAAAGTATAGATGTGTGTCAGTTTTGGGTGTAAAATTATGGAACGGATTGAACGATGAAATAAAAATGTGTAATTCTGTGTTAATCTTCAAGAAGACTTTAAAATCTAATATTATTAAAGATTATAAGGAAATTTGATTTGAATTAAATTTTTCTGTTTATGTTATGTGTTTTGTAATGATGTTCTATTGTGTAATAGTCAATTAATCCTCTGATGGTATAGGAAAGGCAAAAAAATAAGCCTTGGGGCTTCAGCCTATTCCTTTTTCGGTTATCTGAAATTTTCTTTTTGTAAAACATGATTTTATTTTTGTTTTAAACCAAAATAAAGCACACTCATTCATTCATAATCACAGTCACTGAGGATTTTTTTCCATCCACATTTCCTCCTGAAGGACGATGGGTCCCCACCATCCTTCCAGTTTTTAATAATGCGTTGGACAGTTCTTAGCCCAATTTTGGTAGTTTCTGCAATCTCCTTAGATGTTTTCTCTGCTTGTTGCATGCCAATGATTTGACCCTTCTCAAATAGACTAACATCTTTCCCACGACCATGGGATGTGTCTTTTGACATGGTTGTTTAGGGAATGAGAAGCAACTCATTGCACCACTTTGGGTTAAATAACTTGGTGCCAGCTGAAAGATAATCGTCCACACAGTAATTATCCAATAAGGGGCTTATACCTATTTGCTTAGTTAAATTCAGGTGGCGACTTGTTTTTGGCCAAGCAGTGTATATTGTCTCTATTGATAGTAGCTGAGTTTAGCACAGACTTGACCAACATCAAATATACATTTTTAGGCAAGGCAAGGCAAGTTTATATGTATAGCACATTTCGTGTATAAGACGATTCAAGGTGCTTTACATAAAACTTTTGAAGCATTACAGAGCATTAAAAAGTACATTAAAACAGGAAGGAAATAAAAAGAAGATAAAATAATAAAATGCAAAAAGTTAATCAACAGTTGTTTTGATTAAAAAAGAATAAAAAATGTAGATAAAGAACAAGAAATAAAAGTTAACTGTTTTGATAAAATGTGGCAAATAGAAAAGTTTTTAACCTTGATGTAAAACTGCTGAGAGTTTAAGCAGACCTGCAGTTTTCTGGGAGTTTTTCCACATTTGAGGACCAAAAAAACTGAACGCTGCCTAACCGTGTTTAGTTGTGTCTCTGGGAACTTTCTGTTCACAAAACAGAAAATATGTACACAAAATCATGTATTTGGCATCAAAGTAATACTCATAAGTGTAACTTTCATACCCTTCTTTTATTGGCCAAATTTTCCTCATCTATCATAACAATCTCTGCTCTTTGTCCAACAGTCTGCTTGCCTCTTATTCTCATTCTTTTCATTCCTGATTTGCAAACTCTCCCCAGCTTGTCTGCAAGTTTACTCAGAGTTGCAGAACAGAGTTGGGCAAATCTGTAATAGATCAACCAGATAAAGATTTGAACTTTGAAGTGGTTGGTTAAAACCAATGTCTTATGGTAATAAAAGACTAACAACAACATAATTTCTTATTTGCAGTCCCATTTGCAGACACGGCAGATACTCATAGTCTGAATATAGAGTGTGTTTAACTTCAAACAACAATCTCAAAAGCAAAGTAGGATGAAGAACATTCCCTATATGAGAGGAGGAATGGAATAAAACTCCAAAACAAATTAAATATACTGTATCTTTGAAGAGTTTAAAGAAGAAAACAAAACATTGATACTGAGTAAATTAGCACAGTAAAGTGTCTGTTTAAAAACTTATGTTCTTTTGTTTCTGTTTGTACTACAGACTCTTCGCAACCCAGCACTTATACAGAATTCATAAGACTGTATATTATAGTATAAACATTCTTAAGCATTTCATAATAACATTGCATTGATTTTGAGTTTGAGTCTTCGATTTTTGTTATTATTACAATTTAAGCAAAGTCCACACCATGACTGAAGCCTTTAGAATCAATGGCGTGGACCGGGGAAAACCATCATGATGACTGCTGCAATTGCAGAGCTCAACACTGTGGATCCTGTAACATTCAACACTCTGAAGTATGATCCTACAACTGAGACCCTGCAGTTCTTTGCTAAGAGGTGTGCAATGCACATAACCCCTGGGAAGAAGTGCATTATTGAGGACAGATAGATAGATAGATGTGTATGCATTGGGTAAAGATATATTTTGTTGATTTTTTTGGGAAACGGGTCTATTTACTATTTAGATTTATTGACAAGAGGTTCTATATGAATCAAAAGTATGGGTATGCACATGTGTGTATGTATATTGATTTATGTATTTTATTTATTTTCAGTTACAAAGATTCATGCTAGGTGTTAATGTTGTCATGCTTTATACAATTGTTTTGACATGTCTGGAATGAATCAATAAAATGAAATGTAATGAAATATTTACGTGATGTCCATTTCTCGGAAGTGCAGCCACTGTACTAAACTGTCTCCATTAATCGACAATTTGCCTAAGTGTGGACTGATGGGTGTCTAAGCACCTTGAGGATTACTGTGTATCCCTAACCTTGTGTTGATCAATTAGACTTGATAATATGTCTTTAGAGATTTCCTTTTTGTGAGCAATGGCTCTCATTAGCAGATGGTTCGTATGAACAACAAACCAAAAAATGTTTGGCTGTCTTTTATTAAATAAATCAGCAATAAACCAAACCTTCAATATAATTTTTTAAACACTCCAGGTGTGCAAACTTTTGTCACAGATTAGCTTCCAGGGAAGCAGTTAATTTCAAGGAATTCACAGTATTTCAGTGGCACTGTGGCTAACAAGCTCATGGGAACAAGATAAACTTCTTTATTGCTATCAAGTAATTATTGACAAAATTACTTAAAGAAGAGAATTGAATATCCTCTAATATGTATCTTCTCACTGTAGCCCAGGATACACTCTACAATCATAGATGCCCAAACACTAAAAGTATGGAAGTTACCTTTAGCATCATGACTGCCACCTACACATTTCAAACACGTAACTCATCCAAGTCCATCTGTCTACTTTTTAAGATTTATAAATGATTTCATAACTTAAAATGTATCAAATTTTAATTTGCCATATATACATTGCTACCACGCTGTCATGTTAAAAGGTGAACTTACTCCTCGAAAATTAGATATGAAAAGAGCAGGTGTTGTGAAGAGGTAAAGTTTGAGCTTCCTGAGGCGTGTGCACGTGTGTCTTACACACATCCCTACTGGGTTGACAAGGTGGCTAACGGGGGGGCACAAATATCTGCAGAATCAGCTCTGGACTTTCTCACCAGTTGCCAGTTCACACATGCACTTCACAACCTGAGATTCTGTGCATCATGTATTTTCATAATTGGAAACCTCAGAGAGGTGTCTGAAACACATTCACAATATTGTTGGATGATTGGAAAGCAATGAAAGATTTCTGGAGGATTGTCAGCTGTGAGAATGTCACTTGTGTTCTTACTTGGTCATCTTCCATGCTTAATGTGATTTCTGCAATAGTTCAAGTTAAGTTAAGTTTTTTACATGATCCTTAAGCATCCTAAAATGATCCTAAAAGCAGTCCTGGAAAAGCGATATATGTGATATGTTATATTTACCATCTTTTAATCCAACTGCCTCTCGCATAGGTAAGAGGAAAAAGGACAGCAGTGTGCTTCATCTTGGCATTAAATGCACCTTGTAAGGAGAGGAAACAATTTAATATGACAAGCTTCATTAACCAGAGAGCATGAACAGACTCCCCAAATTTTCAAGACACATTGCCTTGGATTTTGACCTTGATTGCTTTGACTTAGGGCTGTAGTTTGTATAAATTGACAGCAGTGATGGTATAAGCATCTACTGACAAATTTTGACTCAGCTGTCCTTGGCAGAAATTTATTTCGATCCGGTTCATCTTCACTCATCTGGACACCATAAATCTTTCGGATATGACAAAGCTCTTTGGATATCTTACCTGCTTCTGTAAGGACAAGGCCACCAGCTTGATGTGTCTGTCAAGCTTAGTTTTGAACTGGTTTCATTGTCTGCCATTTGTCATAGGACCAAGCTCACTGACTTCAAAAACCCCAAAAAACAGAAACAGAGGCAAAAAAAAAAAAAAGGTTTCACGCAATTAGAATGAATGTTCATTTTTGGGATTTATTTCCCAATAAAATGTGATCTGATCTTCATTTAAGCCATAATGATGATGCACTTGATCTGATAACAGACAAACATACACTCACTGGCCACTTTTTAGGTACATCTTGCTCGTACCTGGTGAGTCACATTTTTGCCTTCAGAACTGCCTTAATTCTCCGTGGCAGATAATCAAGGTGTTGGAATCATTCTTCAGAGATTTTGGTCCATATTAGCAT
The DNA here is from genome assembly GCA_018398805.1 of Hirundichthys speculiger. Classification (NCBI taxonomy): domain Eukaryota; kingdom Metazoa; phylum Chordata; class Actinopteri; order Beloniformes; family Exocoetidae; genus Hirundichthys; species Hirundichthys speculiger. The sequence continues at coordinate 188,889 of JAGFBZ010001146.1, forward strand.
AGCATCACACAGTTACTGCAGATTTGTCGGCTGCACATTAATGACACTGAAGGAATGGACAAAAATTTGTCCTGAACATTGTTTAGCTCTAATCAAGAGATACAGTGAGTGTTTGCCTTAAATCATTGCTGCCAATCGAGGTTCAACCAGCTTTGAACTCCAAGGTTGAACTCCAAGGTTTCTCTAACTTGTTCCTCCAGCACTATGAATATTAATTGGTGTGTTCAGTAAAGACACAAGAAATAATAATTGTTTGCTTTATTACCTTCAGCATATTCTGTTTGTCTATTACTGTGACTTAAATGAAGATCAGATTACATTTTATGACAACTTAATTGTGAAAACCAGTTACTTCTAAGGGATTTGCCTACTTTTCCATTGCCCATGTTAGTAAGTGTAAAAAAAAAAAACAGTAACAGACTACGAACTTTAAAAGGGATTGTAGTGCAATTTTTATTCTCTTACCACAGACTGTCAACAGTAATAAAATCCCCAAAAATACTCCAAATAAAAATATTAAACTTATAATGGTTTCCAACTCAAAGTTTGAAACTCATTTTGATCTCTTCTTCTTCTTCTGTTTCAAACTTAATGTGCTCAACAAAAACAGTAGTCAATTAATATAAAATATAAACCTTTTCTTATTTACAGAAAAATATAATTTCTTTTTATGCTACACCTTACATTCAGCATTGTAAAAAAGAAAAAAGGTTAATTATCCAAAATAATTAAAACAGGAAATAATGTGTCAAGCAGCGGTTCACATGAATATGAAGAAGTAACTTGATGTTCTTGATTTTATTCACACTTCGGTGTGCCAATTTTGGAATGACTTTTCATTCTTTGTCCTTATCTGCTCTTTATTTGAACTTCCTGCAGACAGTGAGAGTGAGTCAGACTTCCCCCTGCACACGGAGACAAGATAGGAATCAGAAGCGAAGGAACTGCCAGGTTAATAATGTAGCTGTCAAATGTGGTGAGGGCATTTGGGATACAGTAAGTACATGCTATGCCCTATATATATATATATATATATATATATATATATATATATATATATATATATATATATATATATATATATATATATATATATATATATATATATATATATATATATATATATATATATATATATAACCAACCTGACCTCTAAGTCTCCAAAATAAGCATGATCTTATTAAGAATACATTGTTTTGATGGACTGGTAATGTGTTAAACTAATACTGGGACCACAGACAAAATGTCAGTTTGCAGATTTGTTGAGGTGTACACACAAACCCTGTTGTCATTCTTGATTTAAAGACTTCCTCATTCAGTTGAGGATGGATAAAGATCGTATCCATTCCGGAGCATAGAGTTGATGATGGTGATGTAGAACAAATGTGAGATTTGCACCCAATATTGATTCTTTAATGGGAAATTTCTATGTTTATGTTTTTACTCAACCTCGGCAGAGGTTGAGTAAAACTCTGTGTGGAGTTTGCATGTTCTCCTGGTGCTTGCGTGGGTTTTCTCTGGGTACTCCGATTTCCTCCCACAGTCCAAAGACATGCGTGTCAGGTTAATTGGTGGTTCTAAATTGCCCATAGGAGTGAGAGTGAGTGTGAGTGTGCGTGGTTGTTTGTCTATATGTGGCCCTGCGATAGACTGGTGACCTGTCCAGGGTGAACCCCTGCCTTTCGCCCAAAGAGAGCTGGGAAAGGCTCCAGTAGATCTCTGTGACCATACAGAGGATTAAGCGGGTAGAAGTAATGGATTAAAAAATGGATCCTTTGTGTCAGACTGGGGGGGGTTACATGCGGGCATCTGAGGCATCTGAGGGTGTATTGCTCATGAATGGATTAAATTAATCAAAATGAAGATAAGCAGACGTGGATTCTTACACAGGTATTGTTTTGGTAGCAACTGAAGTAGCATCAGAAATGAGGATGGATGGACTGATATTATCAAAAGGAAAGTAAGGTAAAGCTAGCTAGCATCATAGGTCAGAATAAGTTAAAGTATGCAAAGTAAAGTGTGAGTAAAAATAGCTAGCTTGTGGTGACTGAGGTCATGTTCCAACAAGTCATCCATCTTGTTTGTTCCACCCATTTGCCCAGTTTTGATTTAACCGGGGTTGGGTATGGTCATCTCCTGCCAAATCCAAATTGATTTCACAGAAAGCACGAAGAAACAGGTTTATAATGCTCTTCAGAAAACCTGTGGGTAAAGTTCAAGGATTGTCCAGTTGTTTTCATACAGTCTTTCATGTCACTGTGAAATGACTCAGATACTGCTGCCCTGTAGAACACCTAACCTTTTTAAAGAATATGAGTTTGTTTGGTGTATTTTATTCTACAGAATCAATGTGTGGTGAATGGTAAGATCATGGTGAGAAATTTATACATCAAATCTTAAAGAGCTATCAACCTGTAAAGGCTTATATCTTCAAAATCTAGCACTGTAAATGTCTCCTCTTGGTTAGGGTGGTGTACTCACTTCTGTTGTTTTGGACTGTGTGCATTTCTGTATTATTTCTCATCAAATTCCTGTTCATTGGTTTTTGGACATGGATAATTGCAGCAGTCCCACGGTAGGGTTTTTATTCTAAATTCTTAAGTCTGAATTTATTTATTTATCTATTTTACCAAACCCACTGGTCAATGTGTCTCTGAGAGGATCTAGACTCTATTTTGGGCCAAATCACAGATGTCACTCCACATCACTGCTTGCATTTGTTTTTCCACATTTCATTTTCTCAAATAAATGTATCCTTTAAAAGCCTACTCCATTGCAGCACCTGTCCTTTTATTCATGTTCCGATTACTTCACTCCCCTGAGGTTTCAGTGCAACAGCACGTGATGTTGGCTGGCCAGATTGTAGATGAATATACTGCATATACCTGCCAGACTCTTCATGTGGGTACAGAATGGCAGAGAGACGGCAGACAGACCTCCAAAGTGCATGTTTACCTGCCGCTGCAGTGACAGGCCCTCATAAATCACTGCTATCTCCCACTGGTCGCACATGCCGCTTTTGTCCTTCACACAATGAGGGCCTTCCTCCATGATGGCTGTAGACAGTTTGTATGCTGCGGTACAGCTGGAAGCTAATGCACTGTACACATGTACACAATCTTACTTATCATATCTCATCTCATCTCATTTGTTTCTGATTATCAATCACATGCATTTTAACACATTTTATTTCTGAAATGAACAATTTTGCCTTGAAACCTCCTCTTTGTGCACACTGGACAATGTCACTCTGACGCTCATCACAAATGTGGTGCAGTAATCCTTGCTGCTGTCATGCAACTAACAGAAAGTTTCAGGAAACAGCAGCATTTTCTGGGATGTGTGAAACCTGTAGCCAGCGTGAGAGGTGGTGTAATGGATTTGCTCATGCTCACTCATAAACTGACAAACACATGCCGCAGGGATAGAATTGTGCCCTGTGGGAACAAAAAAGTGAAAGATTACAAATGAAACAAAATGCAGATGTAATTATCATATTTCCAATAGACTGCATTCCTTCAATAACAATGTGACTCCACTAGCAGTACTTCAGCAGCAATAAAAATCCGGGGCAATGTATGTTTGAGAGACAATTCCACTGCTGTCATAAAGCCATATGCCTCTATTAACAGGAAGTGCTGTCAGTACCATATATTTCTTTTTTTTTCCCTTCAGTCTCTTTCTGCAGTACCAGCACACTGTGTTTTTGTGTCGGACTGCCTTGTTTGATTCATCATTTCTTTTACAATGCTGCTATCAGTGTGCTGCACGCTGGGGACCCGTTGACATGCAGATTCTGCACATACATCAATTTAAATTGGTAATGCTCATCTGTAATGAGCCTCTCCACCAAACCACGAAGGACCCAGATTGAAATGTTAATGGAAGTTCTTTTTGTTGGCAACAAGACAGTTAATTTGTCCCTTTTCTTCCTATTATTTCTCTTCTCTTTTCCTGTCTTTGTGTCTTTAAAATCTTGCAAATCTGGATAGCAGATGTCATTAATGGGAAAAAGGAATAAAATTCCACATACCAGCCATAAGCAGTCAGAATAAAAAAAAAAAAAAGGACTGATTATTAACAATGATGCTGACATTTTAAAGGGACATAATCCATTTTTAACAAAACAAAAGTGTTGATAATTCACCTCATTACAGCCTTAAAACAACCGTAGCATCTCTGCAAATGCCAATATTAATTTCATTTTCTGAACTGCTTCATCATATTTAGTGTTTTGCTTTGAGAATCTTGTGCTTTCAGAGAAGTGGGGAGACAGCCTGGAGAATTAAAAAGTCTATAACATGGTCAACACAATATCAGTCATGCAAACTCATTCGTATTGTTTATTTAAGCTTCCCAGTTTAAGATATGCAAGGCTGCCAAGGTCATGCATTAACCGTGAGAGTCACACAAACTAGTTCCCACACTCCTACATCATGCCACTGATATCTCATACTGAGAATCCCATCAACATCAATTTGAGTTTAATTTATTGCTGACGCCGCTGCGTTGAAGTGTGGTGAACTCTCCTGCCTTTGGTAACCTAATAATTACAAGGGAATTTAAAGCTTGTTTACGCTCCTTGTATAGAGGTACAGGGACTCCTGATGGTAGATAGGTCACTTCTCACTGAACATCCATCACTTAATTTTAGCACTGTTAGCTTTTTGTAGCAATTAGGTGTTACCTATCAGTCGATGGTTGATATCTGGTTGTTATACGCTGAGCTTCATGGATGTGCTGAGTACTTGTTCTTATCAAGAAAAAATTCAATCTAATCTAATCTAGGATCCTGTGAAGGTATTTATTGCCATAGGATAAAATATATCATTATATAGATTTGATGAAACAAATGTTTTTTGTGTGAAGAACCTAACAAAAATACTACTCTACTATACTACTATACGACCACTATACTATACTAAGGAAAAAGATTAAATCACTCAATGAGGAGGAAAATGTCATGGAACCACCTGTAATTTACAGTTCTAAAACATCTGCATCAGATCAAATCTCCTAATTAGTCTGCAATTAAAATAGAACTTGCACACCTTGGTGAGCTTTGATATCAAGTTTTAGTACTGAAACAAAGAAGAGGGTTAAAAAAAAAATCATCAGTCAAAATCATTACAGAATGTTGCAAAAGATGTTTGTTGTTTCCAGTCAGTTGTACCAAGTACCAAGAAAATGGGGAGGCCGTAAAAAGGAAGCATCCTGGTTGACCAAGGAAGACATCAAAGTGTCAAAACAGAAAACTGACAGCGGACATAAATCAAAAAAAAAAAAAAAAAAACAAGGTTCCAGTGGACTAAAGAAAAGCAATCACGGACTGCGTTTGACAGGATGAAAGTGATATTCAGTGATGAATCACCAGTTTGATTTGGGCAAAGTGATGATGCTGGAATTTTTATTTGGTGTCCATTCCAGTGAAAAGTATGAAGATGACTGCCTGAAGAAAACATGCATATTTCCACAATCATTGATTACATGGGATTGATGGCAGTCATTACATCTTAAATCCATGTTTAAGTGTACATTGAAGTTTTGGATACATTCCATCAATTAAAAGGATGTTTGGTGATGATGGCATCATTTTTTTCAGATAATAATGCATCTTACCACAGAGCAAATGTTTTGTCAGTGACATGGCCTGAAAATAGTCTGAACCTCAATTCAGCTGAAAGTCTCTAGTGGAAATTGAGGGAAATGGTCCATGACCCTCGAAGCAGATCTGGTAACAAAAAGAGAAAGTTGGATTGATGAATACTTTTTGTTCACAGTTAAGTCCATGCCTCAGAGAGCTCAAGCTGTTATAGAAGCAAGAGATGATGCAATAAAATACTAGAGGTGGTGTTTTTTTGTTCATGATTCCATAATCTTTCTTCAGAATAGGGTGATGACTAATTTGTTTCCTCAGTTTGATCTAAAAAAAAAAAAAACAATTGCTACTTACTACAAGAATTTTCTTTCTTTTAAAGGTTTGAATTTTGGTTAAACATCTTTCAAACAAATTTACATCCCACCAAGCATGGTATTCCATTATTTTTTCCAGAGGCTGCATATTGTATTCATTTTAAATTTCCACAAGTACTGCCCCACAATAATCTACATCAGTGGTTGTGAACTGGTGGGTCCGCGACCCAAAAGTGGGTCCCAGACCCGTTTTCAGTGGGTCGTGGGCCTTTTCCTGGGGAAGGAAATGCTAAAAAAAAAAAAAATGCATGTCATTCATACTCCTTAACAGTAGATGGCGATGATGACGTGTAATGCGAGTTGACACCCGCCAGTTCACACCATAGCAAAAGACCTGCAAAGTTTTACATACGTTGAGCATGGCGAAACACAGATACAATGAAGAATATATGAGATATGGATTTTCTTATCTTGAATACAAAGGTCAGTGAATGGTTATTCAGCTAAAACTATATAGTATATAGTATATATATATATATAGTATATAGAACTATTTTGAGTTCTTTTTGAAACTACTGCTCAGTGGTTGGACTGTTTTATTTCATTTTTGTGCATAAAAGCACTGTTGAGTCTTAAAAATGGCTGTTACTGAAATGTTCTAATTGTTTTGTCAGCCCAATGATTAATGCTTAAATAAGTGACTAGATCATTTTAATAGGAAATTGTTATATATATTCAGGAAGTGGGTTACTCAGCAAATGCTACATATTTGAGTTCTTTTTAAAACTACTGCTCAGTGGTTGCACTTTTTTATTTCATTTCATGTTTGTGCATGTTGAGTCTGTTTAAAAAAAAAGGCCAAAGTTACTAAAGTGAAGTGTTTTGGATTAAATTTAAAATGCAGCTAATTGAGCATCAAAGGGAATATTTCCCACTTGAAGTCTTTTTGGATATGCTATTTTGGTTTTGCCATTTTGGTTCACCAGTAATCTTATTTTTTTGTGTTGGCATTCTGTGATATTCTGTTCTACTATCTCCAATTCAAACTGCACAATCTTTTCATTCAATAAATTTGAGAAGTTGGAAATTGTCGTTGATTTGGGTCATGGCTTGTCATTAAGGGTGATGGTGGGTCCTGAAGCCAGACCAGTTGAGAACCACTGATCTACATCATCATGATAAAGAAAACTGAGCAAGGACTTCATGGATCATGAGCTCATGTATATTGAGCCAGCTGAATATCTTTTTTGAGGGTCAGCTGTTTTAGGGATAAATGGACTCAATAAATGACGAAGCACAACTTCTTTTTGTACTCTATGACATGTCACATGCACAGTACTTTTATCTATTGAAAAATGATGACAAGGCTATATAGACTTCGTATTTACATTTTTAAGAAGTGACCAGTGTAAACAGATTCAATGATTTCCTCCAGATTGCCAAGCTTGTTCTCTTGTAATTGAATGCCAATGCAGAATGTTTATTCTAGATGTTGGAACTGAACAAGAACAAAACATACAACAGTGAGGCACTGCATGGAACCCCTGCATTCAACAAAACCAGCCTGGATTGTAACTCCACCCCCGACTTCTTACTCTAAATTTTTTTAATGAAACTCGACACCCCTGGATACGTGTTTTTTAAATACAGCTGGAAGCTGGGACTACCTGGAGAAAACAGGGGCCAACACACAAACTCCACATCACTATGCCAACCACCACATCACCACAAATCCCAATGTGTCAATTCAAATTATAATTTTTTCTTCAATGAAAGATACATTTCCATTTCATTTAAAGTATTATTTTGTCTGGTTGTCACCGATAGTCCATAAAGCAAGATGGAGCAGTAAAATAACACTAAACTTCTGTTCTGATCGTCTCTTGTGACAACTGCGTATTGTTTCACACCACTGCGCAACACATCAACAATGATGAAACTAGCTCACAAAGCTGCAGTAGACATCCTGGCAGAGGCGACTAAAAGACTCCAGGAGGGAATGATAGAAGGGAAAACAAAAAAGCACATATGAGACCAAACAGACAGTGTCAAAAGCAACTTCACCATCCAATCTACATAAGGACACACTATCTATCTATCTATCTATGGGCTGTGAAAGTTAACGCAAATTCTGTTTAACGCCACTATTTTTAACGTGAGATTAACGCACACACGTTTCTGTAAAAAATCGGAACGGACCCACGGAACAGACCCACGGAACAGACCCACGAAATGGACCCGTATTGGGGTCCACTTGCACTTAATGCCGGATCCGCTTTGGAGCCGGATCGCGGACCTGCTAGCTCCATTCTGAATCCTGTCCGTATCCACGATTAAAACCTTACCTCCGCGGCGAGTCTGCTCAGAACCCGCAAATACGTTGCTGGTGCCATCAGCAAATTACTGCCATCAAGTAGCAGCCCTGACAAAATACACTAAGAAGCATGACGAATTAAGCCCTCAAAAAGTACAGCAGCATTGGTGGACTTCTGGTTTTCAAACTAAAGGCTTACAAATATTAAGCAGATCCCCGTGACCCTGTATAGGATAAAATGGGTATAGATGGATAGATAAACAGAACATTAAAAAAAAAAAAAGTGATTAATCGCGAGTTAACTATGAAAATCTTTGGATTAATCATGATAAAAAAAATTTACTGACGGCCCTAACAAATATATATATATATATATATATATATATATATATATATATATATATATATATATATATATATATATAAGATCAAAGACAGTTTTTACTTAATGTTAACGCATGAAATTTAAATTGTGGAAAACAGAGTTTTGACAGAAATACTTCCTAAAAGTTGTGACATGTATTGTGACCATGGTTAAACCATAAAGCAAATTCAAGATTAAGTAATGTTACTAAAAAGATCTGTTAAAGATTAAAAAGTGTCACAACCCGGCTCAGAGGCCGGGACAAAATGAGGGAGGCAACTCAAGATAGTCGGTACCAACAGTATAAGTTTATTTTAAAAACCAATCGCACCACAACGACACCGACAATAACCCCAGCCAAACCATCTGCCAGCCGCAGTCCTGCCAACTGGACCAACAGCCCATCAGCCGAGCCTCAGAACGCCAGCAGTAATCACAGAGTGGTGACGCAGGATCATCTCCCCAGAGCAGCCCTCATCACCGCCTCCCAGCAGCCTGAAGGTGGACTTCTTGAAGGTATGGAGAACCACTGAGCCCAGGTGTGTCTCCTCCTGCTGACGACTCTCTACCTGCAACACAACGAACCCAACACATCAAAACACCACCACCTGGTGTACAGGTGGAGGAGTTGTCGCAAAAGTTACACTGAAATAAATGATTACAACAGTCCTAATAACATCTTTAAAGCATGATCACCATTCCGCTACATTAACATGTAACAGCAGCTTTAATGGTTGGATGCTGAACTGTCCTTCAGAAACTAATTCAACCTGTGTTTGGTCTGCCCTTCAGCAGCAGTATCTGCAGACTGTCACCAGAAAGACAGCAAAACACCTGTAAAACAACGATTGGCCAGATTATGGGCTTTCACAAACAAGTCTGTCCCGCTCGCCTCCTGAGAAAGAAGAGAACACTTTCACAACCACATTTGTGCATGTCAGGTTTTTCTTTTCTCTGTAGTGCTATGAGTGTGATACAAAGATACCCCCCCCCCCCAATATTTTGTCTTATCTCAATTAAGTGTTTCTTCAAGACTTCTAACCCAGAATACTTTATGTCACATTTCTCCTGTCTCCTGTCTTGCAGGTGGGTGGGGGTAGCAACTGAAAGTCCCCCCACCCTCCGCTAGGTTGCCGTGCTTTGTTGATGTGTTGTTTGAAGTATCAAGAGTCATGACGCCAACTCGAAATCCCTTACACTGCCTTTAACACTAGAACCGCCGACATTCCAAACTTCCTAGAACCGCCGAGGGGGGTCATTTTGACCCCCTCGCTACAACAGCGTCACTGATGCTAAGATGTCATTTCTAGAAGTTGTGAAGTGGCTAATTCCTAAATATTTCTGAAATAATAATGGAAACTTGTCAAAATAAGTGTTTAAAATGTATATTTTGCCAGCTTTTTTCTCCGTAGCCGAACGCTGCGCCGCTATCTCTCTCAGCCACACAAATAAATACATCGGTACGTTCATCAACAAACTGTAGGAGCTGTATGTTAACACAAACATGAAAACAACAGCAATCGAATGACAGACTATTTACAATACAAAACAACAGACTTCAGATGTTAACAGATATTTTATTAATTTTTGAAAAACGGATTAACGCTGCGTGCTCCCCCTCACGCACACATGACTCCATTCCCAGCCCTCATCTCCACCGGCGCGGCTCTGCCACCGTACAGTCACAGGTTTGCTGTATCACCCGGTCCATCAAGTACATGAACGCATTCACAGGGTCGTCAATGTTGTGGCGCGCGTATGCAGTTGGACCACCTCTCTCCACCGGGACATTTTTGGACTGGGCTCTCCCGGTCCGCAGTCCCAGCTTTATGGGTCTCCAAACGGCGACCCATCCTTGGCCGCCTCATGTAGCTGACATACAGGTTGAGCTCTGAACAATGTAAATATAATTATAAAAATAATATTTATGATTAGATCAGTCAGAGTCGTTGCCTCGCTAAAATACCAAATGATTAGAACCAGAGGAAACTAAAACGCTTGACTTCCGAATTTACCTGTATTTCCGCGAGCCCCCACTGTGTCTGAGGACTGAATGTATGTGGCGGTGACCCCGCACTTATAGAAGCCGTTTTTCATAAATTCGGCTCCTCATCTTCAGTTGATGTCGTATCACCTGGTAAAAATGACGAGTCGTCGGTCTCTCTCTCCACCGATTCCTCCTCACTGACATCTACGGTGATCTCTGCTCTTTCTGACTCTCCCTCACTCAGATCTCTGGTACAACAGCCAGCTGTTATTTTTGTTGGGTTCAATTCTTAAATTTTGCTGTTTGTTTGAAAGATTTAGTGATGAAAATAGTTGTCAAAGTCCGATGACGGCACAAAGTTTGGGCGTTGCTAAGCAACAGAGAGAAGTGGGAGGGGCGTGGCGCAAAAGGGGGCAGCTGTATACAGCGTTTATGTGAGGGGGTAAAAATTACCCCCCTCGGCGGTTCTAGGTATAAATGGTCATAATATTTTTTCTTTTCATCACACACTCACCAAAATTCACTGAATGATTAATAATTCCATTTTAGGAAAAGTCATGTACTTACAGATGTAGGGGTTTTATTTTAACAAAAATACAAACGTTTGAAAATGCTAGGGGGTAAAAATTACCCCCTTGGCGGTTCTAGTGTTAATTTCATGACATTTGTCAATATATATCCATGTTTGCATTTCAAGCCTAGAACACATCCCCAAAAAAGGACAATTTAGGTATAGTAATGACAGGAAAGTTATTTCAAACACCTAAAATGAACAGGTGTACCATAAAAGACAGGAGATGCTTTTGTAACTGCCAACAGTTTGCACACTGTGTTTATCACTCGTGTGTGTTCAACTGTAAAAATGATTTATTTTGTAGCATACTATAGCATTGGTTGCCGATTTCCAGTCATAAAAACATATATGTGTTTAACACTAGAAAATCTTTCCAAAATTTCCAAAATTCCAAACTTCCTAGACCCTCAGAGGGGGGTCATTTTGACCCCCTTGCTACAACAGCGTTAGTGATGCTAAGATGTCATTTCTAGAAGTTGTGAAGTGGCTAATTCTTAAATATTTCTGAAATAATAATGGACACTTGTCAAAATAAGTGTTTAAAATGTATATTTTTGCGAGTTTTTTTCTACGTGGCCGAACGCTGCACTCTCTCTCTTTCTCTCAGCCACACAAATAAATACATCAGTACATTCATCAACAAACTGTAAGAGCTCTATGTTAAAACAAACATGAAAACAACAGCGAATGACAGACTATTTTCAATACAAACAACAGATTTCAGATGTTAACAGATACTTTAATAATTTTGGAAAAACGGATTAACGCTGTGCGCTCCCCCTCACGCACACATAACTCCATTCCCAGCCCTCCTCTTATCACTGGCGCGCCTCCTCCACCTTACAGTCACAGATGTGCTGTAGCACATACGATCACCAATGTTGCGGCGCGCGTATGGAGTTGGACCACCTCTCCACTGGGACATTTTTGGACTGGGCTCTCCTGGCCCGCAGTCCCAGCTTTATGGGTCTCCAAACGGTTCTGTCTTTGGCTGCCTCATGTAGCTCACACACCAGAGGAAACTAAAACGCTTGACTTCTGAATTTACCTGTCACAGTATTTCCACGAGCCCCCACTGTGTCTGAGGACTGAATGTATGTGGAGGGTGACCCCTCACTTATAGAAGCCAGACCTTTTTCATAAATTCGGCTCCTCATCCTCAGTTGATGTCTAATCACCTGGTAAAAATGATGAGTCGTCGGTCTCTCTCTCCACTGATTCCTCGTCACTCACATCTACGGTGATCTCTGCTCTTTCTGACTCCTTCACTCAGATCCTGGTACAACAGCCAGCTGTTATTTTTGTTGGGTTCAAATCTTAAATTTTGCTGTTTGTTTGAAAGATTTAGTGATGACAATAGTTGTCAAAGTCCGATGATGGCACAAAGTTAGAGCGTTGCTGAGCAACTGGGAGAAGTGGGAGGGGCATAGCAAAAAGTGACAGCTGTATACAGTGATTATCTGAGGGGGTAAAATGACCCCCCTTGGCGGTTCCAGGTATAAATGGTCATATTAATTTTTCTTTTTATCACACACTCACCAAAATTCACTGAATGATTAATAAATCCATTTTAGGAAAAGTCATGAACTTACAGAGGTAGAAGTTTTATTTTAACAGAAATACAAAAAAATGCTAGGGGCCAAAAATGACCCCCTTGGCGGTTCTAGTGTTAACATTAAGTTAAAGAAAGAGAAAGACCAAATGTTGGATGTCTGGCGAAAGCCACATCTAATCAAGCGGTTTAGGGAGCATTTCACGCCCCACCACCCCAAAGTATGATATCATCTATCGTGACACATGCTGCATACTGGCCATCTGCCAGAAAGATGTCCATCTCTCTGCAGCACATGAGCTGGAAGATATTTGGTGAAGGGTTTGTTTGTCTAGTTGGTTGGTTTCTGTGCATTCTGTCAGTGAGCAGCACTGATGGAAGCCTCAAAAGGATCAAGATCCCTGTACAAAAAAGGACCCCTGGAACAAGTATCTGGAAAACAGCTTGAAACCTTGCACAAAAATAAAAATAAACTGCTTAATTTTCCAGTGATAATGACCTACTAATTAGTTCATGTTTTCTTTCTTGTACAAAGCTGCAGATCTTTGACGAGCAATCACTCCCTGCACACATTCACAGGCATGAATCCGTAAAGTATTAGTAATTAGTAACGTATCAATAGTTTGAATACAATAATAAATACTGTAAATTAAAAACTATTAATAATTATTCTATAATTTATCTATGATTAAACAAAATTGATTGAAAATGATGCACATAAAGCCTGTGTTTGAGCCTGTACAGTCCAGTTTTGCACCAATGATTGTGTCCACCTATACCCTCCATATACCATACCTTATTGTAGTAAAGACTTAACCCTTTGGCGCCGGAGTTTTTTCAAGAAAATATACAATTTTGACATCAGGAGTTCAAATGGCTATAACTTGAAAGTAGTTTGAGATAAAGGTATAGTGTCAATAAGAAAATTGTTCAGTGTGACTCAAAGTCTGCGATGGGAGTGAAATTATTTATATAATTTGCATATTATGACGTCACAAGGTGGCAGCCATATTGGAAAATGTTCAATTTTGATATCAAGGTTTCAAAAGGCTATAACTTTAAAGTGGTTTGAGATAAAGCCATACTGTAAATGAGAAATATCTTCAGTATGAACCAAAATTTGGAATGGAAGTAGATTTGTCATCTAATTTGATTATTGTGACATCACCTGCCCAAACCTGCCCGGTATTCCTCATTTTCAGATTTTTCCTCAAGCCCCATGCACAATGAAAGCTTTCATTTCAGTGACAATCACATCATAAAGTCATGAAATCTGGAGTATGGTTTCAATATTTCCCCTTCAAAAAACAGGTGTCCTTTTCTATTTGTTTGATTGGTGATGAAGCTCCAGAATTCATCATTTGGAAAAGAGATTAAATCAGCGGGCTCAGAATTTGTCAGGTCGTCTCCACACAACCAACAGGCTCATCAAAATTTCTCCACTTTTCTTTCTTTCTCCACAGGCTCCACTTTCAATACTCTTCTTTTTCTCTCAGCCACCATCATCATCTTCATCATCATCATCATCATTATCATCATTGTCACCGTGATTTCTGGTGCACCATTAGCGGTGTGTTTTTTTGTTATCCCTGCTACATTTTTCCATATTTGCAGTGATATTAGCCCTCCTGATATCTCGACCTGCTTGGAGATCGCAGAATATTTTCACCGCGGCCACGCTAAAGTGAAGCAGCCGATATACAATGTGCTGATTGTGGATTATGGCACGCGGACTCGCTGTCACTACTACCGTCAGTTTCTGCTTCACTGGATAACTGAATGTCTTCCTCCTCGGAATCGGAGTTAGCAGGACCTGACAAAGTACTTTGTGGACGGTAAACCAACCTCTCAGCATTAATACCAATATGTAACTAATGTATCTGTACAAAAATTAGAACAACTAGCTGCACTTATTCTGGACCTGAAAAGTTAAGAAAATTCTGATCTAACAATATCATTTCTGATATAGCCTCCTATCTAATCTAACTGGGTTTCTCCTGTGTGACACCATTATGGGCACCAGGCGGTCACATCTCAATGTTTGGTCTTGGGCATTATATTGAAGCTTAACTGTCTCCTACTGTTAGGTTGCCATTTTCTGTTATCACCTGCTGAGGTGCAGATCTGACCCCTTTTGCATCCAAATGGGGAATAAATTCAGTGAAAATCCAGCCAAGTCTTGTTATTTTACCCTCCTGTTATATTAAATTATCAGGAACAGCAATAATGCTCCTGGGTCAATTTGACCCGGGGCATGTTTGATAACCCAAAAGTGTCTAAAACCTAAAAACTCACAATAAACACTGTTTATATCTTTTTTTTTTTTTTTAACTCCATCACTAACTATTTCAATCAATATTTAGTGAAGTTGTTCTTTACCTCTCATAGATCATGATTCAATGAGAATAATTCACTGTTTTTTTTTTTCATGAACCTTAAAATATTTTTAAATGTGCATTGGAAAGACCTATCTATAAAATACAATAGTTTCAATCTGACATTGATTTTTTTTGTTATAATTTTATATTTAGAACTTTTCTTTATGGAATGATGCTGATAAATTAACACAAGAAAACCTCATTTTCAGGGTCAAATTGACCAGCTGGATTAAAAGATCTAATGGATTTACAATGAAAGAAAACTTAAGAATTGTTTTTGAACCAGAAATAAATAAAAAAGAATATTTAACAATATTTAATTAAATTATTTAATTAATAATATGAACACCAACACATCATTTATTATTAATTAAATAATTTAATTATTTAATTATTTAATTAATAAATTATTTAAATAATTTAATTAAATATTGTTAAATATTCTTTTTTATATATTTTGTATATATGTGTGTCTGTGAGTCTCCACAGACACACAAGTGACACGTCATCGCGTTGTGATGATAAATTCTACACAATGTATAAAACCAGAAATCTATCTATCCATTATCTAATCCTGTGCAGCGTCATGGGGGTCTGATGGAGACTATCAGTTTAGACAGAAGATGTGCACCTTGCAGAGCTTTGATGTGTTCCATTCTGGAAAGATCTCCTTCCAAATGACAAATACGCTGTTGGCTGATCTATCAGTCGTGTTATAAAAGATGACCAGCAGCCAGCTTGCAGTCATTCGTTTAGTGCTATTAGACCCCATGACATTGTCCAAAATTTTCAACCCCCCGGGGATTGGTGGCATTGTAGTGATCATACTTGGTTTCTGATCTTCTCTTGTGCAGAATTCAGAATTTTTAATGCAAAGTGCTCATGACATTTTGACAACATTCCGATTTTGACAACATGGTGTCTGTGAAGGCAGACATGGAAAGACCTCAGAGGTCCTGTTCTTGATTACCAGCAGCTCAGCAGAGAGCTGGGTGATCCCAAGCTGGTTCTCTTGGACCGTTCTAACCATCATGAGCTTTTTCTATAGAAGTCCCTAACCCAAGTTGTAGCTTGTGAAAAAATTGTCACAGGTTATATTCTGCCCTCTGAGACCACGACATGTCAAGCATGACCCAAGGGAGAGGGTGCGCGGGTGTGAAACTAGAGGAGAAATGGGAGTCACAGTTTGCAAAAATAAAACCTATAGTTTTTGACACTTATAACCCCATTTATTCTCCATTTTGGCAGCAGGGTCAAATTGACCCCAACACTATCTTGGTAACATAAACATGGAGAGCAGGGTTGCAAATATGTTACATGAACCATTTTTATTTTATGTGTTGATTATACTAATTAAGCCAAGCAGAAGTTTTATCCTGACAAAAATACTTTTAACTATTTTTTTTTTTTAGATTTTTAATTTTCAAAACAGGTCAATTTGACCGGCAACATAATAGGAGGGTGAAGATTAATTTTTGATCATTACTCAGAATCCTTCTTTTAGAGCAGCCATTCCCAAAATTCAGATTACCAAGGCCCAATTTGAAATGTGAAAAATCTCTGCGGCCCACTCAAACTTTTAATCCACAACTGTGATCAACATACAGGACTAGAAGCTATGTTCCAATATTAATAAAAGGGGTCAACAAATAAGGTGAGACTTGTCATATTAAGTTAAGATGACAGTAGAAAAATGTCATCTTAATGTTTTTTTTTTAAATCATGTCATTAATATTGTACATTAATTAAAAATATATTTGAAAAAGATAGAGAATTTAAATTATTTGTTTAATTTCAATGACCTCTCACAGCCTGCCTGCAGTACCTTGACGGCCCACCAGGGGGCCTGTCCCACACTTTGGGAATCACTGTTTTAGAGTATAAACAGAGACAATAATTTTTCCACCACATTTTGGCATCCCTGGGTGTCGTTGTGATGCTCCCTCTGGTGATTTTCCTCCACTGAGGGGGAGTGCTGCCAATGTACAGATTAGCAGTGGGTTCTGGGTAAGACCATGTTTTTTTTTTGTTTGTTTTTTTCTTGGCTCTGTTTGAGCTGTCTGTTTAGCACTGGTGTTTTGGGTGGACGATGAATTTTTTGATCTTGTCTTTTTGGGTTGTTATGTACTCCTCTTTTACTCTGTTGTGTTGCTTGTGTTCTGGGGAGCTGTGGTGTGTCTGTGGGTTGCTGAAGTGCTCTGCAGGACCTTGAGGGTGACTCGACTCTGGCTTTTGTCTGCCTTGACTTCCAGGGTGACTATCGGAGTCAGTTCTGGGGAGTGCCTGTGATTTTAGTTCCACATCTTTTGACTGGCGGGGCCAGTCCACGCTGGCGGGGTGCCAGCGGAGGTTCCGGACCCTTGACGTCCATTGAGTGTAGACGGTTTCTGGAAAGGTCGAGTGGGCGGTGTTTAACCAAAGTTGCACCTTAGAATGAAAACCTGGGCATGCAATGACAGATATATGCGGGAAGTCCAGAGCTCTGGCAAGATGTGGAAGGAGAAGGTCAGTTAGAAAAAGAGATTAAATTAAAAAAAGAAGAGAACAAAAAAGGAAGTGAGACTCTGCATCTTGGGGCACCCTGCCAGTTCTGGAGGTTGCCGCCTGATGGTCACCACAGTCAAGATCTTCTTATGCAGTCTGTGGTGATGCCTGTTAATGTTAGAATCTGACCAGTCATGGAAATCCCCAGCTTTAAAAATATCTTGTTCAGAATATCTTGTTCTTGTGCGTGAGGTTGAGAGGTACCGACTAGATATAGTCGGGCTCACCTCGACGTGCAGCCTGGGCACTGGAACCAATCTTCTCGAGAGAGGCTGGACCTTATTCTACTCTGGAGTTGCCCAGGGTGAGAGGCGATGGGCTGGTGGGACTCCGGAATCAGCAGACAGGTATCGGCAGGCCAAGCGGGCGGCAGTTTGGTGGTCTCTGAGGCGAAAACTCGGGTGTGGGAGGAGTTCGGTGAGGCGATGGAAAAAGACTTTCGATCGGCTCCACGGAGATTCTGGCAAACCGTCGGACGGCTCAGGCGGGGAAAGCAGTGCTTCACCAACACTGTGTATAGTGGGGATGGGGTGCTGCTGACCTCGACTGAAGATGTCGTGCAGCGGTGGAAGGAATACTTCGAGGACCTTCTCAATCCCACCAACATGTCATCCGTGGAGGATGCTGAGCCTGTGGACTTAGAGGTGGACTCTTTCATTACCGGAGCTGAGGTCGCTGAGGTAGTTAAGAAGCTGCACAGTGGCCGGGCTCCAGGGGTGGACGAGATCCGCCCTGATTTCCTGAAGGCTCTGGATGTTGTAGGACTGTCTTGGTTGACATGTCTCTGCAACATCGCATGGAAATCGGGGGCAGTACCTCTGGATTGGCAGACCGAGGTGGTGGTTCCCCTTTTTAAGAAGAGGGACCGGAGGGTGTGTTCCAATTACAGAGGAATCACACTCCTCAGCCTCCCTGGTAAGGTCTATGCAGGGGTGCTGGAGAAGAGAGTTCGATCGATTGACGAATCCCAGATCCAGGAGGAACAATGCGGGTTCCGTCCTGGTCGTGGAACACTGGACCAGCTCTATACCCTCACTAGGGTCCTGGAGGGAACATGGGAATTTGCCCAACAAGTCCACATGTATTTTGTGGACTTGGTGAAGGCATTTGACCGTGTCCCTCGGGGTGTCCTGTGGGGGGTACTGCAGGAGTATGGGGTGCTGGGCCCGTTGTTACGGGCTGTCCAGTCCCTGTACAAATGGAGTAGGAGCTTGGTCCGCATTGCCGGTTGTAAGTCGGATCCGTTTTCAGTGAGAGTTGGACTCCGCCAGGGCTGCCCTTTGTCACCGATTCTGTTCATAACGTTTATGGACAGAATTTCTAGGCGCAGCCAAGGAGCGGAAGGGTTCCAATTCGGTGGTGTCGGTATCTCGTCTCTGCTGTCTGAAGATGACGTGGTCCTGTTGCCGCCATTGAGTGGGGATCTGCAGCTCTCACTGGAGCAGTTCGCAGCCGAGTGTGAAGCAGCAGGGATGAGAATCAGAATCCAAATCTGAGACCATGGTCCTCAGTTGGAAAAGGGTAGAATGCCTCCTCCGGGTCGGGAGTGAGGTTCTGCCTCAAGTGGAGGATTTTAAGTTTCTCGGAGTCTTGTTCACGAGTGATGGGAGAAAGGAGCGGGAGATCGACAGACGGATTGGTGCAGCATCTGCTGTGGTGCGGACTCTGTACCAGTCCGTTGTGGTGAAGAGAGAGCTGAGCCAAAAGGCAAGGTTCTCTGTTTACCGGTTGATCTTTGTTCCAACCCTCACCTATGGTCATGAACTGTGAGTAGTGACCGAAAGAATGAGATCAAGGATACAAGCGGTGGAAATTAGTTTTCTCCGCAGGGTGGCTGGACTCTCCCTTAGAGATAAGGTGAGAAGTTCAGTCATTCGGGAGAGACTCAGAGTAGAGCTGCTGCTCCTTCACATCGAGAGGAGCCAGTTGAGGTGGTTCGGGCATCTGGTTAGGATTCCCTGCCGGCGCCTCCCTGGAGAGGTGTTTCGGGCATGTCCAACTGGGAGAAGACCACGGGACAGGCCCAGGACCCGCTGGAGAGACTATGGGCCCGATCTTGCGCCAAACCTCCAAAACCTGCTATTAAGGGATAAAAGGTATTGGGAGGGGCGTTCCCCCACGAAGAACGCAATCTTCCACCTCCCAAAACCCACGATCTCACCTGCGAAATCCACGATGTCATGCACACATTATGCATGGGAGTGGTTAGGGCGTTCCACCTGTTTAACCAATCAGTGCGTCAGCAGCCATTGCCTTTAAGAGCAGGTTGCAGTACCTGCAAACTGCCATGGAACGTCTTTTCACCCAGATCAGAGCAGCTCTCATGGGCAGCTGGTCTGGGACTGTGCTGTAGAGCTTCCTCCTCTTTTTTCCTCCTCCTCCTCTGCACTGATATATACATAACTAGCTTTAACTAATGTGGAGCAAATGATTTAATCATTTCTTTTGTACTCCAAGAAGTTCCAACAAACTGCTCAGAAAATAGAGCCGGTGAGCTTCCAGGAAAGCATTTATTAACTAGAAAAGCAATCGGAGAGCGCAGACCTCCGCCAAGCACAGCAGTTGTGGTTGCTTTAGGGTTCAAGAAACAACTAAACAGCGCAATGTTATCGAAAATTTGAAAGTGATCCAGAATCCAGGATTTCTTCCGGATCACACCCAAAATAAAATCAGTTCTTCCTTTTCACATTTCTGACAACTCCTGAAAATGTCATCAAAATCCATCCATAACTTTTTGAGTTATCTTGAACATATCCCCTGCGCAAAGACGCACAGCTGCGCCAAGACGCATAGTTGCTGGGAGCGGTGCTTTTTTCACAACAGAGTTCTGTGATCTCCTCGTTTCCTCCACAGCAAACATCTGAATGAGATCATGTCACAGCTGTACAGACATCATCTGCCCTTAAGAGAATAATGTATGAAAGTAATACAGTGATGCATAATCGAGAGGTAGAGCCGGTTGTGCAGTCCACATGTGACTGGGTGGACGCGCAATGACAGGATTTGGACGCGCTCTTTTACGCGCCGACATGCCAGTTGCGCTTTCCACAAACTCGGTATCTTGCGGTACTGGTGTCTCGCAGATTTTGGGTATTGGGTAATGGGTGGTCACACCACCCATTACCCAATACCCAAAATCTGCGAAGTACAGGTACCGCAAGATACCGAATTCGTGGAAAGCGCTAGTGACACGCCCATTGCCGCGCCCACAATGTGCTTAAGGGAGACGGCAAAATGGGTTTTGGGTATTGGGAGGTGGAAGATTGCATTTCGGCTCCTAAATCTGTGATTTGCAGGTAATGGGTTTTGGGTATTGGGTAATGGGAGGTGCAAGATCGGGCCCTATGTCTCTCGGCTGGCCTGGGAACGCCTCGGGGTTCTCCCAGAGGAGCTGGTGGAAGCGGCTGAGGGGAGGGAGGTCTGGGCCTCTCTTCTGAAGCTGCTGCCCCCGCGACCCGACTTCAGATAAACGGAAGTTAATGGATGGATGGATAGATTGTTCAGAAATAAAGTCCTGCAGCACAGAGATCATGCAAGTTGGATAGAAGGCTCTTATTTTGGATGGAGGTTACAATGACATTTAAGGAAATAATTAATTGTTTTATGTGATCAATTAATCAAATGACATGCAACCACAATGTTAAAGTACAGTAAGAATACAGTTTCCATCTGCATATTTATGAAGATTAAGATCAATAAAGATGTTAAAATTCCAAAAGGGTCCCCATAGACTTCACGATTTTGGGCTGTCACAGACAAAAGGTCTCTATTGTGAAAGGAATGTGGGGATATTTTTTGTCTTTTGTCCAAATTAGCTGCCCTACGTCCTACAATGTACAATGTCTTCCAACCAAAGACTACTTGACTTCTATTTTCTGACAGTGTTAGAAATTACATGACATTTTTCTGCATTCTAGCCAATTAAAATGAAACTTGAAATGAAATAAATTCAATAAATGAATTAAATTTACTTACCGCCATTTAAAAAAAAATGTCCATAGCCATGTCTTGGACCACATTCTTCTCTTTTGATACTTATTTTTTGAAGCAATTTCAGCACACATAAATGCTACAACAGAACCGTTTCTTTTCATGTGTTGTTTGAGTATTGTGAACTCATACTGATGATACACTTCTACATCCACCTGCATTGCCACATCAGTCGCAGCCTACTATTCAAGAGGGCTCATCAATGTACTGTCTGCACATACCTTTCTTCACATCATGAGATGTTAGAACTTACATGATTATAAAAACCTGCAGAACTGTTTGGCTGTCTCCCTTCGCCCCTTTTATTTACCAAGGGAATTTCCACACTTTTTCATTCTGGCGTTGATTTAAGTAAATGTCGTAGTTGGCAATGAACACATCATGGCATCACTGAACAGACTGGGACACACGTCACTAGGCTCACCAAAAATCGATTCTGGGTGATTTTAACCACTGCTCCCCTGGGAAAGCCCTTAAAGGTTTTCATCAGTATGTAACATGCAGCACCCGCCATGGAAAGTTGCTAGACAAATGCTATGGGTCACTTCCAGTTGCATTTCAAGTCTGTTGCACTCTCCTCTCTAGGCTTTGCTGACCACAATACTGTTCTACTCATCCTGGCATATATTCCCATTATAAGGAGGGTTAAGAAGGTCACTCAGTATGTCAAACAGTGAACTAATGACAGCATTCTTGCTCTCCAAGGATGTCTAGAGTCCACAGACTGGACTAACCTTTTAACCCCCTCCGACAACCTTAATGAGCAAGTGGACACGATTTCCTCCTACATTTCATTCTGTGTGGACAGAATCATTCCCTCAAAAAGTGTTAGAATCTACCCTAAAATAAACCCTGGGTTACCAAAGAGCTCAAAGAAATCCTCAACAAAAAGAAGAGGATCTTTTTTACTGGCTCAGAATCTGAGAAGAGAGAGGTCAACAAAGAAGTTAAGCATGCCATTAAAACAGCCAAGCTGAAATACAAAAAAAAAAAAAAAACAAATTGGAGGGAAAAATTCACACAGGGAAACCTGAACTCAGCTGGGCAGGGCCTTAAAAAATTGGCTGCTGTGAACATCACCACCATCTTCTGAAATACCATCCAGGTGGACAGGAAGCAGAAGGTACTGTGCTGAACAGTTCAGGGAAGTGTTCCAGATCCTCTTCCAAAAATCTTTTCACAGCTGTACAGTTCCCCAAAAATGTGGAAACATTCCACAGTCATCCCCATCCCTAAGAAGAGTACCACCAAAGAACTCAACGACTTCAGACCCGTGGCCCTCACCTCCCTCATGATGAAAGCTATGGAAAGAATTGTTAAATGTCATTCAAGGAACCATCCCTCTGATCGATCCTCTCCAATTCGCATATTGCACAAGTAGAGGTGTTGATGATCCCAAAATATTCATCCTGGACACTGTACACCAGTGGTTCTCAACTTTTTTTGAACAAACGCCACCATGATGCTCTTATCTGCTCCATGTGTCGTACTATTCTCTTACTGGTTACTTCAGTGCAGCTCCATCTAGTGGCACAGATGTGTAATGACAACAGAAATTCTAGTCCTCAATTATGAAACAAATTCAGTCCTGTGGCCCGTTTTTTCATCTCGTATTTTTGATCCGAGTCTAAAATTGAAAGATAAAAAAACAGGCTTTTTTTTTGTTTTTTTTGTGTTAGATTAAAAAATGAAAAACTTAATAAAATGTCACTTTTTATTTGATTTTTTTTTGATTGACAATTGAAAATGAAAAGAATGATTGATACACAGATTGGTAAAGTTATTGAACTTTGACATGGACATTTTCATTTTAAAGTCCCAGCCGGAGTATTCAACAGAAACAAGGTTATTTTTAACCACTGCCATGTTGAACTCCCCGTTGAAAGTTTCTGCTGTTACCTCAGAAATGACCTGTTTTAATGTTATGATTGTGCTGAGCCACAATCATTTTGTTGGATTTTGTTTGTAGACTTTAATTTTTTTGTAAAAACAGGATAACATTAATGACCTGGCAGTGGCAATACGCTTTACTTTATTTGACATTTTTTAAGATGAGATTTACATTAAATATGAGTTACTGACAAGTGCTAATGTCAAAAGTGTTAAGTTATGGCACTTTAGCTCATATGGCAGCAGAACATTTTAATAAAAGTGCATTTTATACTACATTTTAATACATTATTTGATTTTGTGTATACAATGCGATTAATCGTGATTTATCAAGGAAATAATGCGATAAATCACGATTAAAAAATTTACCAGCCTATATACCAGCCCTAATTATCAGTATTATTAGTAGTAGTAGTTTTATTATTTATAAGAATAATACTTAAGTGGCCAGTGTAGAGCAGCAGATCTCTGTCAGCTCATCCAACACCTGAACAACAATGAACATCTTTTTCCCTCCTTGGAGATCCTCATGCGGCATATATGATGTAATGCACGCTAGGGATTCCCCTGTAGGGTTCCCCTGTAGGGTTCCCCTGTAGGGTTCCCCTTTTTAGTTGAGATAAATTGCAGAGGAATTTTTTGCGCTCATTTAGGAGGACAGAAGCTGTGGAGGGATAGGATTTACTGAAAGCACCACATTGAAGAAGAGACAGGTGAAATATCTGACCTCTAGGCTACTTTAAAAATTTAATAATTAGCTACACATTTATTTGTGTGTAAACAGTGGGGACATTTTTTTTAGTCACCAAGTTGTCACAGTGCAAAATGCAGTGTACTGTCAGAACCTGTGGAACACAATGCTTTCATAAGAATGGCGAATCCCCGGTATCTGCCGACCATAGCTGGCGCTCCATCAGTGGCACAGGCGATGATGTTCGTCATCTCCTGCACGAACTCTGTCAGGGCAGTGAAGATGGTTTCCCCTCGTGTGTCTGTGGCCAGGTACTCCCCGAACAGGAAATCCTCAATCATATCCCTCCCAGACACACAACGGACCTATATAGGCCAGGAGGACGTTATTATCAGCCGTGATGGTCTCATCCAGTTGGACGCTAAAGTGACAGCCCCGCAACACAACACACAGCTGTTGCTCAGTGTCCACGGACATCTCCCGTACACACCGGGCAACACTGACATTGCTGAGTGGGATGGCCTTGGTGACTGACGCAAGGTCACGCTGCATGATGGTGGAGATCGCCTTCCTATATTACCGGAACAACTAGAGACTCTCCCACAGTGAAGCCAGCCTTAGATGTTAGCAGAGCTATGTTGTAAGATGCCACCAACATCTTTGTTTGAAGGATACTCCGAGCGAACATGGTGCTGATTTTAGGGGCCTTGAGTGCTGATCCCTTAGTGACTGGAAGTAAACCGAGTCTTTAGATACCTTGTCTGGATGTTTTTTAGAAAGATGCTCCTGTAATTGCAACGGCTTCATGGCTTCATTGGAGAACACCTGTTCACATAGCAAGTACATCGGCAGATGTACATTGCTCGGTGATGGAATAAATCTATAATTTATGTAATTACTATTGTACTGCTGGCACTTTTTCTTGTTTTCCGCCATTTTTGATTGTACTGTAAATGTTTGTGATTACACGTGATTACATAGTCTTGATTGTGTATGTTTTCATTGGTTGCTGAATGAACCCTGTAAAATGTGTTGGAAAGAGGTTTCTCTGCTGCTGTGTGTTTATGGGCGTTACAATGGCGACCGATTCCCGCTCGGCTCATCTGATTTTGACGTAGAGAAAAGGAGATTTTACCGGGTCATGGAAGCAGCAGACTGTGGGTTTTGGTCTCAGACAGCAGCTTTATTTTTTTAAAAGGAAATCTAAGCACAACATTTTATCAAAACTTAAGTAGATTTGCACTATAAAAAAATAATTGGGAAACCATGGAAGATTAAAATAGAGTTGTGGTGCCCCTCATTTGTGCATGAGCGCCCCCCTCTCAGCCCTGACGTTTCCAGTGCCCTCCTAAAGGTTCAGAATGTTTTTTCAAAGAACACCTACCCCACCTTTAAGTGTAGCATGAATTTTCAAAAACACTTTAAGGTCCTTCAGGAGCAAACAGCATAAATCTCCAGGTTTCAATGATTGCATAAGAAAACCATGAACTGTTTAGTTACAATGTTTCTTTGTAAGGAATTTGCATGCTTCTGGCATGCTAACAGAGTATTGTTTCAGCCTGTGTTGCATTGAAAACCATCATTAATCAATTGCTGAAATGGCCAAATGTGAAAGAGGTTAGTATGGAAAACAACAACCTTTTTTCACTGAGCTGAATTCACAAATAGTAATAAAAATTTTCTGTGGATAAAAAGTCTTATGCTTCACTTCTTCAGATATGAGATCAATGTCTTTGGGCTTAAAGGTCTCCCAGATTAAACCATCACTCAATGGAAATGTGCTCAATGGTCAGACAAACCACTATTCCAGATCATTTTTTGGAGGCACAAGGTCGTCCTGTACTCAGACACCCATACTTTTACTGGCAGCAAGTCCAAAAGGCAGAGTTTGTTGTGGTATGAGAGCTATATTAGTGCTCTTGGCAAAGATTAGTTAAATTTCTGTGACAAAAACCTTAATGCAGACATTGTTTTTTTTTTAAGCAATATGTATATGCTGTCTTCAACATTTTCAGGGACAGCCATGCACAGTGCAAAATGGGTTCAGATGCTACCTAAAAGATCAAACTTTCTGTGTTATTAAAAGTCACCTACTCAGTCACTTAGGCTGAGAATAAAACTGAAGTGATGGTTTTTGGTGGAACCACTGGAACCCTCTCTCTAGATCTTGGTTACTTGTCTCAGTACATGGCACCAGCTATCACTAAATCTTAGCTTTAAAATGGAGTCTGATTTCAAGCTTGACAGTCAGTCAATCTGTGCCTTTGTGATCAGTCAGCTGGATTACTGTAAAACAGTTAACTTAATGAAAGGTTTTGCCTGTTTTAGCTTCTTTGCACTGGCTGCCTGTACACTTTAGGATCCATTTTACAATTTATTTAATTAGCTTTTGAATCCCTGAATTTTTTTTTACCCCGCTGTAACTTTCTGAGCTGCTAATTCCTTACAACGCCCTCCTGCTCTCTCAGGCTAGCTGATCAGCTGTTCCTGGGAGCGCCTAAAACCAAGAGTAGTGCTTGTTGCAGCTGTCGCAACAAAAATGTGGAATAATCTGGCGTTGCTGGTTTAACATGACCCTTCCATTTGTGTTTTTAAGAGCCGTGATGAAACCATACTTCTCCTTGGCTTTTGGCACCATGTAAGATGATGTTTAATTATTTTGTTTTAAGAGGACTTTACTAGGTTTCATTATTTTAAGCAGGGCTTAAAGTACTCCGGTATGGTGCCAGTTCTCTGGCGTTTGACTCTGATTCAGGAAAAAAAAAAAACACACACAAATAGAAACACTTTATCTTTGAGTGGTCTTGAACGCAGGCGAGGCGAGGCGGTTTTTTTCTCCTGCAATCAGAAGAATGGAGGAAAAATTCAAGTGGCGCTGAGCATGGATAGAAGAAAAGGGGGGAGATGGTTAGCCGTTTTGGTACCAGAAGCTTAGGGAGCCTGGTACCTGATTTTGTGTATTGTGTCATGGTCTAGGGCAGCTATGACAGCCATTTTGGTTTTGTCCTTCTTCTTCTGTGTTAAATTGGCATCAACCCCTGTCTCTAGTGTTTCCTGTTTTACTTTGAAAGTCTGTCTTGTCTTCGTTGCATTCAGCTTGTCTTTCCTTTCCCCTTGTCAGCCTGATTGTCTGCACCTGCCTCTCGTTTGTCCCTCTGTGCATTTAAGTCCTGTCACTCCTGTTCTGTTTGCTGGTCCGTTTTCTCCTTGTGACCCGTAAGTGTCTTCTTGTGCCCTGTAAATCTGGTCTTGTGTCCCATGAGCGTTTTTTTTTCGTTTTTGCCCCCTGGATTCCTGTTTTGATTTCTTTTCTGGATTTTTGTTTTGTTTGTACTTTGTTTTTTTGAAAAAATAAATATCCTTTTTTTGTACTTTTTGTGCCTTTTTACTCTTAAATAACTTAATTTGCCATTGTTTTGAATAGAAATTATGGAAAAGTTGCAAATTATGTTTTTTTTTGTATAAATTACTAAATGAATCAGATTAATTGGCTTGACTGCGATTCACATGTTTTCACTTATAACCTAACCTTTACTTTCTAAAATTCACATTTAAATTGTGGATCATCTTGTATGTCACCAATCACAATGGCAAAAAGTCACCAATAATGTGTATGCGTTGGAGTCCACTGCACCCCCGGAAAAAAGTTAAGGCTCAGGATTTTTTTTTTTTTTTTTTTTACTTTAAGCCCTGTTTAAGTATCTAATTGATTTTTAGCTTACTTTTTTCAATTTTATGAAAATTCTGTTTTTATTATATTTTGCTTGTATTTCCTTTTTTCTGTACAGCTCTTTGATCCACCATAGCAGTTTTAGAGCGCTTGATAAATAAAGTTGGTATGGTACAATAAAGCCACAATATACACATATTACACGGTTTGTATGAGGAAAAAGAGCCACAAATATTGTTTGCAGTCTTGACCTGTGTCCAAGAGAATGTGTGGAAAATCTTGAAAATAAAAATGCAATGGAAACTCTTTAGTATTGTAAGGTAAGATATGCTTTGGCTTCTTTCTTTTCTTTCTCAAGTAATGGCAAATTAATTAATCATTATCAACCTACTTAAGGAGGCTAAAAAAGACCTGAAAGCCAAAAGTCTTTGTGTCCTAAAGTAAGCAAGTTCTTCTGACTTTGAGACGTGTGCATAAAACATTTGAGTCGCATGTGTGTTTTTGTAGGACAGTTTACACAAGAGACTAAACCACTGACTTTCTCTGAATCAAGAATGAATGCATTCACTGTGAAAATGAAAAAGTTGAGAAAACTCAGAAGTTCAAGGCTACCTACTGCACCACAATTTTTTGATTCTAGGTCAACTTAAACTTTTAAGTTTTCAAGCCAACTTTTTTTTTTTTAAGTTTTGGAAAAAACATATTCTGCACTGCAAAAACCAATAGCGAGAATTCAAGAAATAAACACAAAATTCTTGGTGAAAATGATTCAGTGCTCATTAACTTAATCTGTCCATGCAGCAACGCATTTTTACTTGACAAGAAATCTTGTTCCCAGTTTAGATCTGGGAGGTGTTTAAGGGTTTCAAACAATTGCAAAAAGCAAAATTTTTAAGATCAAATTATTTAAAAACAGGTAGTGGAATGACACTTGGGATTCGTAACTAATTCTTTAATTCTATGTAGGTTGCTGAAAACGAAAACCCAGGAACATGTTAAGATAAAATAGATAAATCCTTCGAAATTTTGAAGTTCATTTGCTTAGAAACATCATCTGTGCCAACTGCCCATTCATCCATTATGTTCCTAGTCATGGTCACAGAGTTCTGCCGGAGCCTGTCCCAGTTCTCTTCAGGAACAGGGAAGGAGTACACCCTGGACAGGTTACCAGTACATCACGGGGCCACATCTCCTATGGGCAATTTAGACTCACCAAGTACACTGTAAAAAGAATAACCTTGGTCAAAAAAAAAAAAAAAAAAGATGTCCAATATTCACATCTAAAATATGTGAATTCACAGAATCTAAATTGGGTCACTTGGAACCTGATTCTTCTATGTTGATGTGAACCATATTAATGCACTTGACTGAACCTTAATTATTTGCCTTGATACAAATAAATTCCTTCAAATACAACTATATTTCAGTTATTGAACCAAAGTAATATATTGAAATTAAAATCAACCTATTGTATTTACATTAATCCAAATTAACATGATGGTGTTGACACCAGTTAAATAATTTACATACAGTATAACCTTTTTTTCGGTTTTTGTGGGAATGTGAAGGGTAAAATGTCCTTCACCAGTCCATTCTGGCAGTAAATTCTAACATCTTTTTTTAACATCTTAAATCCTGATTCCGTCAGAGAGGACTAAAAACACCAGCTTTGAAACATTTAAAGACAAGACAATTAAAGAGACACGACAGTTAGGGTGTGGTGTGTGCTGAGTTGTGAAGTGTGAGGGGTGTTGTGTGTGAGGGGGCCCACGACCACACCCCAAATCCCCCGCAGGGCAGAGAAGGACAAAAAAAAAAAAAAAAGGTCAATACGGCCGGCCTAGCCCCTCACCCCTCCTCCTGATGTGTGCTTGTGTGTGTGTATGTCTGCTAAGTGCATTAAAAACAAGAGGTGGGGTACCGAGGGTGGATACCCCCCCCCCCCATGCCCCAGCCTCTATTTTTCTAGCTTTTTTTATTTTGTGTTTATTTATTTGTTTGTTTATTTATTTTGTGTGTGTGACCTAAGTGCAATAAAATCGAGTTGGGGTGCAGAGGGTGAATGGTCCCCCTGCACCCCAGCTTCTTCTTCCCTAAGTGTGTAAAGTGCATTAAATCGAGTTGGGGTGCAGAGGGTGGATGGTCTCCCTGCACCCCAGCTTCTTTCCTGTTTGTATGTTACGTGTTTGTGAGGGGGGAAGGATGAAGGGCAAAGATGGCCTGGGGCAAAAGACCCCCCCCCCCCCCCCCCCCCACACACACACACACACACCCTCAGGGAAGCGGGGCAGCCATCGGGGCCCCACCATGGGGCGCACCCCTGCATCTGAAAGGCCCACCACCCCCGAGGCCCCCCAGCGCCCACACGGGGCCCAAGTCACTTGGCTGTTTTGAGTAATACAATAGTAATACTCCTACTACTAATATGATTTCCAGAGTTCTTTTCCATCACAAAGGCTAGAAAAGGGGAAATGGGGCATACCTCACAACCAGTGTGTGCTTCACCCACCTGGGTGAAGCTAAGGCAGCAGTTATTGCATAGAACAGCTCCACCACATCAGCATATGAATAAGAGAGTAATGAGGGAGGGTCTTATATTTAGAGTGTTTTATGAAAATTGTTGAAAAGGTAATGTGCAATAGAGAGGCAAGATGTTACCTGATTGGGTAAGATGAAAATGTATACTTCAGCCAGGGAATTCAAGACTGACCAAATGATTTGTGGTTCTGAAAGCATACGGAATAAAATGAACAAGAATAAAGTTACTATTCTGAAGAATTTATTACACAGCATCAAGATATATAACAGAAAATCTGACATACAGAACCTTAAAAACTAGCTAGTACTGCAATCTGGGGCTGGGGTTAATATGAAATAAATAGTCAGACCAGGGGTTGGCAACTAAGTTCGTCCTCAGGCCAAATGTTTTCCAACCAACTCAATGGTAGGCCAAAATTACATCTTCATTGGGAATGATCATTTTTCCCTCCATGCCTGAAAGCCACTTTAATTAAATAGCCTTGTTATTCAATCTCATTTATAGGACGGCTTGTTATTGTCAGATCTACATCGCCGCGCATTCACAGTTCTTTGCTCTCTGTACTGTGCATGCTGAAGTATTGCTCGACGCACGGACACACACATATACATACACAGATGGAGAGAGCGAGAGACCACAAGCTTGGAGCATTGTCATGATTATTTAAGCAATGTGCAGAGTGTGCAGCAAAGCTTGTGCTTGGAGTTTATTTACGAATGTAACTTACCCCATGTTAGCTAGCTAGTTTTGTCCACTGCAGATACATTATGTTAATACTAGCTAGCTACTAGCAAGGTACTTAAACAATATTTGTTCATCCCTGGGTGTAGTCAGTGAGTGCGTTTGGCCAACTTGCATTCCCAAACGTCATACTGTTGCTGATAAATGCATTAACTGGCTCAAACGTAACCAGTGTTCGGATCTGAATTGGCTTAAAGATTTTAGTGCACTTTTAGCTGTTTTAAGACTCAACTTTTATTGCTTTTAGGAATGTTGGCCTGCCTTTAGATTTTACAACTGAGTGCTCGTTTTGTTAACTTTAAATTCCTGCCCTTAGGTTCTTTATGACCTAAGGTATAATTTAGTGTTTTCAACTGGGATCCTGACCTGAAGTTTGTGGCTTGCACAGATAAACACATTTTGTTTACGATCCCTACTCCTGGAACAAGACCAACAAGACCAAGACCATCTGGAATGAAGGATTTGCAGGGGCAATGTAGGACCCCTCCTCTTTGTGCTTATAAAGGGAGAGAAATTCAAGACTCTTTCTTCATGTCTCTGTGACATTAAGAGAGTCTACCAACTTGGCTGAAAATATTTTGCATGGCATAATCAAGCATGTATTAATATTTGTTTTTGGTCTCTTCTTGACACCAGAAAAAAGAACATGAATATCTTTTCACCAGATGGTGTCGGATACAAGCTACAATCATGCAAAGATGGCCAGCTTTGATGGTGGCTGGCTACCCAACTTAAATGAGGCAATACTTTGCAATTTTGGCAATGAAAATCACAAAAAATGTTCATATCTCATTTGGCTTTTATTATCTTTATTTTGGAAGAAATGCATCGATGATGAGACACGATGCTTCCAGCCAGCCGTGCAGAAATACGTGGGACTCATGTGTTAACATGCAAATTGCATTTGACTCAAAATAAAAATATTATCTGATGATCATGAAAACAAATATATGTTTTGAGAGTAATTAAAAACTTTGTCTTGGGTCCTTTGGGCAGATATTTAATTCCATACAAATCAAAAATGGTGTCTCAAAAAAAGAGCTTTCATAATCAAATTAATAATTTTATTTTGTTTTCAATTGTAGTTATTATTTTGAATCAACAACTGCATGTTAGACGTTTGCAGTAGAGCCTGACAAACATGTTTTTTTTGACTGCAGGACAAAACCACAGTACCAAGGGACAAACCCACATAGGGGGAACATAGAAACTTCACACAGAAACATCCCAGCTAGGATTTGGACCAGGAGCCCTTTAACTGTAAGGCAACAGTCATCATACAGTTCCTGTGGCAAGTAATTGCCATAAAGACAACAACAAAACTTTTCAATTGATTTTTTTTAAATTTCAAACATACCATACCATACTTTACTCACCTTTTGGAGGTCAACTCTTAATTGAGATGCTATGCTTGGTAGGTAGGAAACAAGAAATATGCTGGAAAAACTCCCTGCAGAGTTACAGTATACCCTTATTATTTTCGGGGGTTATGTTCCCCCCCCCGTGAATCCCAAAAAATCCACAAATTATTGATGCAGTTTTAAAAGACCTATGTATGATATCATATATGCTAAAATATACTTCCCAAACACATTCTAAAGACATTCTTACTCATTAATACAGTAAAAATGTAATAATGATACATTAAACCCATTTTAATTTTGTAGCATGATAATATTTGTTAATAATAATGATTAAAAAATGATATACAATACAATAAAACTAGTTCGGGTGAACATGAACATTTTTCTGCTAAAAGAAAATGGCCTAAGAAATTCACGAAATTGCCAGGGGCTACCACAAATTCAAATACATTATGAAAAAAAACTTTGAGAGCAAAATCCACAAGACCGCAAATGGTGTGCCACGAATGGACAAGGTTATTGTGGTGATCCTGTCTTCCTCAGAGGCTGCTCCCCTCCCCCGCCTGTGGCACTGAGGCTGATTGCTTCCACCTGCGGCCAATCTGCCTACTAACCTATATAACCACTGCAGACTTCAGCCTCAGCGCCAGAGTATTGTCGTTTCTGCCAGAGATACTCCCTCGTTGGTCCCCAGATTTCAGATTGCCGTCATTCCGGCTTTTGGATAGGCAATAAACCTTGTTTAACCGCTTTCTTGTCTGGCTGCTTTTGGGTCCAGTTCCTCCTGCACATCACAGTTATACTGTACTAAGATGACCAAGCAATGAAAATGAGCACGTGCAGTGAAGTTAACCTAGTCTCATCAGGGGTTCAGTTAGTTTCCACCTGTCAACCGTCAACATGATTCATACAAAAAAGTCAAATGCTACTTTTTGAAAACAGTGTAATGATAACAGTTGAAGTATTTGAGTATGTGTACAATATTCTGGCTACGAAGACCAGTTGATGACATGCCTAATTAACATTTAATATGTGATTTATCACTCAGTGACCTAGAAGATAAATATTAATATACTCAGCGGGCAAAAAAAGTTCTGTATTTTGATTATAGTATTGTTACAAGGCTTAGATTTAAAATTAGCCACAACTTTATCCTAGAGCTCTAAGCAGTCTCTTGGGTCTCTCCTAATGTAGTCCAAAGAATGGTGCAGATAATTTTTTTTTCCTCTATGGAGAATTAATAAACATCTTATAGGAGCATTAACACCAGCTGCAGGACTGGAGAATGGGATAATAATAATAAAAATTCTAATCCATTTCGTCCTTTCCAGCCTATCTTTGCAGCATGACTTTATTCTGGGCTGCTTAGGTCAGAAAATATGTGAGTGGATCAAGTTTGCATTTAATGGTGACATCACAGACCGTGATTAGATATCGCTTATCCAGCTCCTTTATCTTTATCCTCATCTAGTTCACATCATGTTTCATTTACTCTACCTTGGAAGTGAGGAGCACAAAGCTTTAACATAGATTTCAAAATAACCCTGCAGGAGGAGGGTAAGGGGTGAATTTATTCCATCTCCTACAACCAGATTTTGTGAAAAAAAGGTGTAAAGTCATGGTCAAAATTGTGCTTTTGTACTTTATTTCTGTGGCATTTTGATGAAAAGCATGTTTCACTTTATTGCAATACCTTAGGAAAACTGTCAACATTTGGAAAAGGGTATGTGTCTCCTGTGAAGTAAAGTCAGGTTTTGAAAGCCTTTATCTTGCTGCACATATTGTACCTGTTGCATTCTAACAAAACACATTTGATAGTTTCTGGATGACTGAAATGTGATTATAACCCAGATGCATGCTTAATGAGTGTATGGTTCGCCCTGTGTGCCCTCTTCTGTAATGGCCATTGGACATCTTTTTCCCACCTAAAACTTAATTCAAGCACTAATTCTATAGCTTATGAATATGTGTCTTGTTAATAGTTTTAACCTTTGACATATTTATTGGTAATTCTAAGTTTATTCCACTCGGAATACCTACCTCTGGACTTACATGAGCACAAATCCAATGGGGAAAGAAATGCATTTACTGTATCGTATTGGTTGTTCTCTTGCATTAAACATAGTGCTAAAAATAGTCCTGTTAATTATTCTGAATTAAGTGCTCAATGGTCTGTTTTTCTGTTTTTTACTTCTACATTATACTGTGGAATGAGCACAACCTGCACCATGTTTCAGAATCTTTTGAGTTTCAGGCAATCTTAAAATTTATATTGAAAATTTAAAATAATGAATGAATTTCCATGGTGGTATAAGTGACATTCAGACCAGACTCAAAACATCAACCCCATTCGATTTTTTACCATGCATTCCTCTCTCCAGAACTGCTTTAGCTCAGACATTTGTAGGATCTCTGGTGTGAATGGGTCTCCTGAGGTCATGCCACATTCTATGGAGGATTTGCTTCTATGCATAGGGTGTTTATTTTGATGCGTAACCCAGTTTCTACTTAATATTAGCTAAGAGATATCCTGGTGTTATCCTGTTGGATAATTTGCTAAACCTGGAAATTAATTTTCAATCATGACAAGTGGTCCAGACCCTCAGGCAGTGAAGCAAATCCAAATTATGATGTTCACCATGTTTTGATGTTAGCACACTAACACACACACAATTTTTTTGCACCATACATAGTGCGAGTATCCATCCCAAGTGGTTCAACTTTTGTTCCTTGAGTCCACAAAGTTTTCCAAAAAACAATGTTTTTTAGACACACGTAACTTCCACCATGGTGTTCTTATATGAATACTAGAGATGGGCGGATCGATCCAAATATCGATAATATCGATACCAACTTTGGTATTGGTATCCAATGATACTCGTGTAAAAAGGTCGATCCTCAAGCTTTATTTTTCTCTCCCACAAGCACTGACTGATGTGAAGTGTGAATTCATTGAAGTCTGTTTCTGACAGGCTGTCGCTGTGTCCTCCTCCCCCCTTCCCTCTCATCTCGTCTTTTGACGTTGCACCGTCACGTGGCTCAGCTGTGGCAATCAAACAAGCATGCAGGTAGACTCAGCCTGGCCCCTCCCCCTAGCCCCGCTGCCCCCCCCCCCCCCCCCCCCCCCCCCCCCCCCCCCCCCCCCCCCCCCCCCCCCTAAAAAAAAAAAAAAAAAAGATGAATTACATAAAATCAAATAAAACAAAAACAGATCAGTGGTGCTAATGACACTTTTATATTATACATTGTAACTATTGAATTGTGTGTTTGTGTGTGTGGTGGTGGTGGTGGTGTGCGTGGGTGTTGGTGTAGGTGTGGGTGTGTACGTGTGTGTGTTGTTTGTTGGTGAGGATGGAACAATGGAACAGCTTTACTCCTGGGCTTTTTTGAAGAGGTTTCTCACCATTAACTGTAATGATATAAAGAATACACAATAGACAGTAGGCATAAGACACATGTAATCATTATGAATTCAGTTGACATTTAGTCCTTAGTGTAGTGAATGTATGTTATTATAAATACAATAATAGGTTAAGATTACAAGAGGTCTTACCTTTTATCAGAATAAGTAACTATTTTTCTGTAGCCAGAAGCATCCCACCTCTGGAGGACTTTATTGAGATCTACAGCCATGGTTCTGTGGACATGCATGAGAGCAAGACCAGACAGCCTCTCATCCCCCATGCTAGATCGAAGCCAGTTTTTGAGTCGACATAGAGTTGAAAAACACCTTTCACAAGAGCAAGTGGTGACTGGCAATGTGAGATAGAATCAAAGGATGCACTGGATGTTGGGATAAAATCTCATGTCAATGTTCTGTAATGTTTTCTTTGCTGTTTCAGGGAGAGGTCCAGTGTACTTCTTGAAATGATGCTTCCATCTGTGTATTTCCTGCTCTGCAGCATCAGGTTGGGGCAGGTCCTCTTTGTACTATGAAAGGAGAAGATTCTCTTTTTCTTCAGTCAGCTGTGGCAGGGCTTTGGGCACTAGGAGGGCTGCAACCAGTGCTGGTTCAGTGGATTCAGCAAACTGGGTCCTCAGTTCTTCAGTCACATGGTCAATGAAAGGAAGGAATAAATTCAGCCTGAATTGTTCTGCAACTGAATCTGCAGGTGCATTGCCTCTGTTTTGTTGTTTTGCAGTTATTCTCTTCTTCACTGGGGCAACATCAATGCTGCTGGCTAGTTTCGTCTTCTGCAACTGGTGACCTAAAGACAACTTTCCACCTTCAGTGGACAATAAAGATTCATTCTTTTGTATTCTATTACCTGCATCCTGAGGCAACTGCGAGGGAAGCTTAACTCCTCTTAAAAGACACCAACAAAGTTGCTAATAAATCAGGCTATGTAGGCTACAATTGTATTTACAGTTGTAGCCTACAGTTTTACAACTGAGAATAATCAAAGCAAGTAAATAAACTACTGACTTTTCAATTTCCGGAAAAAAAAAAAAAAACAAAAAACTCTTGGTAGGTCTAAACTGGGTATGAGGGTTTGGTTGACTTTTGCCCACAAATAAAAAAGATAGCAGCCTAATAATGAAACAACTAAGTTATTCCATGACAGTTTCTGTGATGTGATTGTTGTAGCTATGTTTATGTTACACCACTAGGTGTCACTGTAGGCTCTCCAGACTAGTGAAGAAAAGGCTTCTGGGTAACGTTAGCGATGTGACGCTTGCTACAGTATGTTAATTAACCAGTAGACACAGTGGCTGCGGTTACATGATGTTTTTTAATTCGGAATTAATAATTCCGCAATAAATAATTCTGAATTAAACTATGT
Source organism: Hirundichthys speculiger (assembly GCA_018398805.1). NCBI lineage: Eukaryota > Metazoa > Chordata > Actinopteri > Beloniformes > Exocoetidae > Hirundichthys > Hirundichthys speculiger. The sequence goes on from JAGFBZ010001146.1 coordinate 226,184, forward strand.
TCCTTCGAGTTTACACGGAAATAGTAATTCCGAATTGAGGTTTACATAGAAAACATGTTCGTTCGGCTTTATCCAATTCTGCTTTAGGTCTGGGGGTTGGGAAGGGTTCTGATTGGATAGGGGGGGCGGACGTCTTTACATCTAACGGAAGAAAACAAACTTAGCTAACTCGGTTAGCAACAACATTTCACTTATTTTTGACCTGGGTGGCGTCTCTATCTGCGAAACCTCCTTCATTTAACCTGGCCGCTTTGAAAAGCTCGCAATTTTTATGTTTCCTGCCATCTGTTCTTTTAATTATTTCCAGTTCCTCCAAGCTATTTATTAAATAAATCGTCTCTGCTCTTGAACACCGTTTACTGCGTGCTGCCACTTTAAAACTTTGTTTTGAAAACAAGCCCAGCGCGGAATATAAGCGTCATCGCGACAGATGGGCAAGAGAACGAGCATGCGCAGAAAGATGGGAATAATTTAAACAGGCATGAGTGTATACATGACCGCGGAATTATTTAATTAGAAATTAAAATGGGAATAAACCAGCCACTTACTTCGGAATTAAGTTTAATTCGGAATTGACATTTTCATATGGAATTAAGTGTTTACATGGTAACTTTTATTCGGCTTTAACTTTATTTCTGAATTAAAGAGGAATTAAACTTCCAATGTAAACGCACTGAGTGTCTCATCTTTTGGCTCAGCTCTCTCTTCACCACAACAGACCCATACTGACTCTGCATTACTGCAGAGGATCTACCAATCAACCTGTCCATCTCCTTTAGTACAAGACAAAACACCCAGAGAAATGCAAGAACTTGAAGGATCCAGAGTGTTCATGGACATCTGAAGCTTTGATAGCTAAGCTGCAAAAGTAGCAAGAAAATTTGAGCAAGCTTCACAGATCTAGAGATATACAGGAGAAGTCAAGATCGAGCTTTGAAAAATCCTACAAAATCACAAAAAATGGTTAGCTGTTGTGTGATGGAGAGTTTGTCAAAGAATGTTTGGTGGAGCACTAATATGTCTGGGAAAAAAAAAAGCGATTTACTAACATGGGGTAGCATGGTGGCTTAGTTTGGCGCTGTTGCCTCACAGCAAGACGGTTCCTGGTTCGAACCTCAGCAAGGGCCTTTCTGTCATCCTCTTCTCTGTCACCGTCTATCAGTGATGGACAAGAAACTGAGTACAGAGAACTGGTGTGGTGTGGGAACAGTCATCTCATCTTGAATGTGAACAAGACAAAGGGATGATTGCTAGAGGGACCAGGATTAAGTCAAACAACATGGAGGTGGTGGAGGAGTATAAATATCTCAGACAATACTGATGGTGTTTTTTAAGAAGAGACAGAGCAGACTTTCCTTCTTGAGGAAACTTAGGTCCTTCAGTGATTTGCAACATGATGTTGTATGTCTTCTATAGGTCTTGTGGAGAGTGCAGTCCTACCTGCAGTCAACTGTTGGGGGAGCAGCAGCAGAGCCAATGACTTAAAGAAACTTAAACTAAAAAAGAGGGTCAGCTATGTTCTGGGGCCTCTGGAGTTTTGATGCAAAAAAGAATACTTCACAAAATTAAAAACATCATGGTCAGTCCTGAATGTCCTCTTTACAACACAATAATTCAACAACAGGGTGTCTTCAGCTTTCAGTCTTCTGCAACACAAACCGCTACAGGAGCTTCTTCCTGCCCACATCAATAACCGTCTATTACAAATGTTTAAAGAGACTTAAATAATGACAACTACTGCAACAATTAATTTCCCTTCAGGGATTGATTAAGTATTTATTAACTGGATTTGAAAAATTCAACCATGATTTTGATGTGTAACTGAAATTGCTTGGGAAAGCTGCTTAAAAGAGTATGGGACCTGAATTCAGAGATTTTTTTGAGAAGAAGGGCTGCCACAGCTCTGAGATGCAGACTGGACAGTTTTTATAAGAAAGCTGAAGTTTCTTTCAAGCCAGTTGAAGGACAACATTCTCACATTGCATGCCAACACTGAAAGAATTCACTCCAGCAGCTAATCACCTACATCACAACTTATTTATGCTTGGGACACTACATGGCACGTTTTCAAGATCACTTCAAAACAATAGAGAATTCAATAAATGTTTCAATTCTCCCTTCATGTGCAGTGTGGATAGTGCAGCCACTGATGTTCAGCTTGAAGTCATTAATGTACAGTCTGGCAAACCACTGGCAGAACACTTTAAATCAGTACCACTGCTGAACTTTTATTCCTCTTTCAAAGAGGAAAACCTTCCATATATAATAACAAGAGAGACAGAGAGAGAGAGAAAGAGGCATGCTCAGTGAATGTTTCTTCTCTTTGGGTTTGTTCTCTGGAGCTGGAACAAACTTTCACAGTGAAGTTTAACAAATCTAGATACAGATCCCTTCGGAGTGATGATCACTTCTGAGTTGTCCCCACACATATCCACTTTAGATATTCACCCAGACTTCAGTGCTTTTGTTTAAAGTCGCAACACAGGCTAGATTTCTCACACTAAACCAGATACAAGGAAATGGATTAAAACAAACAATGCTTCAGGGTGCATGTTTTTGTGATTGTTAGGCGTTGAATCACTTCAAAAAATGCACATTTAAGATATAATTCTGTGCTCCATATTTTCATTATATCAGTGTTATTCTTCATTTTTCTGTTTTTATATTAAGATTTACAATACACTGTATATTGGGCAGAACCGACTTAAGTGTATTGATCCGGGCCTCTAAGACCATCCCAGTGTCTCACGTGGTCCCCTCATGTGACCTTGCAACCAATCCACTCTGGAACTGCAAGTCACATCTGGTCTGGGAAGTTTAAGCTGAGTTGGGCCTGTTTAGTGTTTGGACAGAACACTTTTCCCACCAGCAAGTTTAAAAGATAGAAATAATATATATTTTGCTACCACCTTAAGCACATAATGTTTATTATTTGTTGTGAATTGGCTGGACATGCATACTTAGATATCAGTTCATCAGGGTGGGCATTCAGCTTTTCAGCTTCCTCGTTTAATTTATTTCTAGAAAAAAAAGGTATTTTTTTCTTTTTACATAGAGAGTAGATTGTTTTTCCGCCTGACGCACTTCTGTTGTGCACTTCTTGGTTGGTCTTGCACACACGAATAACTCTTTTTCTCATCCTACTCTTAAAAGCATGGCCAAGAGTGCGTGACCCTCATGCTCGATCACACGCATGTTCATTTGTCCTTTTTCGGTGACTCGTGTGAGAATTGCACTTACATTTCCATTAGGGGCCATATTTGTTTGGTCATATGCCTGTGAACGTCTCTCATTTCAGTGAACCACGCTGTTTCACAATGTCATACATGTGATACAATGGAGAAACACCTACAGTGTATGGAAAATTTACATAGATAAGACAATTCGAAGGCATTGAAGTAATTCTTCTGGGAACTGTACCTAAATATTGAACACTTGCATTCCCTGTGCATCAAAGACTGCAAAGATTTGATGTATGCTTCTAAGACTTCTGCAGGAAAGATTTTGCTGGATAGGATGTATTTACTGTGTACTGTGAATATAAAATTTTATGTTTAAATGCTCTGTTTCGAATCATAATTTCTTCGAGTTCTACCTAAAGTGCGCACAGTTGATGCTTTTTAAAGCTCTGCTGAAACTGATGGTTCAGGTCTGGGCATAATAAATAAGTTAACTTTTTTGCTGCTCTTACTTATATGTAGACTGGACAGTCTTAATGAGTGGCTGATTTCATAAAGACCCTTTTGAAAGACCACTAAGATAGTGGAGGGGAAGTCGGTTTTTAGTGAACTGTAGCATGCAATATGAAGTTAAGGGAAAAAAAACTGATATAAACTGGAAAATGTCGCTGTGGAAAGAAATCAACAGCTTGGAAAGGTGTATTTAAAGAGTAGTATAATTGGGATTTTTTTTTCTTCATGCTTTTTTTTTTTGGGATTGAACAGCCCTTAAACATCATCATAAACACAGGTAGAGCCAGAGCTTTTCGTTGACAGGCACCGCAGGAATCCATGACGGCAAATCCAAAACATAGTTAACATTACTTCCTGAAAAGCTTTGTGGTCGCTTAGCAACTGGCACCCTACGTGGATGGGATTTAGCCATCTCTCTGCACTCAACTGTTTAAGCACAGAACAAGAGAGCCACAGAAAAGGCCCTAATGATCTTTTTCACTTTTTGTGTTGTGTATACTTTATATTTTTTTGTTTCTATCATTAATACGTAATGAACTCTTGCCATCTGTGCATGCCTCAACACAACTGTTTCTAATCCCCAACGCTGTATGAAGGGACATTAAACTCCATGCAACATACTGGTTTCCCTTGTGCACACCCATCTCATGTTCAGTATACTGTATCTACTGTTATTCTATTTCAAGGATTACAATCATTAGTTATTGTTCAATTCTTTCTTTGTGCAAATTTTCAGTTATTATTTCTCATCCCTCTGATATCTATTGAAGCATTTTTTTAATTCTCTATAAATATCTCTACTCTCTCAGCGTTCCTCATTTCCTTCACTTTTCTTATATGAGTATAGCTTTAAATAACAATATCCCAATGTGATTTTAACCATATTTTTTAAATACATATTGCATGAAACTGAGCTAAGTTTGATCAATATTATTTTCATTATTGGTCTTTAGGATTCTTTCATTCTACTGTAAAATAACTTCTACAATGAAAAAGTACCAACCCATGACTGAGCCATGAGGTTCCCCACACATAATTCATACTCTGCCTTCTAATATTCAGCTAATACTCAGCTCTAGAACTTCAACACTATTCAGCCGCTTTGATTCTTATTTGAATTTTCTCAGTCTTCCTGGCACATTATTACATTCACCAAAACGAGGAAGTTGGTCTCCTTTAACCCCTGTGACATGCCTCACATGACCTCCTTCCCTTTCAGTGTTTTATCTTGTAGTCATTTTTGTTTTCCTGTCCTGAATGTTTTTTTTTTAACTGCTCCTGAATAAGTTATGACTGGAGAGAGTTCTTAGCTCCCTGTCCTTTGCTTGTTTCAAAATATGGAACTGTGCTCTCACCCACACCTGCAACATTGCACTTTAGCCCCTAGCTCACCCATACAGTATTAATGTTTACCTGCATTTTTTCCATTATCTTTGATTGCCTTTGCAGATGGCAGCTTTATGGCCAAACTTTGGCACTTAAAGCACCTCAGTGGTGCAAGCCGTTTTACCAGCCCTTGTATCCTATGAATATTTTGGCAAGTATTTTTTTTTCTCATCAAAGCTTATCATAAGTAACTATCTTGTACATAGTGTTGTTTACAATTTTTTTCTACTGTATATATTTGTTCCTCTTCTGTTTATATATATATTGTTTATATATTGTTATTTTTCTTTTCTGTAAATTGAGCTGTGGTAATGCACAAATTTCCCCATCGTGGGATCAATAAAGTGCTATCTTATCTTATCTTATCTAATCTAATTCTCTTTCTAGTTTTCTGGATGTTTTCCTTTCATTTCTTTCACTCTCATTTTTTTCCTTAAAAAAAAGAGGCATGTTACAACCTTTTGTTCAAAAGATGTCAATTTCTCTGGAGTCTACATGAAATGTCTGTGACATGCCTGGGAAAAGGGAAACACAAGAAGAAGGGAAAGAAAAATCTGTTCCCTTTTTAACTATGCCCTATTAAGTAGCATGAAATACTCACTTTCATGTTAAAATATCAGTTTCAATTTAATTTAAAGGAATATTTACTTGTTGCTCGCTAGAATATTTGGTATTTTAGGACACGTCATCTCAGTCTTGCCATCTTCCATCCCTGTTATCTGCAAAAAACAGCCAAAATCACTTTGGACTAAGGTTCTGGTCATAGATTATGACAACTGACGAAAATTTCAAGCACAATGTCACACATCAGCGACAGTGAAAGAAGTTAACAGTGTAGTTAAGTAATGAGAGAAGAGAGTATTAGAGACTCGTCAGGTAAATCTTGGACAGCATTTTGAAAGCAACTTAATCTTTGCAGCTGTTGGGGGATCGACTGGGCTAAACTTATGAAAGTTCCTTTGCTGCTGCTTTAAGTGCTGTGCATAGTAGTTAGTTTAAAAGGGTCGACACAACAGCTCCATTCCAGCATAATATAAAATTGGGTTGAGATAAAAATGGGGAAGCTGCACAGTTTTTCCCCCACTTTGAACACATCTGAAAAAGTTGTCTTTTAACCAGATAGACCATTATATTCTAATTGATATAGTGTTTCAGTGCCAGCAACTTGATTGTTCCTGTTACAGCTGAAGCTTTAAACTTAATGTCACAACAGTTCAAAAGGGTTTGAGACGTGCAGAAAGATGAGGAGATCCCAAACAAATCAGGTCAAAAATTGGGCGAGTGAACAAACTAATGAGAGGAAGTTTTGATGCAAACTTATGGTGGTAAAATAAGTGCTGTAGAGTTGTCAAATAATTGCCAGGCAGCAAAGAAATAAAAAACAACCAACAGAAAAATCCCCAAAGGACCACTTTAGACTGTCTATCACTTGATCCATTACTCAGTTAAAAGCCTTGGAAATCACCAGAGAGTTAAACACAACCTCCAGCGTGTTTGAAGCCAGCCTCAGCTGGTGCAGATGAATGTTGCCATGTAACGGGCTATATTCCCTCGCTGCACAAATCTAACCAGTGGCAGAGCTCAGATTTCTCAAAGTTAGGGGCCATTAAGGGGACATATTCCTCATAGAGGGGCCAAGCATTGTCCATCACCTGGGGGGTGATGGACAACAATCAAAATCCACGAACTGGAGCTGCAGCCGCCCCCACGAGCCTAAATAATGTGTTTAAAATATGTTTAAACACTGCAAAAAAATAGCGAGACACTGCAGTGACACAAGACAAAGGCTAAACTGTGGTCTTTCTGTTTCCCTCACAGCCTCTGGTCTCCGAACTGTCAATCAATCAATAACTTTATTTGTCCCCAAAGGGGCGATTAATTTCGCGACAGCAGGAGCACATCAAACATAAAATATCCATAAATTACAATAAATTACACATAAAAATTCATAATAAAGACCTAAGCTATAGTCAGGAGGGAGGGCTTTACACCCACTACCTTCTCCTCCCGGCATTTAAAAGAACAGCAGCAGAGGGAACAAAGGAGTGTTTGTATCTGTTTGTCTTTGCAAAAGGGAGTCTAATCAGTGAACCTGATGGTAGAAACTTACATTGGTATGAAGTCTCTCTCTTACTAAAAGAGTTTTACACCAACGTTAATTTATGTAAACACATACTCCACCTCTGCATGATTTCCCAGTTGTTGCAGACCCTCTGTCAGTGCGGAGCAGAACCCTGAACCCGTCTATGGCCAGATAACCGTCAACGTCCCTTTCCCCGAGCCAGGTCTCAGAGAAGGCCTGGATGCAGGCTTCTTTGAGCACATGCTGGTGGCGAACAAGAGCCTGTAGTTCCTCATTTTTATTGCGGAGAGAGACGGACGTTGGACAGGATAATTGAAGGGAGGGGGACGCGCAACAGGTGTTGCCGTCTCATGCGCTCCCGTACGCCGCCTCTCCTGCCTCGCCTCCTCGGTTTCCATCGTGGAGGTACAAAGTTGTCGCCTTCCCCGTGCTAGAAAAGTTCCTTCAGGTCAGGAAAGACTAGGTCTGCTGGTGGGCCGCTGATCACGGAATTTGAGAATTTTAACAGATAGTCTCTGGAATATTGAATGTTATTGAGACTAGGAGCTGTCAGCAACCCCAGGTGACATGAGGACACAGCACCGCCAAGAAACTGAATCAGTGAATCATGACACTCTTAATCACACAAAAGTGAGGTTGATCAATTCAAAGTGCACAGTGAGTTTAAAAATTTAAAGCATAAAATAACAAACTTAAAACTGACTGACAAGACAGACATGCTTCCCACTGCTGCCGGTGGCTGCATCGCGCATGCTCCCAGTAAATGCTAGTAAATGTCGTAAATGCGTCTCGGCCAAACAGCGCCCAGATTCTAGAGTTCTGGGCCGTCTGGGTTTTCTGTTGCTTACAGGAGGCTGTGAGTCATTGTTTGATGTTTCGCTGGCAGCTGCGGCCTCTCACCTGCTGTGGGGTGGCTTCTCCGCCCCCTCCTGCCCCCGCTTCGCTCATTAATTAAAAAAAAAAAAAAAAAATGTCGAAGCGGCCATCTGAGAAACCGGCGATGAAGCAAAGGAACTACCGGTTGACTCCCAGGTACAGGGCAGAGCAGTTTCTCCGAGATTATTATGTGTCTGGCAATTCCAATGTTCTTCAAGTTTTGCCAGTAAATGATTGAATGGACACGAAAAGATACATGCGTGGTTCACTTGACGAATGAAAAGCACAAACATAAAAAGGCGAGAATCACTCACTGAGCTAAACACAAAGAGGCTGTAATAGCTGGAACACCTAAAGAAAAAAAAATACACTGACACACACAACCAGTGTTCAGTGCTTTGGATTTCATAGCATCTACATCAGCTGTAGTAAATATAGTTTTTTCTGTTACCAGACACTCAGTTTGTCATGACATACCTGAAAAATGTCAGGTACGTCATGACAAAATATGTGTCTGATAACAGAAGAAATTAAACAATTTAAAATGATTAGTTTTCTGCAGTTGAAATTTCTTTTTTGGACTTTAAATGGATTTGACCTATTTGAGTTATTTTTTCTTGAATTTTTTTCTTTGTCAAAAAAAAACTAAGGTTTTATTGGACACAATATGTTTAAAAGTATGAAAACATTAAAGTTTAGTTATAATTACATACATTGTCTATATTTCATTACTTTATTTACTGTCTTGGGGTTAAATTTGCAAAAAATGCTTAAAACGGAATTCTCAAAGATTAAAAAACTGAAAAACACCGTAAATGAGAAAAATTAAAATGGAATTTGAGAAAAAATAAAACGGATTTCATAGCACCCCTACAGTTGTGCTGGATGTGGGAATAGTCATGGCCAGACACTTCAGTCTGTACAGCTGTGGCATGATCTCATTCAGATGTCTGCTGTGGAGGAAACGAGGAGATATTTGTCAACCTGTAAAAGGTTGGATGCGGGAATTTGTTTCCGATATGTCTGAAACTGTTGGTGGTCGAGGAGGGACAGGAACATTAATTGTTTGTGATCTTTAAATGCGCATCCAATGATTCGTTCTGCTGTATTTTTAAAAGCAGATCAGCTGCTCCAAGACGCACAACTGATAACAACTGGATCTTACGCAGGTAAGATCGCAGGTTTAAGGAGGTGAAAGATTGTGTTCTGTTAACTGTTAACTGTTTTCACTCCCTTGCCAGTGTATTCAATAGTAAAATCAAATGCTCCCACACCGGTGATTAAAAAAGTTTTTGCCTGCTTGCTTTTTATTCTTTTTCTGCATCTATGACCTGCAGCCAACCGGGCAAAGTGTGATCGGCTGGTCACTGTGAGTGAGCGGAGGTGAGTGGACATTAACATGCAGTGACGGGCCTGTTGCCTAAAAGGCATGCACGCTCACGTGCAAGTCCAATGCAAAGTAATTGGAACATAAAAACTGCGGGACATAAGAGGGTATTGTCCCGTGTCCTGTGCAGGTCGTACCGAACGGTACCGTATTTTACCGAGTATCGTTGCATCCATAATATATATATATGATATATATATATATATATATATATATATATATATATATATATATATATATATATATATATATATATATGTATATATATATATATATATATATATATATATATACACACACACACACACGCACGTATATACACACTCTCCCTGTGCTTGTGTGGGCTTTCTCTTTGTTCTCCAGCTTCCTCCTAAAGATGTGCATGTTAGGTTAACTGGTGGTTCTAAATGGAAGGAAGGAAAAACTCTCATTTGCTAATCATATGCTGCCATCTTTTCAAATGAAGGGTAGTTTTTCCCTTTGAAGAATAAAACATGTCAGACAAGCATACTAAAAGTGAATCAGTATCTCTGCTTAACTGTGTAGATCAGTCAAATGTATCAGTCATTGGGTGACATTTCAACTCCTGTTAAGCCCACATTCTTGCTCATCTAAATAAATTAATTCAGTGTCAAATTGCAGGCTTGCTTGTGATTGATCCATCATCTACGCCTGCTTAATCCTATGCAGGGTCGCAGGGACCTGCTGGAGTCTATCCCAGCTCTCTTCAGGTGAAAGGCAGGGGTACACCCTGGACAGGTAATCAGTCCAATTGGTGTACCCCTGTAGACCCAACCATACCCCCTAATCACTCCTACAGGCAATTTAGAACCACCAATTAACCTAACACGCATGTCTTTGGACTGTTGGAGAAGAAGCTGTAGTGGAAACCCACACATGCACAGGGAGAACATGCAGACTCCACACAGAAAGGCCCCTGCTGAGGTTTGAACCAGGAACCGTCTTGCTGTGAGGCAACAGTGCTGACCACCAAGCCACCGTGCTGCACTTGTGATTCAGAGTTTCCAAAAATATAGTGGAAGGCAGAGCTAGTTATCAGGCTCCTCTTTTGTTTAACCAGCTCCCAGTTAGCGTTTAGGACACAGACACCAACTCTGCCTTTAAGATGAAAGTTTAAAATGTCATTTTCCAAGCCTGTGGTGGCAGTGTCATGATTTGGGGTAGTTCAGTTGGTTCATGTCTTGGTTTAGCAAAATTATGAACACACTGAATGAACCAGGTTTTTCCATCTTTGGACAGGAGGACATGGCCAAGATTCACAGGTCTCACATTATGAAAGATTGGGTCAGGGAGCATGAAATATTATTTTAACACATAGACCATCAGATAGGACTTCACAGAATCCTTAAACCTGCTGAGAATATTTGAGATGTGCTGGAGAAGACCTTATTCAATGGCCAGACTATCCCATCATCAGTTCGAGATTTTAATGATATTTCATTCAACTCTAAAATAAAAATTTGTAAGTTTGCATAAGTGTAATTTTATGACAGCAAATGCATAATACAATCAAAGTTAAACATGTTCCAAAATTAAAAGGTTTGGCTCCATGGCAGCATAATAGACACAAGCTAAACAGTTTTTAAAATATTAACACAACAGAAACTATACTGTGCATTCACAGCAACAAAATGCATTTTTAACTTGTACTGAAATAAGAAAAAGTATTATTATAATACTAATTGAAAAGCGCCTAGAGACAGAGACCAGTAGCATGAACCCCGAGCAAATATTCAGTTCATTGGCAGCAGTAATACTGATTCTGGTGTAACACCAACTGTGCTCCAAACTGCAAACATAACACATCAACACAAAAACAGCCATATCTAAATCTTTTCAAACCCTTCCGCGCCCTGTCTGTTTTCAAGATGGTACAATTCCCTAAAGAGAATTCTAACTGTGCTCTGGATTTACATCAGTACACCCAGTTATGTTAAAGAATACATTATCTGCTCTAGCACTGACAGACACTTCAAACAGTGCTTTTATCCAGTGTCTTATCCTTCTTCTTAGAATCTTTTTTGCAACAAAAGTGACATTTATATCTGAAAATGTCATAAGTAAACTGTGAATCCAGCATTACTGTTAGTTTTTTTCTGTTCTGCTTTTGGAAATCAAAACTAGCTCTTCATTCTCACTTATGAAAAGCCACTTCATTTGTCATTCGTTCACTCCAACTCCTTCTTCCCTAGAAGAGTGCCTTGCTTCACTTATCTTCTAGAGGCTGTTTACATTGTCATCATTTAATCTTTGTTGCCACAAAATTGCATTCACCTGGAGTTTTTTTTTTTCTATGATATTTTGTGTAACATTTGCTATACTATCTAATATACCTTACCTGAAAAATATGTGGTCTGGATGAGAGTGTTGCTTTAAAATCTATATACCTTTCAGCATTTGTTTTTTTTTTTTTTTGCTTTTCAGACATACAAGCTGCCCGACACCATAGACACTAGTGTACCCTTATAACATCAGAAATGCAAGCTTTTGAACTGAATGCTGATGACAGTGATATCAAGTTGGGTGGTCCCCCTCCTCTTCTGGTAAGAGGATACAGAATCTATGGCATTCAATAAAAGAACTGCAAATTTCAGTTTGTGTCACATAGGACAGGTTCCTACTTTACTTCAGTTCATCTTAATTAAGCTTTGATCCAGAGACGATAGTGTATCTGGATCATAGTCAGATCCAGACACTTCTGGATTTGACCATGACACTGTTTTAAAGACATGAAAAGACATGTCATTACAGAGCTTTAACCTACATTTTGGGATTGGTGTGGTGAAACATTTTTAGATAATGGTTTTTAGAACTGTTCCTCTGCTCATGCAGTGATTTCCATTACATATCTATTCTAATACAATGATCACAGGATGAATTTTCTGAGATTTCACCAAAACCTCAGAATCTTTGAAAATCTCATCATCTACCATACATAATATCAATAAGTCTTTTTAGAGCAAGGTTACACTGAGAAACATCATAAGTTTTTTTTTGTAACTAAAAAAAGAGTTTGACAGTTTATAAGTCAGTCTGCATGCAGTCTTGGCATGATTCCGTTCGTATATATCGTTATCTGTATTAGATCATGTGTTCATGCAAATACTTTTCAAATATGTGATGTTTTTGTTGTAAAGTTCCCTACAAACTAGTTATACCCAATAATTACTTCTTTTCCCCCTCGCTATTCACCAGCAATCAGGCAACAGAAGAGTGGGCATGGACAGACAGAGAAGGGAACTGCTGTGAGTCAGTGTCATGTTTTTTTTTTTTTTTTTTTTTAGTTTTCTCTGTGAAGCTGATGGAACTAAGCTGCAGACTGATGACAGTGAGAAGCAAGATGCTAGCATGTTTATAAAGATGTCCAGCACAAGTTGAATTTACATAGAGTACACTTAGATCATACCATCTGCTTTCTTAAAGTGGTGTAATTGAAGACAAGTCAGCTGCACTTCACCAGCCCCTCAAAGCATACATCATAACATGCATAGATCTCTTAACAGCTAAACTTGAAAATGCGTGTCAGTTTGTAATATGAATCCCTACACACATGACGCTGCACCCACGAGTCATTATGAGAGTGTGGCTGACTGGTACAAAACAAACAACCAATATTTGTAAGTGCAATAGCTCATTTATTCCTTGTTATGATTCATTACTAAAAGGCATTGCTCATTCATATGTTGACCCTATAAATATCTTTGTTCATTCCATTGAACATTTAAAAGCAGACACATTATTGCGACCATTTATGCTTCTTACCACTTTGTAATGTGACCATTCCTTTTTACAGCAAAATCAATATTGGAAACAGGGCTTTTTTCCCCACATAAATAGACTAAATGTGTACCTTATAGACTACTAAGCCTCCAATTTCCCATTTCAGACCTATTTATATAGGGGAGAAGGAGGAAATATGAGACGGTTTTTACTTCTTCCCCCCATAAATTGATGTGTCTATAAAATTAACACATTTTTCTTTAATTTAGGATGTTTCCTAAGAACGGAAACGATCAGAATGTTTGCCAGACTAAAGATGGTGAAAATGTGATCGTTTTTAAAAAAGTGGTCAAGCATCTCATTTTACCCCAGCTACAGGGTAAACTGAGACAAAGCCCAGATTTCAAAGCAGTAAAGCAACCCTGCTCGGGGTAAAATGATCCACTTACTTTTTTCCACCACTCTGGAGATGACTCTGCTGTATTTGTGTTTGTTCAAAGTATCATTCAAAAAATGTTTTATTCACCATTCAAATGAGAGAAAAGAACCACTTCCACAGTAGGGGAAACTCAGATTATGACCCCTGTCACTCCATAACAAGTCCTCTGGATTGGCTCCGATTTTTATTCCCTTTTTTGCACTTTCTCGACAATCTCTTTCATCTCTTTTCAAAAGCTCTGGATCGGCTCACCTTTTTATTCTCCTTCTTTGCACTTTCTCTGCTTTCTCTTTCGTCTTTCTCAAAAGACCTTTCAAGTGCTTGCTTCTCAGGAGTGTCGGTGAGGATAGCGGTCTTCACGAATCTCTGCCTGGTTTGTTTTCTAGGGTTGAACTTTGGACGTGCGATGATTTCCTGTGGAGGGACATATCCAGGTCAGCTGGTTATTTGTCCCGCGTCCGTGTCAGCTGGCGTAGGAGCGGGCGAATTCATACGGGATGGTGCGTTATCTGCAGCGGGAGGCTCATCTTCAAGCAGATCATCTGCAGGGTGCAGGACTTCCATACCTTCTGCCGGAGGTGGAGCACCCCTGGTGGCACGCTGTAGCTCTGGGTTTGGCCGGTCTGATGGAATGGATGGTGCAAACGCTTTATCTGGGAAAATGTTGTGATTGTATGTAAAAATCCCAGTGGACGGAAACCCAGAAGTGATGTGTGGTGTCACGGTTCTCATGGAGGCTTGATTCACAAGTCCTTCAACCTGGTAAATGGTGACTGTTTTTCCACGATTCAATCGCCAGGACCACGGAACTCAGAAAATCGAGAGAGTCCACCTCCATGTCAGCACCCCTGGGTCCCCGAGCGAGTCTATCCAGTTTCGGAGCGCCATTCTTGGCCTTGCTCGCTCAGAGGTCCCGCCGGCCTGTTTATTACATGATTACAAGCTACACATGTCAGCCTTGTGTGTATCATGTATCTCACCTGGTGAAGCCTTTGTACCATTATGGAGACCTGTTTCATCCACATTAAAATTCATGTGTGGGGGAAATTTATGCCTGTTAAAGATAAGGAGAGAGGGAATCTAAACTACTTAATTTTAGAGAATAAAACCAGAATAAAACACATGCATTGGAAGAATTAATTCTCCCACCTGTCCATGACTACTGCCAGATTATCAAAGAACTCCACAACAGTCGTTCTATTGAAGGTAGTGGCCCTTTGAGGGATGTTGCTTATGGAGTTTAGACAGAAAGACGGGCACACGCTAGGAAGCTGCGGAACCACTCTTGACCTATATACAATCCATTATTAAAAGATTTAGCCTTGTGGGAAGACCAGTCTTAGTTACCATAGGAAATCACATGCTGTCTTGCACACCCTGGTTTACTTGCACACTGCATCTCTTTCCAATTGGCAGGCATGAGGACGTGGTTCTTTTCTGCATATTCAAATGCCAGTGTGCGGCACTTAGCTGTAGAGAAGCCATAGGACTGTTCAGTAAGTTCTTTGAGGTGTTTCATCTCATCCATGAAAATTCAATTTTCCTGGGCCACTGAACCCCAGGCCACAGTGAGAACGTCCCCCCGCTTCATTTTTGTTATAAATCTTAGGAGGCTTGACTTGTCAATATTTCCCTCCCATGAAGCACCTCTTAAGGGCCTCTTTTTCTCCATGACCTCAGTGGCTGCACTTTCCATCTGTTCAAGGGAGGTTCGGCCTCAGGTTGTCTTCCTGTTGTATTTCCTTGGCATGATAAATTTTTCATACTGTTTAAGACACAAAAAATAAAGCTTTTTTTTTGTCTTACTTTGCCTCCAGGGGAAAAGTGAGACAGTGTCTTACTGTTCCCCATGGCAATTGTCTCACTTTAACCCTCCACCACTTTTTTATTAAAACAACCCTTCTGCAGAATTCAGGCCAATCTTTAGCTAGCAGCACAGCATTATTTTAAAAGGCAATAGTTCGACAATATACGGGATATGAGTTTGACCGCTTGAATCAATTACTTTAAGCACCAGAGTTGATTATGGTGAACACCAAAAAAATTACTTTCACATCCCAAAAATGTATTTTTGTACAAAACACATGCTTACCGGGCCGCCCCGGTGGCGCAGTGGTCAGGGCAGGCGGCCCATATACGGAGGCTACAGTCCTCGTGCTGTCGCGAGTTCAACTCCCGGCTTGTCGACCCTTTGCCGCGTGTCTTCCCCATTCTCTCACCCCCCTTCCTCTCTCTCTCTCTCTCTCTGTGAATAAAGGCCACTAGTGCCGAAAAAAAATCTTTAAAAAAAAAAAAAAAAACACATGCTTACCATGGACAAGCCTTGACAATCAGCTTCTCAAATGACCACAGCTGCTTCCTGTTGCTTAGATACAGGGGGTGTCTCACAGTACCCCATTCTCCCCCACTGAAGTATCATGCGTCTTCTAGCATCATGCAGTATTTACATGTAAGCTCTGAATCATGTTGACAGCTGCTAACACAGTATGGTGTTCCCCAGCCTGCTATGTTGAATGACATGGGTGGACTGAAATTAAACATTAGTGCATCTTGCTTTTAAAACTGTAGATGAACTGATTCTGGTTGCACATGTGATCACCCTTGTTCACTAAAATAATTGCTTCTGCGGTCTTCACAGTCTATGTCCTGTAAACTGCATTTCCATTTGGCTCAGTTTCTGTTGTACAAACGTTTTATCCACATGTCAAGCTCAAGGTCAAATTAATTTATTTATAATTAATTTACATTTAAAAACACAAAGTTGACCTTAGTTCTTCATAACCAAACAAAACTCATAATTTAAAAAAAAGACTATGAATAAAACATAAAAGCATAGGAACATAATAAAGAGAATTAGAGAAAAATAAAATAGTAAAATAGAAATAGCAGTACAATTTAATATCCATTGGTGTGTCATACTTTACTCAAAGTTTAAAACCAAAGAGAAAAATATATGTTTTTCACAGTGATTTGAACATATCTAAAGTCATGAAGATCTGGTAAAGCCAGGTTAAGTAACCAGGCTTCATACCAGGAAAGAGCACTGCAGATACAATGTTTGATTTGAGAATGCTGATAGAGAGTGCCAAGGAAATTGCATGATGACACCTGGAGTAGCAGAAAGAGTATGTTAGACTGGTACAAGACATGTATGTTGGCAGCATGACAACAATTTGGTGTGCAATAGGAGTAACAAAGAGGTCTGAAGTAGAGGTCTTCACGGGTCCACTTTCATGGACCCAAACCCGAATGGACCCGTGAAAATTCGACCTGAAACCAACCCGACCCGAGCTATTATAAGTCCGGGGGTCCAGCAATATTTGGACCCGGACCCGACCCGACCCAAGTCTTTAGTTTTCGACCACGAACCGAACCGAGTTACCCAAATAGAACTAAGACAATACAGCCCATAGTTGCTCATGTTAAAAGTTGTCTAGCGTTAAATAAAACCTGACTTTCTTACCTAAAGTTGTCTTCTTCTACCCAGTTCAGTTGCTGCATAGGCTATGTGATGCAAACAACAATTAATCCACGTCATTATTTTCTTTGTGGATACATATGTGGTTTCTGCCATGGAGGTGTTTTGGAGTCTTCTCTCAGTCTTCAGTGTGATAAAAAAGGGATGCAGCTCCAAAGATGTCTTTAAATGCATATAAAGTTTATTTGCAGAAAAGAGGCTTAATACAGACTTGCTCACGTCTGGGAACTTCTCGGATCGAATTTGGTAAGAAGAACAAAGCATGTACATCAGAGGGAAGTTTATATAGTCGTGGCCAGGTCTAATTTCAGACAAGTTTGAAATCAATCAAAACTTTCTCCTGACAGTTCCCAACTGTCAGGAGACAGATGGTTATTCAGAAATCCCAGAATAACCATCTGGGATTTCTGATAAGAGACAGGATATACTTCCGAACTGATCACGGATCCTCCAAATTTGTAAGCCTGAAATGTGTCCTTGGAAAACATCCTCATACAGAGAAGCAAACAAACTCAGTGAACTCAGAGCAGATCTGTTCTTTTATTGTGAGGTGCCATTAAATGCAACACAGAATACATCTACTAGAAAGGTCAGAGCAGACTCTACGTTTTAAGAAAGCTGAGATCTTTTAATGTCTGCACCAAGATGTTGCACATCTTCTATAGGTCTGTTGTAGGAAAGTGCAATCAGCTTTGCAGTCTTCTGCTGGGGCAGCAGAATCAGAACCAGAGACCTGAAGAGAATCAACAAACTGATCAAGAAAGCTGGATCTGTGCTGGGTGTAACTCTGGAGCCCCTGGAGCTGATTGTACAAAAAAGAATGCTGCACAAGCTGATGAAGATGATGGAGGACTCTTCACACCCTCTCCATGACATAATAGGAAGGCCAGCCTTTCCGATTTACAAAATCTCGGTAGCCATCAGAAGGAACGAGGATCGGAGCATGAGTACCTGACAAAGTAATCAACATACATTACTGCAAACTTAGGGAACAAAATACTGGCATCTAATTTCTTGGGGGGGGGGGGGGGGGGGGGGGGGGGGTGCAAATAAAATAAGTGCAGTGTCACGACTATCAGTACACAATACAGAAATGCACATATGAGCAGCAAAGAGCTGCATTAAAACATGGTTATACTCCTTATAAGCAACATTTTCAAAACGCATCGGTGCATTTAGCGTTATTAACTTAAGGAAAGTCAAAGAATACTTACCATCAATTAGGCCAAAAATCTGAGGGATGTGATGTGAGGCTTCGAACCTTCTCGCAATCTTGAGTGCCTCCTCTTCATTTGGCATTTGTATTAGGGTTTTTAGTAGTCCTCCTTCGACCGTGCCCTTACAAAATAAGTATGTGAATTTCTTCCGTTGCCTTGTGGATCCCGAACTGATTTGCTACCAGGCGATACTTGGCACAACTACCCAGTCTGTAGAGGACAATAGCCACACGCATGTTGAGGGGAATGGGTGCACGGACATAGCCTTCTTCAGGGGACATGAAGAAGGACATGAAGCCTTGCACCAGGCCACACAGCTTCACAAAGACGCGCGGTTCAACCGAAAGTTCTCTTTCCACTCGACATCCATGAATTCGGTCAGGACGATTCGGTTCCACCAGTCCTTGCTTCGCACTTTCAACCATTGCTGTCTGGCATTGTGAGCTGGATGCAGCAGTGGGCTGAGGTAGAGAAGTCGTTCAACTGACCGGTTTCTGCTATTTGCCAAAGCACGGTCTTCTGCCTCCCTTCTCCGGCACTCTATCTCCCTCCTCCTACGCACATGAAAGAAAATCATCAAAATGATGTTGTCGTGCTGCTGCTTCAAAAATAAAATCCAAACAAATTCAAAAAGGATGCTAATAATGTAGTCCTCCATGTTGTTGCTAATCGAGTAAGTTTGTTTTCTTCCGGTAGACGTAAATACGTAAAGACGTCCACCACCCTATCCAATCAGAACCCTTCCCAACCCCCAGACCTGAAGCGGAATTGGACAAAGCCGAATAAACGTGTTTTCCATGTAAACCTCAATTCGGAATTACTATTTTCATGTAAACTCAAAGGAAAATAACTTATTTCAGAATTATTTTATTCGGAATAATTAATTCCGAATTAAAAAACATCATGTAACCGTGGACAGTGATCAAACAACAGTGTGTTCAGTGAGAGGCTTCTTCAGGTCCGTTGCAAGACAGAAAGATACATAAGATCATTCCTGCCAGCAGCCATCAGCCTCCACAACAAGATATAATTTTAAAATTTCTGTCATTTATTTATTGTTGGGGAAAAAAAGCCCTTACTAGAATGTTGAATTTCCCTTCTGGGATCAATAAAGTATTTTCATTTCATTTTCACTTTTTCATTTCATTTCATTTCATTTCATATGCTATTGGTAGCAACTGCTAAGACTAATTGCCTACACTGGTCAGAACGTGTCGTGAATATGTTCTCTCATCCAGCGTTGTCATGTTGGCAATCCGTTGTGCTTTACAGCTGCCGGGCATACCGCTAATAACATGCTACAGCAACACAATTGTTTCATGACAAACATGCCACATTAATTAATAATCATTTACTGCCCCAAGTCCTGACATTGGCTGCCACCGCCAATATCTTTACCTCTCTTGGCTAAACGCAGACCCAGCCTTTTAGAGAGCACCGACCGGACCCGAGATGAACTGTACCGATTTCGACCCGAACCTGGAATCACGTCTGTAGAATGGACCCGAGACCTGATTCAGGTCAGGTCAGAATCTCGGGTTTTCGGCTTGTCGGCTTGTTTCGAAGACCTCTAGTTTGAAGTGGAAGTGGGACTCCATCAAGGATTGGTCCTGAGCCACTTCTTGTCTGCTACAGCAATGGGTAGGTTGACAGATGAGACATGAATCTCCATAAAGTATTATGATACTATGAAGAGAGAGTAGAGAGCAGGTGAAAGAGGAATGGTAGCCAGCAACAGAGAATAAAAGTGTAAAAGAAAAAGGGAAACAAGTGCAATAGTACGGATACAAGAAGTAGAGATGGAGAAGTTTAAATACTTGGGCCCAACTGTGCAGAGCAGTGAGGTGTTTGCAAAAGAGGTGTAGAAGAGCATGCACACCTGAAAATATACAGTTGAAGCCAGAAGTTTACATATGCTGTGCAAAAACACTCATTTCATTTTTTTGTCTCACTGTCTGAAGTCAAATCAGACTAAACCTCTCCTGTTTCAGGTCAGTCAGGATTACCAAAATTATTTAATTTTTTTAAATGCCACAATAATGAGAGAGAATTTCTTAGAGAATTGAATGCTATTCTCTTCAACATCAAAAGTTTACATACATAAAAAGTACTAAGTATTTAACAATGTGGGGAAGCCCAAAACGACCAATGTTACATCTGAACCTGACTCATTTTCACCAGTTCTTTTAGGAGGAACAGGCCAGAGTTCCAGCAGAGTGCTATCAGAAGATGGTGGAAGGTTGCCCAAAACGTTTGACCCAAGTCATGCAAATCAAAGGAAATGCTACTCGATACTCAGTGCCAAGTGACCCGGAGAAGGTTGGAATCACCTCAGCTCTATTGGAGAGTTTTTTTCTAAGGCTGAGCCATGAAGGAGAGAAAATATCACATCTGAGTGATTGCAGAATGCAAATTATGATCTGATTATGCTCACAGTGTAGTAGAGTAACAGTAATGTAGTGATTATTGTGACTGGTGATTTCTAATCAATAACCGTAGGATCAGTGTTAATTTTAGTAATGCAGAAAATCAGTAAGAAGTGGTTGAATGTTGACCTGTTAAATGCAAAGTAACTGTCCAAACTGTACTTGTCATAAGCAGAGTCTGTGTGCCGCCATGGAATGTAAACGAATCTGTGTGTTCCCAAAACAAAACCGTAGAACTGAATGAGAGTTGAATGACAAGTATTGATTTATTAAGGTATTAAAACCAAAGGAAATATTAATTTCTATAATGACGAACCTAGAATGAATTTTGATAAAGTGTAAAGGTGGGTATGATAATTAGGTAACTTTTCATTTGAGAGGAAAGTTAAACTAGTTATTCAAAATAATTCTATGAGCTTCAAGCTTATCAGACTGCAAGCCAGAAACCTTGACAGCCAGGCTGTAGAAACGGCATATTATTTGAGGTGTTGTCATTAAAATAATGGTTCTCTTCTACATCTAACAAGAGTAGCTGCTGTTAGCACATGACAACAAAAGAGAGCCAGGAACAAGTTGTTTTGGTGATGTCTGGAAGCAGCCTAGCCTTGAGATGGCTTCATGAAGCTTCGTGCAGCCACATAGAGAATTGTAGTGTAGGGGAGTAAATGGCACATAGTCTTACGCCTCCGCTGAGTGTGAACCAATCAGGAGGGGCTGTGTGTTTGAATTATGTCCGCCTCTGTTGAGGATAAGCCTATCAGAGGAGCTATGTAACTCTTTTTTGAATTATGCATACCCTACTGTATGTAAAATGGTTCATGAATGAATTATGCATGCCCTACTGTGTGTAACACCAATCATGAATGCTATGTAAATGTCTTATTGCATGCCCCTCATGTACACCAACCAATCAGGAGTTGTGGGTTCGGAACGGTGGCAAACAAAGACTTTGGTGGATGGAGCAAGTGAGGCGTGGCTGGCTGAAGAAGCATAAAGTCTGAGGAGTTGATGAAGTCTGGGTTCTTCCGTGGAGTGTCGCGTTAAGAGAACTGGCTCGGGACCGAGCGAGCTAACCAACAATAAAGGGATTAATTCTTCAAGAACAAAGAAAGAAGACGCTCAGAACGGATTAACTGAAAACTTCCCAATTCTTGACTATAATTTTGGAGCCTTTTTGGATTTACCCTAGCTGGAGAGGAGGAAGGAGCACTCACTCACCCTGTCCTTGGAAGGACTGCGACCTCGTCACCTCATTCCTCAGCAGCCTCGGAAAGTGCACAACTGGCCATTTGGCTACCCCCAACTGTCTTTGGATCAACGCAGATTAATCAATTAAAATGAATGAAATTGGAATTTCAAGATACAGTACTTCCAAACAGCCTGGATTCCATTGAAATAATTAGAATTGCAAGCCATGGCCTGGATTAACACAGAAAAATGGAGTTGCCAGCCGTAGCTTTAATGTGAAGTAGAATTAGAATTTGTTCCTTAATGTTTAATCAATAAATGCTGTCGCTTAACCCTGCTAACCTGCTTAATAAATATAAAATTAAAACAATACGTTGTGGTTGATATTGAATCTGTCCCCACATGAGTACAGATTTGGGTGTGCCTCTGCATTAACAACACAGGTTCCTAAATGTTACTCTAGCCCAATATTATTACAGACCCTTGGGGCTTATTGTCCAAGCCACTAAACTTAACCTAGTCGGTAAACAAGAGCCGAGATCATGAGGAGAGCTGCAGTTAACAGATGTGACCAATAGCTGGACTTTGTAGCCACCAGGCTATTCCTCTTAGGTCAGTTATTAGAGGAAGCAGGGTAGAGATTTGGATGGAAAGTATGCAGTGAGAGCTAGGCGAATCTCCTTGTCACCAGTTTAAATAAGTTGAGGAAATCTAGTAAGGTAAATTCTTTTAGACCGCAACTTCGGAACCTTTAAATGGAGAGCTGGTCCCGGTGACAGACTCTGCCAGACAGGCTGGCAGAGTCTGTCACCAGGACTGTGGACAGTGCCTGGAGGAATCTAACATTAGGAAACGTAACTTTTGACCTCAAAGAAATAATATGAAATTCTCTCATTATTGTAGCATTTACCAAAATGAAATAATTTCGGTAATCCTGACTGACCTGAAACAGGAGAGGTTTACTCTGATTTGTCTTCAGACAGTGAAAAAAAAAAGAAATGTCTTTTTGCACAGTGTATGTAAACTTCTGGCTTCAACTCTAAGTAATGAAAGAGGAGCAAGAAGAATAAAGAGAAAGGTATTCAAAAATGGAGTGCGGCCAGCATTTCCCTATAGCTCGGAGACAGCAGCACTGACCAGATCAGAAGATGTTAAGATTTTCTGTAGGAGTGATAAAGATGGATAGGATTAAAAACAAGCTCATCAGAGGAACAGCAAAGGTTAGATGTAAAGTAAGACATCTAACCCTATAAGACACATAAGAGGAGTAGGGAATACATTAGTAGAAGGATGCTCAAGATTGAGCTTGGAGGGAGCTGCTTGGAGGGAGAAAATGAAGACCAAAGAGGAGATTTCTGGATGTGGTGAAAGATAATATGTAGTTGGTTTGTGTGACTGAGGATGGTGCAGAAGACACGAGAGGATAAGATCTCCCCTGATGCCATCACATTCCTTATGTGATGTTACTTAGAATTAACGTAGAACTATGTTTTCCTGAGCCCTGTGATGGGCTTGTGACCTGTAAAGGACACACTGTGCCTTTTGTCCACTGACAACTGAGATAGGCTCTAGCAGAATCCTGCGATACTGAAAAGGTGGGTAAAAGTGGGTATAAAAAAAATATGTCTAGATGGTTGTTTATCTGATGGTATTTTCTACTGGCACAGGCACTGCATCACTTACTGCTACAACATCCATGTGTAGAACAGCTCCCTGTGCATTTGAAAGTAATGATAAAGAGCAACTGCAACTGACACAAAGGGCTTTTGCCCAAGCCACGGTACATTTGAGAATTAATTTATGTGAACAGATTAAAAGAACAAACCAAACATCCTCTTAAGTGAAACCTGTTTTAAGAATGACTGTTTCATGATCATTGTCATTATAAGTAGGAGCAGTGTCCTTTTTCATACTGTCCCAACATTTTCACATTTGGGGTTGTAGCTCAGCTGTCTTTAAAAAGGAGGGCAACAATGGTCCAAATTTCATCCATTTGTACTTCTTGGGCCTCATTCATGAAACATTCATAAATCTTTAAGTAGATTTGCACATAAATCTCCTTCCCCTGATTCACGAAGGCCATATAAAATTAAGATTTGTTTGAGTGTACTTTCACAATTTCCATTTAATCACAAGCTAGCCATGCACACATGATACTCATTACTTTTCCTTTTGGCTGCTCTTGTTGGGGAGTTGCCACAGTGGTGATCTGCATAATTGATCTGGCACAAATTTTGCACCTGATGTACTTCCTGACAGCATCAGGAATTGAACTCAGATCTACTACAAGTTAGGTGATGCCTCTACTACTAAGCCACTGGGGAGGTTCTGCATTCATGAAGCCCATTAATTAGCATTAAATCCACACCCAGGGGACCACTATTTAAGCAGGTATAAAGGTGCGTCCTCAAGCTGCACATCTACCTTGTGCACATTAAAACTTGACGTTGCTGGTGTCTCCAAAGTTGCTTCATTAGGGGCATTCTGGTTCTGCTACAGGCATTCAGGGTGAATCAGGGGATCTATGGCGCTAGAAGGCCTTGTTTCATGGCCATGTTGCGCAAGTCACATCAAGCCAATATTATTTTGCACATCTTCTTAGGTGTATAGAGCATGTTGTTGCTGCTTGTGTCAAAGCACAAACACCACAGCTTCATGACACCACTGTTGTGCTCTAGAACAGCCTGAGTTGCTGCGCTGGTGTCTGTCAGCTTATCAACTCCATTTAAACAACCCATCATCACTTCAAGGAACACAATTTCAAGCTTAGATATGCAAAATGTTGATTGATTAGATGAATTTGCTATATTTAAATTTGTCATGTATAAAATGTCATGTCATGTATAAAACACGTTTGAAAGTTATCTGCATATTGTGAGAACAAAAGTCCATATAATGCATTAACATTGTAGAGTCTAAGAATGACAAGCTATTTGTATGAGTACTTCTCATTAACATATGCACTACACATGGTATATTTCTCCTGAGGGAACGGGGAGATTTTGTTAAAACCCATAAAAAGTTTGGAACTATGAGCATTTTGATGAAAGCCAAACCATGCACAAATTTTTCTCTGCTCACAGTTTCCACACAAATCTGCTCATGTTTCATAAATGAGGTCCGATGTCTGTTTTTCAGCCTGATCAGCATCCACAAACAATGCTGATATGTAGCTCAGACTTTGAAAGAGCATTGGCCCTAAAATAAATTGGATGCCCACTCACATCTATTGTCAACCAGTTGATTCAAAAATATATAATCCTAATTTCCTGTTCAAATTAACTGAACTACATTTGTCCACTCATGGATGTGGAACATTGGAGTATTTCTCTTAATCAGGTAAATGACCAAGTATGATATTTCTTATTTCTTTTTTTTTTTTTAACTGTTTACCTGTATTGACTTTGGTACTTGTGAGAAAAGCCTATGATCTTTCTGATTGAGTTCAGGCAGAAATGTAGAAATTTCTACAGACTCCTGCAAAGCACCTCGACTGTTCCTCTACAAAGTCATGCTGTTGTGATGGATGCTGTATGTGGTTTATCGTTGTCTTGCTGAAAATATGGAAGGCCTTCCCTGAAAGCAACATTGTTTGGACAGGAGCATATGTTACGTTCAAACCTCTTTATTCTCTTCTGCATTGATGGTGCCTTTCTAGATGTGTAAGCTGCCAACACCATAGGAACTAATGCGAGCCTATAGCATCAGAGATGCAGGCTTTTGAACTGTCTGCTTGTTCATAACTGGATAAGCTCCTCTTTAGACCAGGTGCTGAACTGTTCTGCCTGCGGGCCATACCTTTTAACACAGATGTGTCCAAAGTTTCTCCACTGAGGGCTACATTCAAAAAAATCAAGGAGCGGTGGGCCACTTATTAGAGGTGGGGTATAATATAGTGCCTGGTATATGGTCTTACCTTTAGTGTAATAAAGGGAGAAAAAATAATTTACAAGTGGGACACATATGCTTTACTGCTGAATAAAATTACAAAAAAATGCCAGCTTTCCATAAAAGGATGTTTTTTTTATAATTAATTTTTTTCAGAACAAGGGTTAGCAGCTGATTCTCAGAACAGAAGCCTCTTCATCAGGTTTCTTTATCAGGATTGTGATCCCCACAGTACAGAGAAAACAATAAGGGGGAATGAGACATATACATTTTAAGTTTATTAACACACCTTTGAACGTTCGTTATAAACTGTTATCAACCTTAACAGAGTAAATTGGCCAGGAGTGGACAAGTGGTGAGTATTTAAATCAGGCAATCCAGCTGCCACTCTGGCCCAAAAAAAGAAAAAAAAAAAGAAAATCTGCATCACACTTTGTGTTGTCCACAGCAGTGTGTATTCTGCCCGTTCACAAGAAAACTGGGTATCAGTTTCTTACACGCATTATTAATATTTGTCGCGTATGTACTGGCATACTAGCTAGTGCAGGCATGCTTATTAACATATGGAAACTGTGGACTATATTTTGTACTCACCTAAAGTGAGAACGACAGTCTGAGTCAGTCTGAGCAGTGACAGCTGCGCTTTGGACTGAAGGATGACGAGCAGGTCCAGAGTAAACTTGGTGGTTGAGATGTGAAGGATATCACAGAGATGACTGTCAGTCATTTTGCTTTGGGGGGAAGTTGCGTAGTTGTGTCTTAAAGATATCGATCTTCACACAAAATGCTTTCATGTGTGCATAACATTGGGGTACAAGCTGAACTTTCCCTTCCAGGCTCTTGTTCAGGGTGGTTAAAATGATCAGTAAGATCAACTAAAAATTCTAGGTCTGCCAACCATAGCGGGTCATTCAGCTCATGAAGAGGTCCTCTTTCAAAAACGGGTCAATTTCCGATCTTAAGGAATAAAAGCGCTTCAGCATGGCGCCACGACCGAGCCAGTGCACATCGCAGTAATAGAGTAGATCCCCATATTCAGTATCAACATCAGAAAGGACAGCCTGAAATTGTCTGTGGTATAGTCCTCTTGATTAAATCACAACAGTGTTCATCACGTTTCCAAGATTGACTGTCTTGGCATAAAGGGCTTCTTGGTGAACGTGAACAGTGGATTTTAAAGTCTCACATTATCGATGCCAGTCCTTTGTGAGCACCTGCCATAGCTGAAGCCCCGTCTGCTGTAACCCCACAGAGCTTTTCCCATTTGAGTCCCATCTTGTCAATTGAGTCTGACACAGCTTCAGAAATATCCTTACCCTTTGTTGTGCCTTTTGGACTCTTAAGGTCGAGCAGCTCCTCTGTAATGCCAAATTTGCGATGGAATAAAAATCAAAAGCACAAGCTTTATCCGACACTTGCAATTTAATGTTAACTGACCAGTTTTCAGTGCGTTGCATAGCCATGTTTCTAGACATGCTGACATTGTTGAATTCCTGCACTCTTTCCAGGCACATTATTTCAGCAACTTTAATGAGGCAGTGTTTTATGAAGTCTCCATCTGAAAAAGGCTTGCCAGGTTTTGCGATCAGTTGGGGGACCTCGTAGCCTTTTCCTGGACTTTTTGAGCACGGGAAAAAGATTTTGCTGACCCAGCAGGATAGCCAGCATTTTCTTTACTTTCTGCTCTCGATCAGTGGCAGTGTAGGATGCATAGGCCTGATGCTTTGTTTCATAGTGTCTTTGTACATTGTACTCTTTCATCACTGCCACAGTTTCAGTGAAAATCAAACAAACACAGTTCTCGTTGAATTCTTTGAAGAAATATTCATTCTCCCAGCGAATCTGAAACTTTCTGCACTCACTTTCGACCTTACCTTTTTTTGGTTCTGCCATGTTTGGCTGCATGGGGAAAATTTGTTCTGTGATTACCCTTTTTTGATGGAGCAGCTGCCTTGTTTTACAGTAGTGCCCTCTGATGTTAACACTAAGAAGTGCAATACATTCAAGCAAAAGTTTCAAGTGAGGGCCATATTACATTCTATTTATAAAATATATTGTGAGCCAATTAAAAATGGACCACGGGCCGCAGTTGGCCCATGGCTGAAGTTTGGACACCCCTGTTTTAACTAATAGGAAACATTTGGTGCATGATAAAATGAAAAATCTTGCAATGGAGGCCCACGACTGTTAAGAAGCTGGAATCCTGCATCAGACAAGAATGGGACAACATTCTTCTCCTAAAACCCCAGAAACTGGTCACCTCATTTCCCAGATGTTTCCAGACTGCTGTTAAAAGAAGAGGATATGCTAAAGAAAAAGGTAAACATCACCCTGTACCATTTTGAGATCTATTGCTGCCACCAAAGATAAAATGAGCTTTTTTTTTTCCACGAAATGGTGAAATGTCTCAGTTTCAGCATTCTGACGTGAACTGTATGTCCTATGGGGGGGGGGATATAGGTTTGAGATTCAAAAACACATAACTGATTCCTGAAGGAAATACAAATGAAGAAACATCACTGTGACAGGCTGTTGTGTTCACTTTTGTTGATTTAAACATGTTCAACTTTCTTTGAACTCATTTAACTTCAGTTTGACTGAGGATGATCTTTTTTTCTTAACTTTGTGGGAGGGCTAGATTCTCCCATTTTCCACCAGCACCACAGTCCTTTTGTTTGATGTATTTTTCATTCAGCCTGTGTTAAGTTCATTTGTGCTTTTGTTCTCCTGCTTCTTTTTTCTCTCCAACTGTCTTACTAGCTACCTCCTGTGGTGCTACCCTTGTCCTTTTTCCCAGCAGTTCCTGTTCTGACAGGTGACTCCGTGCAGCATCGGTCTCACACGGCTGGCTGCGCCCACACAGATGTGTCCCCTCTTGTCCTTTCCTGTCCTGTTTCCTGTGACATGGCCCTCTTGTGTTGACCCCATGTCGCCCCATGGGTTGTTACCCCACTTCAGTTAGGAGTCCTCTGCTGTCATCGTCCCTCTCCTGCTTGCTTCCCTTCTCATAATTTCTTGCTCTTTTATCTTCTTGCTTTGCAATAACTTTTGATCTGCACTGGCTTACATGAAAATGTAGCTGCCATGACAGCTGCACAGACTTTATGCTGTTCAGTCTCTGTCTCAAACCTTTTAATCTTTTTTCAAATCCCACCCACTTCCTTTCATTGTCAGTCCTTCTGTTTTCTGACTCCCTTGGATATTCTTCCTTTATTCCCAGTTTAACATCTTACGGCTGTTCTCCCTCCTGGATGCTCTTTTTAATGATTTTGGTTGATCATTATCTCTTTCACCCTGAATTTTCACTTCACATTTGAAACTGAGTTGGTTTCAGAAAAAAACGTACTAAAATGCAGCTTATTGCATTGAAGCAGAAGCACATTTGCAGCCACTGATCGTTACAAGTTTACATAACAGCTCTATTTTAACTGACTTATCCCATTAACTGAATGAAATCAAAATCAGTCTCTGTTAAGTTCACATCATTTAAAAAAAAAAAAAAAGGTTCAAGTTATTACTGATGATCAATTATTGTTGAACGTTTGATAATTTGGATAGTTTGTTTGAAAAGTACTTGTAAAGCGTGCTCAGTGTACAACTTAATCCTATTTTAGATCAAATTGTCAGTGTTAATATGCATTAATTTGTATCTGTTGTCACGGGTTGTCAGTCTAATCACAAAGGTGAAGGGGTGGGATCAAGGGAATTTCCATAGTGATTTTTGTACGGACTGTACAGACGAGGCTCAGAAGCCCGACGCATGGTGAAGTTGCTCCTGGATGGTGTGTGTATGAACCTTAACGGTAGCGGATGCAGAGTTCGCTAAAGGATTAAGGGTCATATTAAGGCTTGCAGAAGGTAATTCTTTTGTTCATATACATGTGTATGTATTTACGATAAGTTTTACTATTACACTGTATTATAATGAGTTGTTAGCAGCACTTAGCATTTGTTGCAATTCTGTGATGTAAAGTTGCTGAAAGTTGTAATTTGTGTTAGTGCTGTGAATAAGAACTGAAGCTGAACGAACTCGTACTGAGTTCATTTAAAAGGAAGTATTTAAGGGATATTTATGCATTTGCCAAGGGACAGGACTGGCGTCAACGTTTCCAGAGGTCATCTTCAGAGAACGGTCTCGTTGCGGCTATCATCGTCCCATCTACATTTTATCATTCCCTCGTTGGCATTCCCGTTCACCATCTAACACCAAACATTGCTAAACTGACAGAGCAGGGAGACTGTGTGTACAAACTGTTGCACGTGCTGTTTTATTTTGCTTGTTCACAAGTGAAGCGGTCATTAAGTTTTCAGACCTCAACGTTCACGAGCCACGACTCAGGCCTGCACCGTTGATTTTAAAGGACATTATAATTTTTTGTCTGAAAATGATGCAGCCTTGTGAGAGTGTCTGATTTAACTGTTGGAGAAACTAAAGTCCTAGTTTTGTTTTAAATTACAGGGTGTGAATTGTGATTCTTGGAGATGGACTGTGTATAAATTAGATAGATAAAACAGGGGTAAAGTTTCATATACAATATTCTTAGTAGAGCTCCAAAAATATTATAAATTCTACTAAGTGGAGGCACCAATCTAAACAATCGATTTGTTTTTATTTACGGTATACCAGTAAGGATGGAGAAGATTGATAAATAAGACTCAACAGTTCTATATGGCACCAAAATATAAAAATTACCCAGGGCCCTGCCCATAGTACTATAATACCTAAATCATAATTCAGTTGCATTCTTTAATAGCTACTTGGGACGGGTGCTACATATCTATGATGTCTATACAGAAATGTAGGCAGGAAACATTTGCAGTTGTGAACCAGTACACTCAGAGACCTGATGCCAGTAAAAACAAGAACATAATGTGTGAATGTTTTTCTGACAATAACCACAACCTTCAATGAAACCTTCAAAACACACCAGTCAGAATAGATGAGAATGGGTGCAAGTTGTCTTTTCATGCAGTATACAACCAAAACTTCATTCAACGTTCACACTTAGTAACAAATAAAACAATGCACAGGAATGTTTCTATTGCATTACAGGATGAAAATATAACATGACCCTCTCCAAGATGTGAATATTTTTTAACCTGACATTCGTGGAATAACCTAAGTGCTTATCATCTTTGTCTTGATGTAAAGCATGATTTTCTTTGTTTTAAGATTTAGCACAAACTCATCGTGTCCTGGTTTTTGTTATGTTAGAATATGTATGAATAATTTTATAGAGATAAACTTACAAGTGGCAGTTCAAAACAAAGATGCTCTTATCATACTGTACCGTACTATAAAACACAGCTGATTAGGATGAGAGACAAGTTGGTTCTACTGCTTAAGAGTCTTATGTACCTCTACTACTCCCATCTCACCTTCAAATGCAGACTTTGTTGCCTTCTACAACCCCAAAAATGACCATCCAGACTGTTACCATCACCAGTCCAAAACCCAGACTGTGTGATGGTATGGGTTGTATCAGTTCCCTCGATGAAGGTCATTTACACTTCTGTGATGACAACATTAATGCAGAAAAGTACAGAGATATTTTAGAGCAACATATGTTGCCTTCCAAGATGACCGTCCACGAAGTACTTTGTCAGGTACTGGCTAACTCCGATTCTGTGGAGGAAGACATGCAGTTGTCAAGTGAAGCAGAAACTGACATTAGTAGTGGCAGCAAGTCCGCGCGCCATAGTCCACAATCAGCACATCGTATATTGGATTGTATATCGAATGCTTCACCTTAGTATGGCTGGGGTGGAAGCATTCTGCAAGCAGGTTGAAGTGGCAGGGGGGCTCATAACACCGCAAATATGGAAAAATGTAGCAGGGATGAAAACAACCGCTGTTGTCCTGGCAGATGCAGGAGAAGCCGTGGGAAAAAAATCACACAGCCAATGGAGCACCGGAAATCATGGTGATGCTGATGGTGGCAGCTGAGAGTTCTTGAGAGAGGAAGGAGGGTATGGAAAGTGGAGACTAAATTTTGAAGAGCCTGTTGGTTTTTGTGGAGACGATCTGACAAATTCTGAGCCCATTGATTTCATCCCTTTTCCAAATGATGAATTCTGGAGCCTCATCACCAATTAAACAATCAGATAAGGCCACCAGTTCTTTGAAAGGGAAATAGTGAAACCAAACTCCAGATTTCATGACTTTATGATGTGATTGTCCCTGAAATGAAAGCTTTCATTGTGCATGGGGCTTGAGGAATAATCTGAAATTGAGGACTACTGGGCATGTTTGTATGTATGCCTTTACTTGAAAACTTGATATCAAAATTGAACATTTTCCAATATGGCCACCACCTTGTGATGTCATAATATGCAAATTATATGAATAATTTCACTTCCATCACAGACTTTGAGTCATACTGAACGATTTTCTCATTGACAGTATGCCTTTATCTCAAACTGCTTTCAAGTTATAGCCTTTTGAAATCTTGATATCAAAATTAAATATTTCCTTGAAAAAACTCCGGCACCTAAAGGGTTAAGTCAGTGGAGGAAAAAAAATCTTGCCTGGGGACACAAATCATCTTTTCAATTAATCATTTAACTCAGCTTTGGTGTTAATTTTCACATTTGGTGATAAGACTAGATTAAACACTTGAGTCCTTTACTTTCAGATGAATCCCTAATCAATGAAGATTCCATAAACTTTAATCTCCTTTTACTGTTCTCAAATTTAGGAATACTGGGTGATGGATCTATAACTCTTTGGCTGTGAAGATGAGTTTGCTCACTTTAAAACTCATTTAAGTGCAAAAGAACATAGGCAAATTGTTTCATATAGTCAAAAGTTATATTGTTGCACACATACCGGCTAAACTTCCAGTTTCAGCTCATACACAACACTACACACATTTCAAAGACTTCAGGATGCCTGATTAAAAGAAATAAATAACCAACACCTTAGCCACCATAACAACAAATGAGAGTGTAGATGAAGATGTAAAATGTAACCTCTATAATATGGGTGTCATGGCCTGGATCTGCCATGATCGTTTTTCTGTATATTGTGTGTTTTGTCAAGTTGGCGTCTCTCCATGTCTCTAGTGCTTCCTGTTTTTCTTTGAAGGTCTGTCTTGTCTTCGTGATGTTCAGCTTTTCTTCCTCCCCCTTGTCAGCCTGATTGTTCACACCTGCCTCTCGTTTGTTCTTTTGTGTTTATAAGTCCCTTTATTCCCTTTCTTTTTGCTGTCCATTTTCATCCTTACCCTGATCGTCCTCGTGCTCTTCACCTTGAAATTAAGTTAAATTTGGATTTTTGGATTTTGATTTTTGAAAATTTTGGATTTTTTGTACTTTTGTTTAATAAAGACCCTTTTTGTTTTGAAAACCTCCTGTACTTGGGTCCTCCTTCCACTCCCCCCCTACAATACCCCTGACAATGGGTTGTATTAAGTGAGAAATTGCCTTACCGTGAGACCATAGCCATCAAGTACCACGTCATGTACCATTTTATATACTACAAGTGAAAAACTGCTATGTGTGGCTATGCTTTGTCTGTGCACCACCTGGATGAAATAAAAGAGCGCCTGTATCTTAATACTGCACACATGGACACTGGAATGTTTGAAATTATACAACATCAATAGAACCAAGAACTAAATGAGACTGTGGAGACAACTCTAGAGGCAAATCAAAGCCAACCACTTCGCTTACTGTCAAGTGTCACATTTATCAAGGAGATGTTTATTCCCCACTGTCATTATCAACCACATCATTGCAAACAGTGGCTACAGGTACTGGGTTTTAAATGAAGTCATCCTCAACCACCACCACAACATCAAGGTGTAAGCCACAATTGAATAAGATGTTGACCCACTGATTCACCTCACTTGGAGGAGGGAGGCCCGAGGCCAGTGATCATCAAAGCCCGTGCCCAGGGTGAAACAACAAAGGGTTGAAAGAGGATGTGGAAGAGATTTGGAAGGCCAAGACAACAGTTTATGAAAATGAATTAATTCATGGTCAACAAAAGAAGAAAACAATATAGAGAGAAAAAAATGGGGGTTGTCACAACAAGTCATATACATTTATTTAACATGAAGAAAGGAAAATAATGGCTTGGTGCTTGCCAAGCCTATGAGAGCCTATGTTTTAGTCAGGATTCTGGATATGCTTTGTTAGCTGACAAATGTCCTGCACTTATAGCAGGAGTTAATCTTTAAGGCATGAACAGCTTTGATAGGATAGCACATGTTAAAGTCTTATAGAAACTTAAGGATTTTGGCTGGTACACACTTCAGCACACACAATCATAGATACACACACACAAAACATCACATTCAGACTTACGCATAAGCACACACCCCACCCCTCCCCTGGACTTGACAAAAATTATGACTTTGATGCTGGTTTACGACTTGCCTCAGGTCTTGGCGTGAAGTAAAATCTGATGACAAAAGAAGAAGAAGGGATCAGATTTTAACCTCCACTACTCCAGTAAATATCCACTGGCATAAACATGCCCTCCCCACTAAAGAAATATTGAACCTGACACCACTGAGCCTAATTATAAAATACCAGTGGAACCCAAGGCAGTTTGTGCTCAGTTTGATTTGCATTTTGAAAAACAAAGTTCCTCAGGTGAATATTCATTTGTGTTCTATATTTGTACACTTACTTTTTCAAAAGAATCGCCAAGGAACCAAAAAGTGAGAAGGTGACCTTTGGAAAATCGCTTGGCCAGATTTGGAAAATAGAATGAGAGTTGTGGTCTGGGAGAAAAGAGGATGGGGAGCTGTTAGATTGTGGGTAAGCTCTGCCTCATATTTTCACTCCATGCCTCTCTTGGAACCAGGAAGCAAACCAGCCAGCAGTGGTGCAAGGTAACCTTTCTCTAATTGATGTCTCTGTATGTGCAGCACACCAGGCAGCCACATAGTGAAGGAGTTCAGAGTAGCCCAGGCCTCAGCATGTGGTAGGGCCTGACAGGGGGGGGGGGGTTGATGCAGCTGTGCAGCTAGAGTGATGCACCACAATCAGACACCCGAGTACTGGGCAAAGTCTGAAGAGGGAAGCTTAATTTAGGAACAGAATGAAACCCACAAGTTTCTATCCTACTGCAGAAAGAACAACAGAATGAGTTACTAGTTCTGGCTCTTTAGTGCTTTAGTGACATATGCAACAGTTAGTACCCCCTCTTTTAATCTTGTTAATTATTTAGTTATTTGTGTCTGTATGTGAAAACAACAGAAGATATTTGATCAGATCTCTGTATAAGGCTTATAGACCTCAGACGAACAACTAACTTATTCATTGTGCCTTTATTTATTTAACCAATAAAATAAAATAAAACTGAAAAATAGGAGAAATGCTAAGTGCCCTTGATAGCTTATAGATCCAAGCATGGCACAAAGTTTTCTATTCTGTGGCATTGTATATCAATTATACACAGTCTGCTGGGGTTAGGGTTAATCCAGAGTCCTGGGTTGATTTAAAAAAAAAAAAAAAAAAAAAAAAAACTACTATCGAATCACTTGTGAAATAAATAAAACAACAGTCCTGAGTCAGGTCCGAGTTTGTGAATAATCCTGAACATCAGGCATGCATCTGAAAAAAAAAAAAAAAAAAAAAAAAAAATCAGAAAGTTATTAAAATCAAGGAAGTTGTATTTTTTAAGACATGGCAGTAATGATATTCCCTTGCTTCTTCATCCAGTATTTTAAAAAAACTGTTTATATAGGGAATACATTGGCTTGATGCTGGTCACAACTGCTTGGGACTAAGTGGTTATACACTATGACAAATGAGGGAAAATCATAACTTGAAGAAATAGGCCTGCAGCAAATGAAGATATTTGATGATGCCTGATGCTTCTGATTATTAAGATTGAATTTTACATTGCTGGTTACTGACATGTTTTCTAAAAGTGAAATGCTTGTCACTTATGATGCCCATATGTTTAACTTGTGATATTAATAACGTCACCATTTAAAAAAAATATCTGGATCAGCTATATTGTTGGCCTTTGATGTTAAGTGCTGCAGGTTGTTTTGCTTACACTGTGAGGTGCCTGAGTCCTGTGGCTGCAAAAAAAAAAACCTTAAATCATCAAAGGCTGTTTTTGGTTTTTGTCAAATATGGGGATTAAGGCTAGACAACTCCACTTTGTCCAAAGGGCACTGATTCAGAAGTCTTTAGTTTGTTTAGGTGCAGTTTTACAAACTTTACTCATGCTTCTATGTTCTTTTAAGGGCAGAAGAGGCGTTTTCCTGGTAACTCTTCCAAACTTTGCTTGTTCAGTTTTCTTATAATGGTGGTGCCACGAACTTTAAAATTTAGCATGCCCATCGATGCCTCCAGGGACTAAGATGGGTCTCTTTATTTCTCCAAAATACAATGTTTGCTTTCTCCACATGTGAATAACCTATCCAAATATCACAGAAATGGCTTTACAACCCTTTCCATATTGATGTGAAGCAACAATCACTTCTCTATAAAATTACCTATATCGTTTCTTCTTGGGAACGTGTCTACACACATGAATGCTCCAGACCAGCAAACTGCACAAAATGCCTGCTTTCATAGAGGTCCAGACACCTGCTGATGATCAGTTCATCAGATAACATCACCTGGCAGCAGTAATGGCCTACTTAGTATTGCCCACATGATTTTTATTTTGGATTCATTTTTGTCAAATAGATAAGGGGATGTAGAAAAAAGTTATTTGTTGATGTTTGTTTGAGATTGTAGTTCCCTAATGCCAAGACCTATAATGATCAGATGACTTTTATGTTTTTACACATTCGTACACACACACACACGATTAAAGGAAGAGGCGCTAACTTTTGCATGACTGTTGTTTTAGCAGCAGGCAACAGTACTGGAAAGAGCAAGAATTTATGTTGTGGTTCTGAAACCACAAACTAGGGTTGCAACCTCTGAACCAAACAGAAAAAAAACAAAGGACACCTGCAGCATAAGTTTTTTTTTTTTTTGTTGCTTTTTTTTCTGGTTGGTGAAGGCGGAGTTGGTGATGCTATAGATTATCTTACTATTGTCAACTAAAACTGATTAAGGGATTGCTGTATGCAATCTCTAATCCCAGCAGCTCATTCTTCTGTATTATTCATGAAATCCATTTTTTCCATTTTTCCATTTTTTGTAAAGACTCCACTTTCTGACCAGAAATAGTGTCCAGTTGGGCTGGCCCTGTGGCGCAGTGGTTAGGGCAGGCATCCTATATACGGAGGCTCTAGCCCTTGGCGCAGCGGTCATGGGTTAAACTCCTGGCCTCTGCGACCCTTTCCTGCATGTCCTTCCCATTCTCTCTCTGCCCCCCTTCTGGTCTAAATTCACTGTCAATTAGTGCCAAAACAAACAAACAAACAAAAAAACTGTCCAGTGGGGTGGAAACATCTTCCTTATTTAATCCATCTATTCATATGGAGAATGGGAGCAGGTTATCTGAAGTTAAGATGACCTACTGCCTTTAGGCATTGCGCATCATCTTAAAAATGCACATTGCCAGATAGCTCACCTGGTTGAGTGCTCTGTGTATTGTGGCTACAGTCTTCATGCAGTCAAAAGCAAAAAAATAGGTATGAGCTACATAGTCATATACTGATTTCGTTTTTAATGGTCAGAGGTCAAATTCGCATTTTATTCCATCCATCCATTTCCACTTTCCACTT
This sequence comes from Hirundichthys speculiger, assembly GCA_018398805.1. Lineage (NCBI taxonomy): Eukaryota > Metazoa > Chordata > Actinopteri > Beloniformes > Exocoetidae > Hirundichthys > Hirundichthys speculiger. The sequence goes on from JAGFBZ010001146.1 coordinate 263,636, forward strand.
CAAGTCAAACAATGAGATTAAGACTTCTCTCTCTCTTTCCAGCCACCTCATCCGGCTCTTCTGGGGGGAAGGTTCCCAAACCAGGAAGCTTCTCAACCCAGCCAATGAGATTTAATTACTCCAGCAGTTTCTGGCTCTGCATCAGGGTATCCTCCTAGTTGGACATTTCCCTGAAACTCCTCTCCAGACTAAAAGTGATTCCTGAGTGACATATACAGACATAGTCCCTTTACCCATGGGACAAGCAAACCATCAGCCCAAATAAGCAATGTGGACTCACCCGTATGTGAAATCACCACTTGCAGGAGGGGCCGTATCAGTCGGGTGCAATGTGCTACAGCTAGCGGTTGAAGGTATGAGCTTTGGCATTCTGACCCTTGTTTACCAAGATGACTTCTATCTAACGTTGATTTAATTGCCTAAATATTCTTCTACAACTTTCTCTGGCTAAATGTAGATTTTTTCTTTTTTTTTGTAGAATGTAGAGTTCTGTTGTAAAGTACCTCTCAATGATACCAGCACTACCAAACACTGCAATGTCCAGTAATGCTGACTTGCAGAAGTCCCGATGAAAGAGAACTCTGCGTGACCTCTGGTTTTCTGATCTTCACTCAGTGGATTAAGAAGTGTAAGGAAAAATAAAAAAGTAGAAAATGCTTTCCACATCTTCAACACGCCAAGTTACAGTGTAAGTAAAAGCTGTAGAAGCATCACATAACTAACAAGCGCAGCAGTGTGGCTAAACGGTGTATGACAGCCATCTGTCTCCCCTCTCCACCTGTGGGAGGCATGTTTGTTAACCTGGCATATTTCTTGGAGGCAAGCATCAGTCAAAAACTCCCGCTTTTGGGACTTATGGCAGCAATGGTCCAGATAGTCCCTTATCCCCCTCTTTATATGCTCCTCGTTGACACCCGGTTTGTTTTATCATGGGGAATGACCAGGATTATATAAACTTTGTAATGACCTATGTCATCAGACATACTGGAGGTAGACCCTATTCAAAATGAGCTGGGAAATAAGGAATGAGAGCAAAAGAATTGGGAGCTGTACAATTTCACAACTAAACATCAGCTGTGATTCATGGGTTACACTGATGAAAGGATTCTAAAGTGTGTTAGACAATAAGAGTTTGAAGATGTGAAACTACCCAGTGGATGCTGGCAAAGTTCCCAATGTACCTACCAATACAATCAGCAGGTGTCCTCAAACCAGTTTCTCAGACCAACCTCAAATCAATTTGAAAATGGTTTAACAAAATTAAAATTCCTTAGTTATCCTGTAGAATATGTTGTTAAACTATTTTGTTAAATTAAATAATTGCTCCACAAAATGTACTGCTGAAATGACATGATGTTTTGATGTTGGTAAATTTGCACCCCTACATTGTGGTGAATATTTTTCTCCTATCTGGAGAGATACTTCCTCAATGTTGTTCTGCCATGAACACTCTTCCTGCTCAATGATTTAAGTGTGGTAGATGTCTAGTACTTTACTGAGGAGTCTGTGTTGTGCCTTTGAAATCATCTTGTCTTTATAAGAGCAGCTGCCATACTAGACTGTTTTCCATTTATAGAGAATTTGTCTAACTGTGGACAGAGATTCCTAATCTCTTGATTTCACTTTGTATCCATTTCCCATCATATGAAAATAAACTACTCTTGTTTGTACACCTTCAGAGATCTGTTTTGCTCTGGATGGTTCACATGAGCAAATACTTCGAATGGCAAACTTAAAATGTTTGAGTGTCTTTTATCAATCAGAATAGTTCTGACTTATTTCATTTACTGGAGTCCAGGTGTTTAAACTGTTTAAATACATGTATTTCCTATCAGACTGACAGCTGACTCCCAACCAGGCTAACATCTCCATGGTAACATATTTTATCCCGCTTCCATGCAACTGACTGGAGGATATGTTCAGCCAGCATAAACTGATACATCCCAGCACAACCCCTTATCTTGGTTTTGTGGAACAACCCTAGGGAATACACAAAAATAGTTGTTGTCGTTTTCAGACTTCATACCATTAATGTAAAATATGGTTATTTTCACAATACGCAGATACCTTTAAACCATGTTTTAAACATGAGAATAAATTAGAAATTTAACAAATTTATTTTAATTGCTGGACTGACAATGCATATTGATATAATCTTTCTATTTGCATTAAAGTTTTGGTGATATGGAGAGTTGTGTTTTTTTTGCACCGACTTTATGTCCAATTATTGTTGCGTCACTGTTTAATTGCTTTAGTTGACAAAAGATATGGCATTAACTGCACTGGTCACCTCTTTTCAGACCTGTGACTTGCTCTTTATGCCATAGCCAATTTAGAGAGCAGAATAAAATATTTTGCTCTTCTCCAGTGAGAATTAGTTCAAATTAATTAAATTGCCATCTAGATACAGTGGTACCTCTACTTATGAACGTCTCTACATAGGGGAGAGTGGGGTAATGTGAGACGGTTTTTACTCCCCCCTGCCCTCTAAGCAAGCTGAATTGATGTGTCTATAAAATTAACACATTTTTCTTTAATTTAGGATGATTCCTAAGGATGGAAATGATCAGAATGTTTGCTGGACTAAAGACGGTGAAAATTAGATCGTTTTTATAAAAAGAGGTCAAGTGTCTCATTTTACCCCAGCTATTGGGTAAACTGAGACAAAGCCCAGATTTCAAGGGGGTAAAGCGAGCCACCCTGTCATAAAGTGATCTCCTTATTTTTTCCACCTCTCTGGAGGTGACTGAACAAACACAAATAATGCAAATTATCATTCAAAAAATACTTTATTCAATTTAGATAAAATAACCAATTCCACAGTAGGGGAAACTCAGATTACATCCACTCACATCCTCGGGATTAGCTCCAATTTTTAGCCCTTCCTTTGCATTTTCTTATGAGTCTTTTCCGTGTCTTTTCAAAAGCTCTGGATCGGCTCACCCTTTTCTGCCCTCTTTTGCACTTCCTCTGCAGCCTGCTATGTCTTTCTTCAAAAGCCCTTTCGAGTGCCTGCATCTCAGGAGTGTCGGTGAGGATAACGGTCTTCACGCGCCTCCGTCTGGTTTGTTTTCTGGGGGTGAACTTTGGAAGCGTGATGATTTCCTGTGGAGAGACATTTCCAGGCCGGTTAGTTAAAGGTTCTGGATCTGTGTCAGCTGGTGCGGGAGCGGGCAAATTCGTACGGGAGCCTGGGTTATCTGCAGCGGGAGGAGGGTCATCTTCAGGCGGATCATCTGCAGGGTGCAGGCCTTCAATAACTTCTCCCGGAGGTGGAGCATCTCCGGTGGCAGGCTGTAGCTCAAGGTTTGGCCGGTCTGATGGAATGGATAGTGCAAATGCTGCATCCGGGAAAATGTCACAATTGAATGGGAAAATCCCTGTGGACCTAAACGTAGAAGTCACGTTTTGTGGTGTCACGGTTGTCATGAAGGCTTGACTCACAAGTCCTGCAACCTGGTAGATGGTGACTGTTTTACCAGGATTCGATCGCATCCACCCATCAAGAGCTCGGCTGTATTGGGCTTTGAACGGACCGTACATGGCCACATCCAGAGGCTGCATGAGGGATGTGTGAGGTGGAAGAGTGAGCATAATGATACCATTGCTCCTGGCGAGTTCTACTGCTCTGAGTGATATGTGAGCTTTAAGATTGTCCATGATGAGAAGCATGGGGTGGTCAGGTGAACAGTAAGTGTGGTTTATCAGGTGGCCGAGAAACTCGGCTCAGCTATCTTCATTCATCCATCCAGTTCTGGTGGATGTACCTTTTGCTCCTGGAGGTGCATTGATCATGAAGCAGTCTTTAAACTTTACTCTGGGAAAGACCAACATCAGAGGTGCAGCATCACCAGCAGCATTTACAGCACAGACCAGAGTTACCAGCTCCCCTCTCTTGGCCGATGTGATGGAACCAACTTGCCTTTTTCCTCTTTGTGTCACCACCTGAAACAGACAGAAAGTTCAGAATTAATGGCATGTTTGATCTGTAGGTTACATACAGAGCTCCAGCAGTGTCCTGGAGGTGGATGAGAGGCTGCTGGCTCCATCGCCTATCCGAATTCGGAGCACCATTCTCGGCCTTGCTTGTTCGGAGGTCCCGCCGGCCTGTTTATTACATTATTACAAGCTACACATGTCAACCTTGTGTGTGCATTTATCTCACCTGGTGAGGCCTTTGTACCGTATGGAGACCTGTTTTGTCCACATTAAAAATCATGTGTGGGGAGAATTTATGCCTGTTAAAGAAAAGGAGAAAGGGAATCTAAACTACTTAATTTTAGAGAATAAAACACATGCATTGTGTTGTGCAATAAGGCGTATAACGTGCTCGTTTAGTCCAAAAAGGGTTATTACCAACCGTCTTGAGGGACGGCTGCTAATAACCAGAAAGTTAATAAAATGAAACGGGGCACCACCTGATAAATCAGGAAAAAGGACTAAATGGCACAATCAGTCTCAAAATGGCTGTTGTTCTATGCGTGCCAGCCTGTGACCAGGTGTGGCGCTATAGAGCAACAGAGAAGATGTGAGTCCGAGCACAGACCTCTTCAACCAGCCAATGTTACAAAACTGTGTAAAACAACCACAAACAACTTCTCTCATTAAAAGATATCAGAGTTTATTAACACAAGTATCAGAATGAACAAACACTTGAATTACAATCCTGATATCTACTAACTAAACGATGACTAAAACTAACATAAGCAAATTAAACATTCAAAGGAAACCATTGTAAACTTATATACGTGTGTGTGTGTGTCTGTGTGTGCATGCGGTAATGTGAGAGGGATGTCCAAGATGGCTGCTGGCTCTCGCGATAGGACACCAAAGATGGCGGGTGGAGTCACGCTGTGGTTCCGCCCTAACCAAGATGGCTGCCGACTCTCGCGATAGGACGTTACAAGAAGGCCGACGAAGCCACGTGGTGACGTCCTCACAAAGGTGGTTAGTAGGAAAGGCAGTGCAGAAAAGGCAGGGTAAAATCAACAACGCGAGGGTGATTCCTAACCACCGATGCCGTGATCGCTCCAAGGATTTCCACAGAAGGGAGAGTGTGGAGCTGACTCCCGCACTCTCCTCCTGACTGCTTATCTGAAATCACAGCCCGATCAGCGGTGGTGAGGAAACACTGCGATCGCGTGGGTAAATACCGTAAACACTGTCACAGAAAGCACAGAGATATTAACTAAACTAAGTAACTCTGCCCAGACACAAAGTCCACTTACGTGGATCGCTCCAGAAGCGATCGGTGGCGTTGTAGTGTCCTGGGGGGGTTGATCAGGCTGGGATGGCGGCAGCACCGCTGATCAGTTACGCTCCACGGGTGGTCGCAAGAGCGGCTCTCCTCCTCTTTCTGTCTCTGCGTGATTAACGTAGGGGTGCGGCGTTGGGCAGCAACAACAGCCGGGCGTCCGTCCCGGTTCGTCTGAGGACGTTCACGCGTCCGAGGCGCGCGGGTGATTCCTACGCGTCGTTTCTTCCGTACGTCGGGGCTCACTCCGTGTGGCGCGTCACGATCGGACCAGGCGTGTGATTGTCGTCGACAACCAGAGGGATTTCCTGCAGAAAGGTTGCCAGGGAAACAGGCCTTTGGCTATTAACCTTGCTGGTGCAGGCCACAGAGATGAGCACCTTTTCTGGGTGTAGTGGAGGTCAGAGAGATGAAGAAGCAAGAGAGAGAATGGGAGGAGGTAGCCGGTATTTAAACGGGGGATTTGCGATCCGCCTTCGTTTGAGGAACCCCGCTGTGAGCCGGGGTCCACGGCCAGTGGGAAACAGAGAGAGAGGGGGACGTCATGTTTCACACCTAGGTGTGAAACTGAAAACCGCTATGAATGCTGGGGACTTGAGTTTTATGATTTCCTTTGTCTTTCTTTGTCTCAGAAAACCATGCGGTCTTCTGTAGCACATGGTATGGCCCAACAATTGGAAAAATCAATTCACCCACCTGTCCATAACTACTGCCAGATTATCATAGAACTCCCCAACAGTCATTCTATTGAAGGCAGTGGCCCTTCAGAGGGATGTGGCTTCTGGAGTTCGGACAGAAAGCCGGCAACGTGCTAGAAGCTGGGGAACCACTCTTGACCTGCAGACTGTGTCTCCTTCCAATTGGCAGGCATGAGGACATGGTTCTTGTCTGCATATTCAAAGACCAGTGTGTGGACGTTTTTTCATATGACTGGAGAGAGCCCATAGGACTGTTCAGCAAGTTCTTTCAGGTGTTTGGCGTGTTCCTCCTCCATCTCATCTTGTGAAAATTCTCTTTGCCATGGCTACTGAGTCCCAGCCCACAGTACCACAGTCCAGGCCCAGCTGCTTCGTTATAAATCTAAGGAGGTTCGATTTGCCAATATTTCGCTCCTTTGAAACACATCTTAAGGGCCTCTTTTTCTCCATGACCTATGTGGCTGCACTTTCCATCTGTTCAATGGAGGTTCGGCCCCAGGTTGTCTTCCTGTTGTATTTCCTTGGCATGATGGATTTTTCATACTGTTTAAGACACAAAAAACAAAGCTTATTTTTTGTCTCATTTTGCCTCCAGGGGAAAAGTGAAGCAGTAGTGTCTTGCTTTTTCCCATGGCAATTGTCTCACTTTAACCTTCCACCACTTTTTTATTAAAACAACTTCTCTGCAGAAATTAGGCCAATCTTTGGCTCGCTAGCACCTCATCATTTTAAAAGGCGAAAGTTCAACAATGTACAGGATATGAGTTTGTCCGCTTGAATTAATTACTTCTAGAAGCAGAGTTAATTACGGTGAAAACCAAAAAATTTACTTTTACATATCAAAAATGTATTTTTGTACAAAACACATGCTTACCACAGCACAGCGGAGTCAGGCTCTTCCTGGCCAAGGTGAAAAAGGATGAGCCTTGATAATCAGCTGCTCAAATGACCACAGCTGCATCCTGTTTCTTAGATACAGAGGGTTTCCACATTACCCTGTGTCTCACAATACCCTATTCTCCCCTACGAAATTTTCAGGTTACGAAATGCCTCCACGGAAAAATATTGCTTCATGTCACAAAAGAAATTTCAGGATACGAAAGGCAAAAATACAGTACGTGCACTGGTACTCGCAGCTACCCAGAGTTTACCGAACGTAAACATACTTGTAACTGCTCTGCCATCGGCTATCACCTAGCATCTTCCTGGCATCTCTCTCTGAATTCTCTGAATCTCGGAATTTGTTGAAAAGAATCCCCCAGGAAAAAGTGTTCACTAGTCGGGCTATCGCTCACTAGGTTGATGTTTGCCTTGCGCATTTTTCGAAGGGTTGTTAAAAGCCAACAAAAGGAAACGTCCTTGGATTGGTTCTTTTCAAAAACCATAGCTGAGAGAGAACATGAACCAAAGAAGGTAAAAGGTGACGACAATAGCCCTTAAAAGGTAAATGAACATAATTTTTATTCTTTACTTTATTCTTTGTTTTTTATTATGTACAAGTCTCATTTTATGTTTATTGTGCAGTAATCTAATTGTAATATGTATTTGTTACATGTTTTGATGCATTTTTATGATTTATTTTAAAAAAAATTATGTCCAAATTTTGGGGGGCTTGGAATGGATTAGGGCATTTACATGGAAAACACATCTCTACTTATGGAATTTTCAGGTTACGAAAACTACTTCCAGAACCAATTAATTTTGTAAGTATAGGTACCACTGTATCTAGATATTTTTCTTCCTCTCTTTTTTGCAGTACGAGGATGTAACATATAACAAGGATGTACAGCTTCCTATATGTTGGTCCCCTGGAGGGTATTTATGCTCATTATTGAGCAGTAGTTGATTTGTTTACAGTTGATTGGCATTCATGTATGTAACCACATTCTTATAATCAAATCATGTTTTCACTGTGTCCGTGAATCCAGAGTATGCTTTTAGAAAGCAGGTGATTTATGTCCAAATCTTCTCAGACTTACAAATATTTAAGGAATGAGGTCCATTGTGTTACTTAAGTGAAGATGAGATCACATTTTGTGGCAAATTAATGCAGAAAACTGTTTAACTCCAAGGGGTTAATGTTCTTTTTCTCAGCCCTGTATTTCTATGAACAAGGGGACATTTAGCAAAAAGAATTGGTTGAGCAGGAGCTGCTGGTTTCTGTAGGAATCATTAAATGGGTGGAATATTATTTCTGTCACAGGTGCAAGGACATAATGAAATGAAATATAAAATTCCTCTTCTTCCCTGGTTACTGGTGTCACAATGTCCCTTGCACATCTCAGAGTCACACACTCAACAACAGTCTTTTCATCTGTGGGGTAAGAGGACAGATGCAGCCTGGAGCTGACAGAACAATAACTGTCACAAAGATTTTTCCAATTTAGCACCTGATTTATCCAATCAGATTGGTTGCACAAATCAATTCAGTTGCAATGTGGCAATTATCTGGGAGTCACTCAAGAGGACATGTGCCAGCTGACAGATGTATGGCGAGGTGTAGTGACTGTATGTCATTGTCTCTGCTGTTCCTTGTTTGTATGCCATTTCATTGTGACTGGATAGAAGGCATAATTAAAGCTAATTTAACGTCTCAGTGCACAGTTATTTAAGCTCAAAAAACAAAAAGCTTTGCCATGCAAACTGGAGATTTTTTTCATATGGTAACAACTGATCCAGGCTCTAACTTGTAGGGGGGGAAAGTAAAGGATGAAGGCTGATAGTCAAGGGTGAGAAAGAGCAGAGGCCAAAAACGGGAGCTGGTGCACTTCGCTGTTAAATTGTGTGGAATGGCTTGCTGTTAACAACAAAGCACCCGCCCTCCACTCAGCTACTTTTGTTCCAAGTGTAATTTTCCGTTCACGGTTCTTGGTCTTTACAGAACCCCTGTGGTCTCTGACTGCTTTGCTTTTCCCAGCAGAAATCCCCTATGCTCAGCCACAAGGACACTGGTTTGCACCAACCTGAAGTGTGTCGAAGCCACTGAAACAAGCATGGCCCTGTAATGCGAATCACCTGCATGCGCATCATAGCAGAAATATAAAGCCAAATACAATTCTAAGAAAACTGGTTTTTTTCTCTTCAATGTCTTTCAAAGTAACCTATGCATAAATGAACAGAAACACAGCATATTTGACATGCACTCAGTTCAAACAATAAATTACTTTGCACAAATTGACAAGAATGGGAACTCCTAATATGTAATAAATAAGGCAGTCCAGATACAGAGGGTAAAAATACAGTAAAATGACAACATGATATGATAAAGAAAAGAAAAAAAAACAATGATAGTTACCAGAAAGCTTATTCTTAGATGTCAAACCCAATAAATGTCGAACTGTTTCCGTTATCTCCCCAACCTTTGCTGTTTTAATGTACTAGGAGCAAGGCTAACACAATAAAACACAGCAAAACAGTTTAATATTGGTGTGCGGATTGTGTGTTTCTGTGCCTCTGCTCGCTATGGATGTTGCATTTGTCTTACATTTCAATCCCTCAGTGACTGAATGAGCTGTCGAGGTACAATAAAATGTTTTTATGGTAAACTGCAGCAGAAACTACAGAGCTGTTTTTAAATACATCTCCTCACAGACATGAGCACTTTGGCCATGTTTTTAAATGGGTAAGCAAGGTTGGAAAAATATCAAATCAGTGGGTGTTCTGAGGGTACTCTGCCAAAAAAATAACTGTTATTGCCTTTTATAACTTTAACTGATGTGTAATAATGTGTGGTGGGTAAAAACTATTAAAAAAAATAAAAACCTAAATAAAAACTAAAAGTAACTAAAAGAGACACCCACAGCTGCAGCATCCCAGGCAAGCTCCTCTTTGCAAATAGCGGTGTCCGCTCTCCGCAGTTGCTGCTCCGAAGGTTCTGCCTGGAGGAGTGAAAAGTATCATGGATACACAATAGCCTGGGAATTACAATCCCTCACCTGGCCCCGCGACCAGCCCTCTGGGCCCCGCAGCCAGCCATCTGGGCCCTGCTGCACATGAGGATGAAAAATACTACATTTTCCTGGGCAGTGGTCAAATCATCAACCCAGGCTGGAGTATTCACAGCAAAAAGGTACGAGCCATTGCACTTCAGGCTCGGTCATCCTGGCCCCGTGATTCCACCCCCTCCACCTAGCCCCGTAGCCAGCTCTTTCAGTACCCGCTGCACATGAGACCAAACAATACTCACAAATTTCCTCGGCGGTAATCAAATCACCTACCCAGGCCGGGGTATTCATGCCAAATGGGTACGGGCCGCTGCACTTCAGGTTCGGTCGTCCTGGCTGGATAACTGGCTCCCTCACTCGCCCATTGTTTGGCTCCTGGATCGCCAGCTGGTTCCTCGTCGGCTGGCTCCTGGCTCGTAACAGCACCCTCTGGGTCGCTGGCTGGTTCCCCTTATACCTGCCAGTGTACCACACCTGTTGTTCATTAATTAGCCAATGGCCAGGGTGTTCCCTTAAAGGAGCATAGGAACGCTGCCTGGACGTCAATAGAAAAATCTCACAATTCAAAAAACATAATAAATACCTTGAAACATGCAGACTCAAAATATGCACGACCCTTATAAAACTGACCCTTTCACAGATGCAGTACAAAGAGATTAACCCTGTGTAGTTTTTGTGCATGTAAATCCTATAGAGATCAAAATCATTTTTTCTAGCAGACTGTAAGTAGGTTTTTTTTTGGCTGCGGAGTTGGGCATTTTAACATCGGGGACGTAGGGATTTGCTTTGGTTTGGAGCCACCCCCTAGAGGTCAGTCAGGAAACTACAATTTTTGATACTTCCCCGACTGCTTCAACCCAGAAGTGGATGTTGGCGCTTGGTTTGCCCCTATTCAAAATTTCCAAAATTCAACATATTGCTGATGCAGTTGTACCACATGCACCACTGATCAAGCACCAATTCTTGAAGACTGCCTTTTAACACCATTATAAAAAACTCATGAGAAACTATGATTTCAAGTGGTTTTTTGTTGCTATTTGAGCCACAAAGTTATCAGTAGCATCGATAACTTCAAATGCACTTTCTATCTACCTGTGATTACACACAATGATGCCTTCACTGGACCCCTGATTTCCCATGGTGCACCTGGATAACATATTTTATCTGATCAATCCTGCTTACAAAAAGCAAATTTCTTTGAATCCCCACAAAAAAAGCTCTTTACATAACCTCAGATGCTGTGGAAGTGCTCTTTCAGACCATTCTTGTGACAGGTGAAATTCATTTTCACATAACTTATAGATGTGTTTTAACTTAATTATGAGGATTGCTAAAATGCCTATATAAAGTTGGATATTAACATTCATAAATTCTATCCCACTGTTCAACATTAAAAATGACTCACTCTCATCTAGATTAAACTGTGATCAAAGTTATAATTCACATATGACACATTATGCGTCTTTTTAAAATTTTAGATAGATATTGATTCAGCTTGGTAAAGCTGAATGGACCTTCAAATGGCTCTAATTATATGTTGTCAAGCAAGAACCACATTAACTCTCATCCAGAAAAAAAAATCACTGTGATCTGCATACTCTATTTGTCGGAGCATCTCTTTTGTAGTAGCCTCTCTGTTTGTAATTATCCTACTCCACATCCTGTTCAGTTTACAATCAGTTGCCCATCTGTCATTTCCACTCTTGGTGAGCTTCAGACACCTGCAACAAACAGCAAACAGCATCCCCAAACACTCAGTACCCAGCCAACTATCTCATAAATGTCACGCACTGCGGCCCTTGTTCTTTTTTATGTGACATGAGTAGGTGCCCTGACTGGGCACATTTAATCTTTTTGTAATGTTCTTAGGACCCATTAAACACAGCCAACACCAGTAGCTAGTCTGGGAATAGCATGCCCCTGCAGCACCATCTGGAGCTGTAATGGCTTTAAAGGAGAAATCAACTACAATTATGAATAAGTCTTAGCTGAGGAGATACATTTGCTATTTTTAAAATTTGAGACTAACAGAAAACACCAAAGTGGTGTAAAGGATAAGGTTTAGATAATAAGAAGCAAAATCCCAAACAGCAGTTGCTTACTATTTCCATGTAACAATTGCTACTCTACGTGTCTCTGCATTGATCAGAGGTCCAAACATTGTGTAGCCAATTGAATGCTAATTTCAGTATTTGTAGAATAAATTAAAGCAAACAGCCCAAAACATTTGTAAATTTTTGACCAAAAGTAAGGCTTGGGGTTTATTAGTTTGTAAGGATGCAGCAAGTATGAATTGATTTCCTTTTAAATCAGGGAGCACCTACAAGTTTTATGAAATCTGGTAAACTGCCTTGAGTGAGGTCTGTTTACTTCAAACTGGAAAAGGAGAAGGAAAAAAAATGAGGACATCTCACCAGAACAGTAAAGTACACTTATCTGACCTCAAGGCAACATCAGTAGAAACGTGCATGATGCACCCAGTTCTCATATTGAAAAATCACTAACTGACAGGTCCAGGAATGTGTAGAACAGAGAAGATTGCTGAATCCTACATCAATATATCTATTATCAGGGTGTTTCTTGGGACTTAGACCCCTTATGGTTTTGGGTATTCTACCCGGGAAATAAGCTCTATGCTTATAAGACATGTTGCGTCTTGTCTAGACCCAAATACTGCCAATGCATACTTCAAAATGTGTCAAAATTAAACGACATACCCGTAATAGCGATAGAAAGAGAATAATGATGCCCTTATACATAATTAGGAATAAAAAGGAATCACTGCACCTTCTCTGTCCTATGGCCAAGACATTGGAATAAATTATCTGACTTTACTAGGATGTCTGACTCCCTTGGCTATTTCAAACGTAGCCTAAAGACTCAGTTATTCAGTGTTGTTTTTGGATATTGATATAGATTTCCTTTTTATTCTGTTTTTATACTATAGGATTGTCAAGCCCCTCGAGAGGTCTCTAACTTCAAAGTGTGCTATACAAATAAAATGTACTACTACCATTATTATTGCTATTATTATTGTTATTATTATTAAAATCAATAAGTAACCAAACATTTTGTATTCTGTCTGAAGTCAAGTTATATTTCCTCTAATAAATGGTTACAGATTTTCCTTATTTTTGTTTGCATGTTTGTTTGTTTTAAACCCTTAGACCAAGTGAAGAAATGTTGAGTGATCCCTTCAGACTATCAGGAGCTATATTCCTTCCAAAAATGCACATGCTTCAGTGACTAATTTTGAGACTTTTTAATTTTACTTTGTCACCTCCACCCTCACCGTGTTGTGTTGCACCTCTTTCTCTGCAGCTCTCTTCTCTTTATCTGATCATCCCTCCTTCCATTCTTTGAATCTGTTGCCAGAAAAACAAGGAAATGTATATTGAATGACAACAGAACATTAAATAAACATTTTCTTATATAAATCGAACAATTTTCAGATAACATCTTGCCATTTTACTGCACCTTTCACTTTTTCAGACTGCTGCCATTGATTTACCAGGACTTATTCTCAATCACACATCTTCAGAAAAAGCAGAAAGTATTTTCAGATGAAGTCAAATCATTATTATGAAGGATTAACCTCTCCTTCTGATTCTTTCTCTTGCTCCAAAATCCCTCCATCTTTCCTGCACCATCCTTTTTCAATTGCTTTTCTCCCTTTTTGTGAAAGATAACTAGCCTAGTTATCTTCCACAAAAAGGGAGAGGGCATACAGACACCTTAGTAAAATGTCATAAAAGCAGCAATGTAGTTGTGCAAGATACGTATATGAGAAAAATATCACTGAATGAAAGATGTAGCATATGTGTAAGCCTACAGTTACAAGGGTTGTAGTATGATTGTACCGCGCTTTCATTCATCTTCTTTTTCACAATGTAGCCTACTCCCGGGGATGCTAGCCTGTCCCACAGCCCCTTTAGTAACTACACATTTCACAAACTGAATGTGAATTGGGCATTCATTTATTTAACCTGTTTCTGGTGGCAGTTCCTCGGAGACGTGAGCCCCAGCCGAGTCAGCCTCCACGTCCTTTTTGGAAAGAAAAAAACACTGTATATCCATTGTTTTTTGTTTTTTTGTTTCTTGCTGTCTCTTGAAGTGAAAACCTCTTGGTGCTAGAGGTTGAGACGAGCATACAGAATCCCTCTCTAATTGGTCTGATGTTAAGACCTCATCCTGTGTTGCATTTGCTGAAAATTGGGAAAACTTTTTTCGTGCCTATAATTTTTGTCAGCCCGTCACATCGAAACATTCGGGGCTCGAGGAAAAACATCCGGGGCTGAAGCCACGGATGCCCAGGCCAGGTGACGCCTCTGTCTATTATGCTCCATAATGAGTTTTACTATGTTATTCTGTTACTATGTAATTGTGATGAATACATGATGTGGTGGGGTATGAATTTTGCTCAGCTACTGTGGGGAGGTGTTGGCGATGGTTCAGGGGCCAGTGCCAGAAGGAACTAATTTAACATAGCTGCAGTAGAACTTTAATTAGCTTCTGATACAGACATATGTTGAGACCTGAGGAGGATAATGATGCACATGTATTTTTCCATTGTATAATTGCATTCATTGACACCGAAAATGTTGAATCCCATATTATTGAAAAATGAAGGGATAAGAATATCACCTGTTTTATTTTCTGTGCTGATTTGTGCTTGTTCTGGAAGGAAACCAATAATCAATCAATCAATCAATCAATCAATCAATCAATCAATCAATCAATCAATCAATCAATTAATATATAGCACTTTTCATATGTATGAAAGGCAACACAAAGTGCTTCACAAAATAAAATAAAACATTAAACAGGAAACACAACAAATAATTACAAATAAGTAAGTAAATATAACTGACAAACATGTGGATTAATTTTTCAGCATCACCCTGGGAGAAGGATGCTCCTTAATCTTGGCAATATTTTGGAGATGGAAAAAAGGAAGTCTTACAAACCTGATTAAGATGCTGCTTAAATGACATATCCTGATCAAAAATGACTCCAAGGTTTTTCACAGCTGCGCTGGAAGCCAGCGTAAATCCCAGTTAATCCATTCCTCAGGTGTTTGGGACCAAAGACAATAACCTCTGTTTTGTCCAAATTGAGAAGCAAAAAGTTAGAGGACATCCAGGACATCCATCATTAAGACACCCTTGAAGTTTGACCGACGATTTTGCTTCCACTGGTTTCATGGGTAAGTACAGCTGCGTATCATCAGCATAGCAATGAAAGTTTATGCCATGGTTCTGGATAATTTTTCCTAGCAGGTATAAAGGGCAGCATGTATAAAGTGAAAAAAGATTGGTCCCAGCACTGAAACCTGTGGGACACCACAGCAGACCCCTGTCCGTGCAGAAGAAATGTCATTAACATAGACGAACTGGAACATGTCAGATAAGGTATGACTTAAGCCTAATGCTGTCCCTTTAATTCCAACAGTTGCTCTAATCTATGCAGCAAAAGGCTGTGATCAACAATGTCCAAACCATCTCCCCAGGACGATGTCTGGCAGGCATCCAGAGCAGACGCCCCTCCCAGATGACTGAGGTCATTACTATATTCCCTAAGGTTTACCCCATCCACCCTTCAGAGAGAATTCATCTTGTGTTCACAACCTCATACTTTTGGTTACTGCACACAATTCATGATTTGGAATGTAGATTTACTAGTTAACCCTCCTGTTATGTTTGTTTCCCAGGAACAGCAATTATGCTCCTGGGTCAATTTGACCCGGGGCATGTTTGATCATCTAAAAAAACTAAACACTCCTAATAAACACTGTTTATATCTTATCATTAACTCCATTACTAACTATTTCAATCAACATTTAGTGCATTGCTACTCTTTATCCTCTCACAGATCATGGTTCGATGAAAATAATTCACTTGTTTGTTTTTTTTTAAATGAATGTTAAAACATTTTAAAATGAGCATTAGAAAGGCCAATCGATAAAATGAAATAGTTTTTTTTAATCATTCAATTTTTTTAACTTTTCTTTTTGGGGTGATATTGATAAATTAACAAAAGAAAACCTCATCTTCAGGGTCAAAGTCACCACCTGAATTCAAATCAAAATTGACTAGATTTACAATGAAAGAAAACTTAAGAATTGTTTTTGAACCAGAAATGAATAAAATAAGAAAAATCAAAATAACAGAATAACAATATGAACATGGTGTGTTTTATATGTGTGTCTGTGAGTCTCCACAGCACACAAGTGACACGTCATCACATTGTGACAATACAGTGATCCCTTAGTGTTCGCGGTTAAGGGGGACCCCCCCCACCCCCCACCCCTCCTTCCAAAGATCTCCTTCTAAATGACAAATGCATTGTAGGCTGATCTCTCAGTCAAGTTATAAAAGATGAGCAGCGTCCAGCTTGCAGTCATTTGTTTGGTGATATTAGACCCCATGACTTTGTCTAAATGATCCACCTCCCCACTTTGGAGGCTTTGTAGGGATCATACTTGGTTTCTGATCTTCTCTTGAGCTGATTTCAGAATTTTTGTGCAAAGTGCTCATGACATTTTGACACTTCCCCCCTTTTTGGGGCAGTAAGGCTCTTTGGGCTGTGGTGTCAGTGAAGGCAGACATGGAAGATTCAGGGGTCCTGTACTTGGTTACCAGCAGCTCAGCAGAGAGTTTACACTGTTTTTTTTGGACCATTCCAACCATCGTGAGTTTTCTCTGTAGAAGTCTCTGACCCAAGTTGTAGCTTGTGAAAAAATTGTCACAGGTTATATTCTGCCCTCTGAGACCATGTGTCATGTCAAGCATGACCCAAAGGAGAGGGTGTGTGTGGGTGTGAAAATGGGGAGAAATGGGAGTCACGTTACAAAAAAAACCTAGAGTTTTTCGACACTTATAACCCCTTTTAGTCTCCATTTTGGCTGCCGGATCAGATTGACCCGGACAGAATCTATGTAACATAAACATGGAGAGGGGGTTACAAATACTGTATGTTACATGAACATTTTAATTTTATATGTTGATTACACTAATTAAGCCAAGCAGAAGAAGTTTTATCCTGAAAAACAACTTTTAACTATTTTTTTTAGATTCTTAATTTTCAAAACGGGTCAATTTGACCTGCAACATAATAGGAGGGTTAATTGACAGCTTAGCTTTTTATTCCCCAGGAGACAAAAATAACAGTTTTGAGGGGTTGCAATATTATTTTCTTGCTGTAAGAAGAAAAAAAAAAAGAAAAAGTAAAACAAGTGAAGTTCAATTCTGTCAGGTCCAGCCAACCTCAAACACTTTTAAAAAGGAAGACAAGAGACGGTTGTTATATTTTACTTGCAAAGAGAACGGACAGAGCGCTCAGTTTACAGACTAGAGATGCGCGGATGACGTATATTTTAACCCGCAACCGCTTCTTAAAATCTCTATCCGCCCGCTATCCATTTGCAGGAACGTTTTTTCACCAATTTTCAAAACCGAACCAACCCGCCATCCTTTTTAATAATATGTAAAATATTTTTTCTTATTATTATTATTTGAGTGCTTCAACCGCAACCCGCCCGAATTTAATTAAAGTATTATTTTTTGACGAGTCATCCGCCCGATATGCGGATTATCCGGTCCGCCCGCGGGTGCGCGGTTCAACCGCGCATCTCTATTACAGACTCCAACCCACTCTGAGTTAACTCCTGCTGAACTCTCTCTTTTATTCTCTTGGGACATCCCTGATTACATAGGATATGCAGCTTAAAAGGTTTTTTTTTTTGGGGTCCATTCAAAAGACTTGACTCCAGGTTCGGGTCGGAATCGGTTCAGTTAGTCTCAGGTCCGGTCGGTGCTCTCTGACATACTGGGTCTGTGTTTACTCGAGAGAGGTAAAGATATTGGCGGTGGCAGCC
This sequence comes from Hirundichthys speculiger, assembly GCA_018398805.1. NCBI lineage: Eukaryota > Metazoa > Chordata > Actinopteri > Beloniformes > Exocoetidae > Hirundichthys > Hirundichthys speculiger. The sequence continues at coordinate 281,408 of JAGFBZ010001146.1, forward strand.
AATGTCAGGACTCGGGGCAGTTAAATGTTTATTAAATAACGTGGCATGTTTGTCATGAAACAATCGTGTTGCCGTAGCGTGGTATTACCGGTAAGCCCGGCAGCTGTAAAACACAATCTATCGCAAACATGACAATGCTGGATGAGAGAACATATTCACGACACGTACTGACCAGTGTAGTTAGCAGTTGCTACCAATAGCATCTGTATCCACAAAGAAAATAACAGCATGGATTTATTGTTGTTTACACCATGTAGCCTATGCAGCAACTTAACCAGGTAGAAGAAGACAACTTTAGGTAAGAAAATCAACTTTTATTCAACGCTAGACAACTTTTAACATGAGCAACTATGGGCTGTATTGTCTCGGTTCTATTCGGGTAACTCTGTTTGGTTCGTGGTAGGAAACTAAAGACTCAGGTCGGGTCAGTTTCGGGTCAAATTTTCATGGGTCCATTCGGGTTCGGTTCCATAAAAGTGGACCTGTGAAGACCTCTACAGCAGACATATTCAAAAATGTGTTATTTTACAATCTTCATTTATTTGTTTAATATTTTTTACAAAAGTGAAGACCGTACAAGGGTTAAATACAGTCTTGATGACAGTATTTATTTTGATGACACAGTATATCATCAAGATAAATATTAGTCTTAATAGGCAAATATCTATTACTGAAGGCCTTCGGAGCTGGAGGCACAGAGAGAGCAGGACAAAACCAGACTGCTGGACTAGAGAGCAGTGGTGGGGCTGGGAAGAAGGGAACCCCAGGTTAAATGTACAGGACCACAAAGCCGGATTTAGTAAATGCAGAGATGCAAAGATTTTGCAGTCCAGGGATGCATTTTACTATGGATCAGTGGGGTAGGATAATCAGGTACTCAGTTTATTTTGGCAATAAGACTGGTCATCGTAACTCGTCTTATTCTATATTTCCTGTAGTTCTGTGGTAATATGTCCTGCACAGTTAAACCTATTGAATTTCACTATCTTTTTGGAGTTTTTCATGAGAGTGAATACTTAATTAAATTAAAGAGTGGACAATTCGGGCATCCCAAGTCTCAGAGTAATTTTTTTTGATTTACTGACACTAAATAACACAGACTATCATGGAAAATATCCATCACCTGTGGGGTGATGGATATTGTCTGAGAAACAGGGAACTTGGGTCTCGACTCTTATCACCAGACCACATGAAAATCTTACAAATTGATTTCAAAATAAACTATTTTAATAAAGTAAGCTGGAGGCTGTTTGTTAAATACATATTACTTTTACTAGTAATTAGTATTGCATTTCAATACACTCAATTCCCAACTCTGGGGAGTTATTAAAAACACATTTCTTTTGGATATGGATGCATTTAATGAGATCTTCTGTATTGATTCTATTTTTGTGGCATGTCCAGACCATGACTGTGTGTTGCATACATGTTAGTAAGCAATCCTAGTGCATCTTGCACTCTAACATTGATCATGGTGGCAATTATTCATATTGATCCAGTAGCAGACCATGATGGTCATAGAATAAGTGTCAGAAAGGCAGTACCCCCAATTATGAAGGGGTAATTTGTAGTGACATGCATTCAGGGGAGGCAGAGCCTCACCTGTCAATACTGAAAAGAAAAAAAAGTTAAAATTATAATAAGTGTTGATATTTGTTAGTTGGTATGTATTTTAAACGCCCTTTTCTGTTCGAATCCATTCATAAAATTATTATTTTTTCCAATTAAGAATAGCAGAATTTCTGCATGTCGTGTTCAAATACAGGGATGAGATGCACCACGAGGCAGCACTTTGCTGGGCCACTCAAGTGGATGTTGGTATGCCCTCACAACTGTGTTGGTATGCAGTTCAAATAGTGTGTCACTGTCCCTCTGTATATTGCAAATAAAATGTTTTTAAACACTGATTATATGCTCTGTCTTTCCATTATCTGAATAATGTAAGAAATATCTTTCTGTAATGTGTTTAGGCTTAGAGATTCAATCATGAAACTGCAATAAAAAAGTCACTTGGTATGACAAACATTACACCTGCCTCATGGCAGAAGGAGCTTGTGAACCCACAGATTCTTGTGCTACCTACCACCTTCTTCGTTCTAGTTTATATTTCAGAAAACAAGGTTTTACAGTAGTCAATGGGACATGAAATAAAAGAATGCATCGGCAGCTCAGCCAGAGTGGCCTGAGAGAGAAATGGGTGGAGTCTGGCCATATTCCTAAAATAGTTAAAACCTGTTTTAACCACATGCTTAACATGTGGATTAAAACCAAGCTCAGAGTCAAAAATGACTCCCAGGTTTTTTTTTTTTATTTGATTAGATGTCTTTAAAGACAATGCATGTAGTTTGACAAATGTTTCTTTTAGCCTTAGGACTGATAACTAAAACTTTATTTTTGTCCTGGCTGAGTTGCAAGACGTTTTCTGCCATGCAAGATATATCTAAAATACAATTAAAAAGGTCATCAACTGGCCATGTGTTTCCAGGAGTCATAGGGCCTGATTTACTAAGATCCTGAATAAAGAGTACTAAATTGCGTGTGCACTGAAAAAGTTTGCGCGTGCTGTTGTTGTGTGTTTTGCGGGTGATCAACTAAGAATGCTCGCGCAATTGATAACGGGTGCAAACCGCAGTATTTAAATGAGGTGTTGCGTGTCTTACGGTTTGCGCCATGGAGAGTCTGGATGGAAAGCAGGATAGACGCAAGCGCAAAATGAAATTTGACAAGTTGGAGTTAGAGATATTAGTGGAAGAGGCAAATAAACACATTCATGAACTACAGCAAAGACATTTAAACATCACCAAAAGAAACGCAATATGGGAGAAAATCTGCGATAGAATAAATGCAGTTGGTAAGACAAAAAGAACGGCAGATGAGGTTAAAAGAAGGTGGCAAGATATAAGGCGAAGAACTAAAGAAAAAGTGGCCTTTAATAAAACTTCGGCAAACAAGACAGGTGGAGGGCCTGCGGAAGAGATGCCTCTAACCAGCATTGAGCAGCAGGTGCAGCTCACCTTCTGCGAGGAGCAGATAACTGGGATACTGGGGTATGACACGCTAGAGCCAACTGCAGAACAAGGTAGGCGCACAATAAGAAACACTTTTTTCTCCATGAAAACACGTGATTTATTTATTATCACAAATAAAAAATGAATGTGCCTCCTGTGGCAACCTTTTGCTGAATAATACTCGATTTAACATTCAAATAAAATATTTCTCCTTTTGCATGTGCTTGTGACCGGCTCCAAATCAGCCCTTAAGTTTCAACTATCTGGTTTTCATTCATTCCAAACAAATTTACACGAGTCCGAAAGACTCTCTCTCTGCGTATTCTTTGATTTTGGCGATGTCGCCTCCTTGCCACAATAACAGCAGCCATCGGTGCGTAATGCTGGGCAGATTAGCACCTTCCTTTCGAACGTATTAAATACAGATGCAATCACAATCCCCGCAATTACTTTCAGGGTTGGTAAATCTCATTGCGCGTGGTAAATGAACCTATTTGCATTTTCCCCTCCCAGTATTTAGCGCTTTCTGGCGGGTACGCCCCATATTGATTATTCATCAGAGCAAAAGTACTAAATGAACAGCGTGTGCTATTTTGCTCATTTGAGAGGCGCAGTCCTCTTTGCACGCGGTTAGTAGATCAGCTTGCACATTGGTTTGCGGGTGGTGTCAAGTTTGCACACGTTTTTACGCACGCAAACCTTTAGTAAATCAGGCCCATAATGTACAGCTGTGTCATCAGCGTAGCTGTGAAAACTAATGCCATATCGCCTGATGACATTCTCAAGTGGAAGCATATATAAATTAAAAAGCATTGTGCCTAAAATTGAGGCCTGTGGCACACCACATTTAAATTCACGGATCCCTGTGGAGCATGTATCCATACCAAAAATTGTCTGTGAGATAGGATTAGAACCAAAAAAAAAGGACAGTGCCAGAGATTCCAACAAGGTGCCTAAGTCTATTTAAAAGGATTGGATGATCTAAAGGCAATATTGGGCTAGAGTAACCTTTAAGAACCTGTGTTGTTAATGCAGCGGCACAATCAAATCTGTGCCTCTGCATTAACAACACAGGTTCTTAAAAGTTACTCTAGCCCAACATTTTAACAGACCCTTGGGACTTATTGTCCAAGCCACTAAACTTAACCTAGTCGGTAACAAGAGCCCAGATCATGATAGGAGAGCTGCAGTTAACAAATGTGACCAATAGCTGGACTTTTTTGCAGCCAGGCTATTCCTCTTAGGTCAGTTATTGGAGGAAGCAGGGTAGACATTTGGATGGTAAGTATGCAGTGAGAGATAGGCAAATCTCCTCGTCACCAGCTTAAATAAGTTTAGGAAATCTGATAAGGTAAATCCTTCTAGACCGCAACTTCGACCCTTTTAGACGGAGAGCTGGTCCCGGTGACAGACTCTGCCAGACAGAGGCTAAGCCTCACCTGGGGGATCTAACAGACCTCAGTGGCTGCACTTTCCATCTGTTTAAGGGAGGTTTTACCCCAGGTTGTCTTCCTGTTGTATTTCCTTGGCATGATGGATTTTTCATACTGTTTAAGACATGAAAAACAAAACTTATTTTTTGTCTTACTTTGCCTCCAGGGGAAAAGTGAGACAGTGTCTTACTTTGCCCCATGGCATTTGTCCCACTTTAACCCTCCACCACTTTTTTATTAAAACAACCTCCCTGCAGAATTCAGGCCAATCTTTAGCTAGCAGTACCACATTGCTTTTAAAAGGCAATAGTTCAACAATATATGGGATATGAGGTTTTGTCTGCTTGAATCTATTACTTTTAGCACCAGAATTGATTATGGTAAAAGCTGAAAAATTTACTTTTACATCCCAAAAATGTATTTTTGTACAAAACACATTTACCACAGCACAATGGAGTCACACTCTTCATGGCCAATGTGAAATGGACAGGCCTTGAAAATCACTCACTCAAATTACCACAGGTGTGTCCTATTGCTTAGATACAGGGGGTGTCTCACATTACCCAATGTCACAATACCCCATTCTCCCCTACTGTTTACTGGTCTACTGCTTTATACTGTGTCCAGGACACATAGGCAACATGGAACCAATCCCGGTGATAGTAATGTGAGTTCTGATTGGTGAGTAAATAGTGGATGCTCTGCAGTAACAGATGCAGGAGGTAGACAGTAGAGGGGCTAGAGGTCAAGATGGTGGTTGGTGGGACCAAAGAGGAAGAGGAGGTAAAAAGTCAGTCACATGTGGGTGTGATGGTCTGGACAGCATGCTGAATGTGGCAGCTAGAAACATGACTGCCCAGTTTTCTTGGGTGGATACCATCAGCCCTGTAAAATGAAACCTGGTTGCAGAACAAGTTCAAATTGTTGTTAAAACCAGTCTTGTTCACCATGGATGCAGATTGGAGTTAGGTGTTGAGGCTGAGGACCCTGCTGAGACGCAACAATTTATTTTTTTGTAAGGGGAGGAACCCAGAGATAAAAACAGACAATCCACAGTGATTCAGCAAGTCAAAAAACATCTTAAAATCCTTTTTTGTCAGCTTGGACTGTCCACAGGGCATGTCATTAAAACCCACATGTAAATTTAACATCTTAATCAAGGATTGAAATGAACATAGCAACTCCTTAAGTGTCTCCAGGATTACTGGGACTGTGGCACCAGAAAAGCAGTGGGTTAAAGCTGTTAAAAAAAAGTGCAAATACTTAATGATGGAGTCCCCAATTATGGCTGTTGTCAGGAAAAACAGAGAAAGAGCAGATGAGGCTGCAGGTAAAGGTGTCGCTGAGTGTCTTGGATCCATAGACCCTGGGTGTTTGGCCATGGGTAGTGACAGCTGTGGTGAGGATGAGTGGTAGGCAGAGATGGGAGCCAGAGCTGTATCTCTCTGTGGCAGGCACTGGTGTGAACACTAAACTGGCACAATGCTTCTTGATGCACCTTGAGCCTTCATGTAGTGCTGGTGGAGGCTGCCTGGAGCCCTACGGGTGACGGAGGAGATGGGCAGCAAGTCCAGGATTCATCCCACATTGGCAGGAAGCAAAGGAGAGCAAGGACGTCAAACTTACTATCCAACTCAATGTTAAAGTGTGGAGTCTGGCAGGACTGTGACTCTCCCCTGTGATGGGTACCAACCACAATCCAGGGACCCTGGTGAGATGGTGTGGAGGTTTGGTTTAGCGCCAATTTCTGTCCAGGTGTCGTCACAGGCATGTAGAGGTTAAGCGAGAGACCTGGGGTGACCATCAGGTGTGATAGAGATTCTCCCCCAGAAAGGATGCTGCTCCGGTGAAGTTGCTCCCCTTGAGCAAGTAGAGACTGGTAGCTGTTGTGAAAACACCAGTCCTGGTGGAGACACAGCATTGGGAGCGACAGTGGGAAAAAAAGGAGCAGAGACATCAGACACTTGACCACAGGTTTTGCCTGGTCTCGCTAGACTAAAAAATGATGATATCCATTAGCTTCTTTGCTTCATAGATCTGGAAGAGCATAAATTCTGCCTTCCAGCTCTGCAAGTTTGACATTCAAGGTGGAACAGCTGGAGCATCTGGAATGTGAGGCAAGTGTTGCCATTTATGACTAGTCAGTTAAAACCTCAGAGAAAGGGCTCAGTGAGACACCACTGTGTTAGCTTTATGTGCGGCTAGTGCTAGCGAACCAGCAGAGTGTCTGTCTCAAGCAAACAGAGTTGGCAAAGTCCAACACAGTCCAGTAAATACAATCCAATTTAGTCCAATTATAATCCAGTTCAGAAAACGACAATGTTTAGCAGCAGTGGGTTCAGAGCTGATAAAACAGAATTGGTTGACCCCAACAGACTTTTGCCTAACACTTCCTACTTACTCCATTCTACCCCAAGACCTTTCCACTTGAGACACCAACTAATTCCCAGGGGAACCTACCTTTTTCCATCTGAGCACTAGGCCTCAGATTTGAAGGTATGGGTTCATATCCCATCTCAATCACAGTTGGCCACAAACCACCCCAGTGACAGCTCGAGGACTGTTCCCAAAGACACCATAGGACTACATCAGTTGCAAATAATAAAGGTGCCATCCTTCACTGACCAAACTGGAAACCCTGTACGCTTGGTGCCTCGGATAGTATAACTTGAATTTAGAAACACAGTTTTCCATTCTGTTGGTAGTATTTTGGATCTTTTATAAAGTTATTTTCTGAAGAAACTGTCTGATGTTATTTCAAAACAAGTAATAGATTTTTGTTGTTTAAAAACTATGAATTTGGACTGAAAATTGGATTTGCTTGAAAATTGAACAGATTTGTCATGAATAATGTTGATAGAAATTATAGGGTAGCTGAAGGCTGAAAGCTGAATGAGTTGAACAGAGTGCAAGGGGTGGATGCTTGGCAGGCAGGTGGGGAGTAATAGAGCAGAATGGCATACAGGAACAGTCATTGTGGCAGATTGAAACAGTCTGGTTGAAGCAAATGGCAGAATGGCAGGCAGGCAAAGAGTGGACCTGAAATGCTTGGGACACTTGGTTAATCAAAGGCTCACAGAACTCAGCAAAACACTAAAAGGTCTAAGTTTAGGACCACTTAAGATGTCAGAACACCTTATCCTTTCCTCTCCATCCCTGGTGTTGTCAGATAGTCCTAAGAGCAAGTATAAACCAAAGAGAAATTAATTAAAACTTTAAAGAAGGCTTTCTTGCAAATCCTGTGAGGTCATTAATTGTAAGCTTTAATTTGTCTCATGTTTTAATGTTTTACTCACTCTACTTAGAATTGATACTTTTCGGATATTTTTTTTTTCAGAGAAAGGTTTGTACCTTCTTCATCTTGTTCTATATTATGGAGTGAAATGCTTTGGACATTCTAACTCTTGAAAGAGACTGTAAAAAGGAAAGTCAGGAGATATTCTCACTGTCCACACATGGAGAGTCTGTTGTTATTTTTTCATTAGAATTAATTGTGCAGTGGGCTGAGTTTTTTATGGGTTGATCTGTGACCTCAAACAGAGCCTTCTCTGCAGCAAGTACTGTGCCACTGAAATAAGTGAATTGAAAAGCCAGGGTTATACCTGAAATTACCACACTGACCCTTTACCCTTCTTCATAGCACAAGCCTGACGAGAGGGTGACGAGTAAAAGGCCTCATCCTGAGACACACACACAAGCAGAAATGAACATGAGAGTGAGAGAAACAAGAAAACAAGGAAAAACAATGAATGTAAGAAAAAAAGGCGGATCCATGAGATGGGAGAGAAAGCAAGTAGTAAAACAAAGACATGTGTACTCTGATCAGGTCTAGGCTAAACCTGCATCTCTGAAGCTTCAGAATCAGTCTCCTCATTCAATTAGATTCATTAATTTGGAATTTCTTTTGTACGAAAAAACCAAAGACATTGTAAAGATGCTTTCTGAAACTAGAAAGAGAGAGATCAAAACATTCAGCACATGAGTTACCAACATGAGTTAAAAGGCCACACAGTCACATCAAGCCACTGCCCCAAATACACCATAACAAAACCAGATTTGAGACAAATTCAGAGACAAATCCTGTAGTCTGTTGAGACTAAAATGTAGTAACTGTATGATTGCAATGATCATCGTTATGTTTGCAGGAGAAAGGGGGAAGCTTGGAGAGAGCAGCGGAACATGTCACTGCCGGACTGGGGGCGGGCCCTTTAAGCTCAATAAAGCTTGTGATTACACTCGTTTTACAACATACACATGCCCGCAACAGTGGGACTTACAAGCATAACTGCATTTGACAAACAGCTCAAATCATTTGATAGTAAGAGTTCAACACCACGAAGAGCAACCATGTCATTCTGAAATCAATCAAACCTGTAGTATTATGGCATAATTACCTCCGCCAAGGAGGTTATGTTTTTGCCAGTGTCTATTTGTCTGTGTTCAAGATAACTCTAAAAGTTATGGATGGATTTTGATGAAATTTTCAGGAGTTGTCGGAAATGTGAAAAGGAAGAACTGATTTCATTTTGGCTGTGATCTGGAAGAAATCCTGGATTCTAGATCACTTTCAAATTTTCGATAATTGTTGCGCTTGGCGGAGGTCTGTGCTCTCCAAGTGCTTTTCTAGTATATTGTCTAAAATGTATTCAGCGGTATGAGATTCTGACGTCACGCGGGAGACGCACCACTGTTATTGATTTCATAGCTACCGGCATTCATTCATTCTGCTCGGTAGCAAGTGCCGATTTCGTTACCGAAAATCCCCCATTGAAGATGAAATACCACGGGAAGGGAGCACTTCTAGAAGCAACCGGATGTGTCGGAGCCAAATTCGGAAAATACGCTCCAGCGTCAGGTGAGTTTTACCCGTCTATTTTGTGGTTTACATTTGTATTGACTAAATCCGAATATTAGATGGTGTCAGATAACATCAACTTAATAGTGCTAACTAGTGATGGGAATTCCGGCTCTTTGTGGAGAGCCGGCTCTTTTGGCTCGGCTAACTAAAAAGAGCCAGCTCTTTCAGCGCCCAAGTGGCTCCTCAGATTTTTTTGTTACTTAAATTAATTCATTACCAAATTATGTGTAAAATGAATAACTAATGTTTAAAAAAAAACATAAAATATAACATATGTATAGTATTTATTTATGGCTTTATTAATAAACTTAACATATACATAAATACATTTTAAAATAAAAAAAAGACCAATTTTAATTTGCGAAAGAACAAAATCGACTAAACATCACTCAACAAAATATAACTTAAAATGTGCAACCATGTACAGTAAAGAAAAACACTGTTGTGGCTATTGTGTTCCTGTGGAAGAATTTCCACTATTGCCTTTACTTTCTTCAAAGTGGACTTCATCGCCTTCAGAGCATCTCTTACACACAAGTTAATTATGTGTGCAAGACACGGGTGGTGGGTCCATTTTAGGGTTTTGATTGCTTTTGTTATGTTAGCAGCATTGTCACTAACACAACACGCAACTTTGTTTTCCACGTCCCACTCTTTTGCCACTTTGAGCAGCTGCTCTGCTAAGTTGTCAGAGGTGTGTCTGTCACTGAACTCAAAACAGTCCAGTAGACATGACGCCATGTTGTAGTTTTCAATAAAGTGGCATGTAACTGACATGTAGGATGTGGTGGTTCGGGATGTCCCAGCAGTCAGTTGTCAAACAAACACCTGTGGCTTTTCTGACCCTTTCTAAGAGTAAAGCACGTTCTTTGTCATACAGGCCTAGGGATGATTTTTTGAAAAAGCATTTTCCTGCTTGGAAGGTGTATACATTGGATTGAGAGCATAAGTATAACTTCGAAAATCTTTTGTCTTCCACGAATGGACAATGGCTGAAAATCTTTTGCTATCATTTTAGCCAGTTTCTCATCAATTGAGTCTTGTTTTGCTGGGGTCATAGCCTTTTGCAAAAACTGGTCTACTTGTAGGTCTACTAGGTGGCTGTGGTGGCGATATACTGGCTGATGCTGAGTCCCTTGCTGGTCTTTTCTCCAACTCTGTTAATTGCACTTTTGGATGATTAGTTCGAATGTGCCTGTGCAGGTTGTTTGTGGAGCCTGCTCGAGATGAAATTTGTATTTTACAAAGTGTACACTCTGCCTTTCCAGAGTCTAACACTTTAAAATGTGTGCAAATTTTACTCATTTTCCTGTTGTCACTCATCTTTGGTGAAATGGTCAAATCCTCTTGCGCTCCTCTCTCTCTCGTCTCTCTGCCTCCTGTTCGTGTGCGCCGCTGTGTGTGTCTTTAACCTCTCCCCCTCCTGAGCAGAGTGTTGTTGACTCTGCTCCTCTCCCCTCCCCTCTCCTGCTCAGTATAGTCACACAAACATTGCCACCACACATGGTGACCAATGCGGCTATAAAAGACAAAAAAAAAAAAAAAATCGCTCTCGAATTGCGAGCTGGCTCCTGTCGTTCACTTCAAAGAGCTCCTTTTTTGGCTCACGTTCGCAAGGGACCCATCACTAGTGCTAACTAGCAATCGCCAACTTGAACAAAAGTTGTGGGGAACAACCCATAACCATTTTTTTAAAGCCACTGTTCTGTCTAACTGTGCAGTTTCAACAGACAACATATTAATGTTACATCATGCATTGATTTAGGGTCATGGTGTTGAGTCAGCAGCCAGAAACCTGGGGTCTTTGCTGCTCAACACTTTGGCCACAAATCTGCTCAACACGGCAGACAGAGAACATAGAGCAGCGTCCTCTTTAAAATATAACTGTGCAGCAAGAAATGACAAGGTTTGCTATTCAAACCACATTGTGCCAGTTTTGTTTGCAATGGGGAAAAAACGTTATTCTTTTTAAGTTTACATTATAACAGCAAATTTGTATAGTCTCATTCTGGTAAATTAAAATTTGTATGTTAGATCACCCTCAGGCAGAAATTTAGGGTGAATTCCAATTCCTCCCTTAACCCTCAATCTCAACCCTCAATCTCAAAAATGCGCGCCCCCGCAAAGTGCAAGTCATGTCCCAATTCTAAGAACGTCAAATTGAAGGACGACTTTAGGGCGGTATCGCCCTCAATATTGAGATTCTCCGGCACCACCCTTGGTAGTAAGGGCTACCCAGAAGGCACTTTGGTAATTTAAGACATATTCGAAAAGGATGGCGACAAAAAAAGATAGCTACAAATGTAAGCATCTTCGTAGTTCTTAAAGATATAAATGTTACGAAACAATCTTATTGTCTTTGTTTGAGATTTTTTTTATGGATTAACATCGTTGTTGCGTAACATTTATTTTTTTACTTTACGATGTTTGCTGCCGGACCAGCGGTCCCGGCCGGCTTCACATTACTTGTATACCTTGTTGTGTAGCGACGGAGGACTGAATAATGTATCCTTTATTGTGTTAATTGCTAATATTATTTGGAGAATATACAGCGCTCTTTTCAATGTTATCCCTGCGTCATTCAGGGAATATAGAGACAACACAGGCTCTGATCCATTTCAGTCTGAAGACGTAACTGCACTCGAGGGGTGTCCCATTTCTAAGTCACAAGATAGCCCTTACACTTACTTTCGATTGAGGGCCAAAAAATTGAGGGTTAAGGGTGAGGGTTGAGATTGAGGGTTAAGAGAGGAATTGGAATTCACCCTTAGTCTGTAATCATGTTGAAAAATATAAATGGGCTACATGCTCTTTTTTAATCAATACTTTTTGTTAAACATTTTAATCCAATCAGATCTTTTCCAGGATATTTTAAATCTAATTTCAATCATGGCAAAAAGAGATGCCTGACTACAACTAAGCATCAGGTTAAGCTCATCAGCAAGACATCTGCTCTAAATCTTTATCTGCTGCCAAAAAATACACCCCTCACCCCACTACCAGACTGAGGAGCTTGAACTCCTTCAGGCAGGCCTGGGAAGACAAACTGTGACCCTTCCAGAAAATGGTGACCACACAGAGGTACAGTTAACATTCAAGTTGTTTGACTTTATATGTAGTTATTACACTTACTCATCAGTTATGTGCTAAAACCAATGCTTTTCTCATGCTCTCTCTCCCTCTCTTTACTACTGTAACCAAGATTTCAAGGCTCCTGGCTGACACATTTCCAAAAATGGAGGGTCTTTCTGGAGGATGGCTCCTGCATAAGGCAACAGGTTTGTATTAAATAGCACTGATTATGGCATTCCTTACTGTGCATAGTTTATCTGCTGTAGATGTTGTGATGTCAGACAATATGTTTTGTTGTTGTTCTGTTGTTTCTTTGTTTTTTTTCAATAAAGGAGGTAGTGGTCAGCGAAAGCTCACAGTTGTTCCCCCAGAAGCTAAGGATATACACTGAAAGAAAAAGTATGTTCAATTTACATGAAAAAAATATGGACATCGGTTGCACATATTAAAGTTATGTTTACTAAAAATGATTTAGTCATGCTCAATATACTGAATTCTTATTTGCTCAAATAACATGACTTTTTAATGTTGATTTAAAGCTTTTCTTTTATGTTATGTACATGAGACTATCCCATGTTAAACCAACATGACTTTTTTATGTTTAGTGTATTTAGTCATCATCTGTTAAAACAACATGAGTTTTTTATATAAAGTATACGCAGTGTTTTTTTACGTTATCAACCTAATCTGTTCATGTAGGTCTCACACTATTAAGTCATAAAGCTTCTGCATACTTTTTACTATTTCTGTATGTTGATTTCTGTTATCTAAATAAATTAATCCAGCTTAATCTATGAACTACAGCATTTACTAACATAAAATTTTCAAAAACATTAGGCATGAAAAATGACATTTCTTTTACAACAACTGTATTTTGTCAAAAAATCAGACAACTGTAACAGCGGACAATAAATCCAGTTTTTGGCTCAACATTAACACATCTGACTTGTCAGAACAGACATTACAAAATTTTCAAACATTCAGCTCATTCCACATCTCCCATCAGTTTAGAGCAGCGTCTCTCAGACACTTACAACCAATCACTTTGGCATAAAGAAAAACTATGAAATATATGAAAAACTTGGAACATCTCAGAACATTTCTGGTCCTCTGAAATCAGTTGTATAAACACTGGAAAAAAATGACACTTGAACATCAATGTGGCAGAAATAAAAACCTATCCCAAGGTCAGAGTGACACCGCAATACTACTCAACTTAAAAAAAAACAACAAAAAGCTAACTTTGCCACAAAGTTTGTTAAAACTAAGAGATGGTGTCTACTGAAAGGAGGAAAAAAAATCCTCGTTTCTTTTAATGGCAATCAGCCAAGGACAATGCAGAACATGAAGGTAGTAATACATGTAATGTAAAAACACTAAAACAATTATGCAGAACTGGAATGGCAAAGGTCCTCAAATAAGCAGGTCATGCTCACTGTCCAGGATTACTCATTGAGTCTATTCTTCAGGACCTGGGCTTTCTTTGAAAGTGTGGCACCATCAAGCTCCAGAACCCCTTTCTGGAGCACTTCAAAGGTATACCTGAGTTGATGAGGATAGTCCATATTTAGAGCGTACAAAAGGCCAAACAGTAGTGCAACAGCCAGTGGAACATTGTCCAATTCCTGGATAACAATTTGGCCTTCCAGGATAATTCCTACATTGTCTGTCCTGGGCTGGCCCTCCTGTTGTTTCACCGTGAAGATCCCCACAGTAGATTCCTCAACTGATTCTTCAAAGGCTGCGTCACTGACTCCCTGCAAAAAAGAGTGAAAAAAGTATACATTATTGGACATCGTATATTAGTAGAAACACACCAGTCAATACCCCAGAGACAGAAAATATTTCTCAGGGACACAAAAAGCACGGATTTTGTGGAATGACCCATACACCATTTAGGCTAAAGAAAATGTGTTTTTATTACCTTCTTTGGAGAGCCTGTGTGATGCATGTGTGATGTCGGCCCTGATCTATGTGCTTTAGACAGACTGGGGTGTGGTAGTATATGATACATGAAGCATGGTGGCCTCTACACAGCATGTGCTTCTTGGCACAGAGTGGAAACTGAGCCCCAGCAGGGGGGGATGGGGAAACAACAAATTATCTACTACGAACGTTAGCCGCCATGCTAATGTCAACAAAGCCTACATGCTAATGCATCTATATTACGAATAAACCTTTTTCCAAAAAAAAGGAAAATTGACAGCAGTAGGCTTTATACAATTAACCAATTTATAATGCTTAAACTTATGGTGAAGAAACAAGACATACCTGACAAGTGAACACCCGTCCTAAACAAAAGCACACACGAGGTACTCTGGAAAGAAAAACATACCGAGTTAAAATAACTACAAATACACATTTGGTTAGTTTTGACATTTAGTTTAGACATTTGCCCTAAACGCATTGGAGCTCAGTCTTCCCAGAGGAGATGGTCTGGTTCATCGGTGTTTCCTCCTCTGACCTGGAGATATCTCACTTGTCATCATTATGGAGATATACTGGTTCTAACGGTTGTTAACTGTTTTGAACGACTGTTAACTGGAGTTAGCACTCGGACCACAGGACCGGGCATGACGCCAGCAGCTCCTCTAGTACACCAGACTGGTGCACTGAAACTTGAATTTCCCCCTTGGGGAATCAATAAAGTATATTTGAATTTGAATTAACCTAAAATATGGTAGTCTAGTGATATAAAAACGAACATTAAACTTAACTTAGCTTCTTTCCCCTTATCAAAAAGTTACAATTTCTGGTTACTGAAGCAAAATATTGACATTACAATGAAATGATAGAAAGTTTTTAAAAGTTTTACCTTTTACAAAAACTCCTGAGTCCCGAGCAGCAATGAAAAAAATGGCTCCCTTCTTGACAGTTGAAGCTATTTTCCCGGTCAAAGCAGGAGGAGGGGCATTTCATTTTTTAAAAAAGTAGGCGGTCCTTTACCACAAAGTGCAACTATTTCACATATTGTGATCATAACTGAAACATGTCAATTTCACAACAAGAGCATTTGTAGTGATGTTTCATAATTTAATCATGTTAAGAGAAGAAGTGCAATAAAAACATGACAGTGTAACTTAACTTAGTTTTAAAAACTGAACAACCTATCTTATTCCATTTTTTCAGTGTACTGTGAAAGCTTTGCGAGCTTTGTTAGGAGGTGGCAAAGCTACTTTTTATATTGTACCACTTCAAGAGACGTTAGACACCTCTCCTCTGCCTCCTGACTCACAGCACTTTTCAAAAATGCCAAAGAAGATGTCTTACCAGTGTAACGGTGTGATGCCTTTGCAGATGCTTGCAGTGCACATTAAGACATGCAAAGGAAAACAGTCCTCTGAGACTAGTGATGAGTTGAGGGCAAATTATTTTGTGTGAAACTGCTTTTAGAACATGAAGGGGAATATAATAAAATTACAGCTGTTTTTTTTTTTTTTATTTACAGTCCTCTGATGACTTTGTTGTAGAGAAAAAGTGTCTGGTAAATGTAACACTTAATTATAATACAAGATCCCTTTAGTCTGCTTTGCACTAGCTTATTCTTTTCAAATGTCAAGTGGTTTGTCCAGTCTGCACTAAAGAATTTGGAAGTGATGAGATCACAGTCCATTCTAGCCTATAATCTGCTTTGTTCTGTTCTCTGTAAATAAAAAATGATAAAAGTGGCCAACTCAACATTTTGATTAATGTCCACATGTTCTGTACCACTTGTACAATGTCTGTTCATATGCAATGGTTAAAATCATATTATTTCATCAACAGTTTTGAATCTCCAGTGACTTATGCACTGAATGAAAATAGTCCAAGTACAATTGCTCAAACTCCAGGGTCCAAAGCAAACAGATATATATTAACCATCACCCACTCAAACTCCAACTTATATTAAATGTGCAGTATACCAAGTTTGCATGTGGATTTGGAATGGTTTTTATAATTCCTCTGTTCTCCTTTAGTGTGGAGGATGTATTGCTTTTCCTTGAACACCAAGTTGACACTACAACTGAATTCAAACTGTGTGTGATTTGAGAAGACCTTCCAGAAAGAGGCATTCTGCATAAGAGGAAAAAAAAACACATCCCCGACAAGTGACCTGAAGGTAATTTTCACTTGGAGAGGCAGGCATTGACACAGGTGCACTCAGGAAGGAATTTTTGACTGGTAAGTTATCTAAAATCTATCTAAATATTTTTTTAATAGCTTTTTTTATCCCTCTAAGAAATTGTTTCAGGTATTGAAAAACGATTCTTGAAAGAGCTGGGAACCAGGGGGAAAATCCTAGGTACTCTTTAACAGATCTGGACAATGAGACTTTCAGGTTGATAACATACTTTTTTATTTTTTTTTTTATACCTGTTGTCATGTATGCAGTGTTTTTCACTGAGACTTTTTTGTTTACTGGTCACACAGAACTATTGGTGAAATAATAGCAGTCAGCCTTGCACAAGGTGGCCCACCTCCTGCTTTTTTGAAAGAGTGGTGTTATCAGTTCCTCTGCACAGAAGAGGTGGACTTAAATGTTTTGTCCACAGATGTGGCTGATCTCGAATCTTCTCTGCTCATCAGCAGGGTGAGTGCTCTTTAGCATCATTAAATATCAATTTGATTTATTAATATTTTAAAACCTTTTGTATTTTCAAAATTTTTCCCCCCTATATTGCACATTTTTAGGCTGAAAACTCAGCAGATTTGCAAACTCAGAATTTTGTCAGTGTATGACATCAAACTTGTGTTTATACCAGCACAATCAGACTAGACAGCAAATAAAACATTATTCGGTATGTTAAAAAAATAATGTTGATATTTGATTTTTAAACCAATAAATGATTTTTCATATTTACTTTTCTTCAAAGAGCAATTGTCCTACATTCTACCACAAGATTGATTCCAATGCTGCAGCAGCTGAGGAGGGACATGAAACTACATGGCCTGGTAGACCAGATGGCTACATATCCTGTAATCTGCCGTTCCCTGTTTGTTCCTGGGAAGATCACTAATGTAAGATTTTAGGTGGAATTACTTTTTTTCTTACATTGCATTTTCCTTTTGGTCTCATTAATTGTATGAAAGTTCAGACATTTCAATCAAATCTGGACTCCCTCTTTAAAGCCTGATGCTGATTTCATCATGATGAACTGCCAGCCACATTTCATTGAGAAGGGGACATCAAAGGAAAATATGGAGTGAAAAATTATCAACTTCTTCCAAGATTTCTTGCAGGAAATCGAAATGTCAGGTATGACATGCTGTATAGTATAAATGTAGAATCATATGATGGACCAAACGTACAAATGTTCTTGGATATTGTCAATACCCAGTTTAAACTGTTTGTGATCACAAAAAAATATGAATCACAGATGGCAAAGAGGACAGCCCAGCTGGGGACACAGAGCTTCTTACAGTTCCACATGTGGTCCAGTGGATGACAGGACAAGCCCACATCCCCATCCTCCCCGATGAAAGGAGAAACTTCCAAATAACATGCAACTTTGACCATGAATGCAGGGAGCGCCTTGGAGACCACTTGGTTTGTTATCTAATTGTGACTGCATGCACTCGGACTGTGACTTTTCCTGTACAGCATCTTAGCACGTACACTGAGTTTAGGAGAATCATGAGTGAAGCAGTTCGATATGGTGGTGAATTTTACAGAGTTTAGTATCTCCATTCAAACTAAAGCAACAATGTTGTTAAATATTAGCAAATGCAATTAGGTCAATGTTTGTTTCTAAAAAAAAAAAGACAAAAGTTGTAAGTTGACAAAATGTCTGTAAGCCTTGTTTTTTGTAACTAACATTGGTGTTTATTCCAGTTCATGTTCAAATGTCATTGTTGACATGAAGTGTAAGAATTGTACGTATAAGTCATACGGACATACGGATATTTGCTCGGGGGTCATGCTCTGGGTCTAAGTAAAGCGCCTAGAGACAATTGTCATTGTAACAGACGCTATACAAATAAAACTGAATTGAATTGAAGTCACGACCATGTGATTGAGAATGTTCTAGAGGATTAACAGCTCTCTGAAGTTCTTCCAATGTTTCACCATCCAGTGGGCATACAATTTCAGGGACCACCACTGCACCATGAGAGTCTTGCTGCACAGCACTCTCCCAGTCAATGTCTGGGTCTTGTAGTTCCTACAGATCCAGGACAAAAAAAAATAGTCCGGAGAAATTGTATTTTTTGTCAGGAATATTGTTAACCTATATATGTTTTATGATGATGGACAAATGTATCCTTGTGAAACATTTAGGCTTTGCTCCTTTCGTAATAAAAAAATGATTCAAAGCTTCATTGTGGAGATGAACAGTGACAGATTGGAATTACAGCAACTCATTTAATTTTGTCCAAGGCACCAACACGAAATACCAGTGTTTCAAACATGAGTTTTATCATGGCGTACCTCAAGTCTCTCTCCTTCATCAAGATCCTGCAGATGCCCCACACACCACAGCTGTTCAGGAGTGAGACCTCCCTCAGTCCGTAGAGGATGATGATTCCATCCTCTGACAAATGTGTCGAGGTCAGCCTGGAGTCGAGGGACAAAGATGTAGTGGACACCAAAGAGGTGAACCACATTAGAGCAGTCAAGTAGCCCATCTTCTTCCAGAGAGTGATGAACATCATGGTACTTGCTTGTGACTGCAAACCATACATCACGCCAAAGTCGCTCAATTCTACAAAGAGATCAATAATTTGATTTGAATTTATACAGCAATTTATGCTTGTATTACACTGTCACAACAATAATTAATCAGTCAAAATGTTTAAGACTTAGAAAAACAAACTAACCTCTGATTATGGACACTCTTGCCAGAAATAAAGCTTGCTCTTCCTGTTCCTCGTGTGGCAAACATGTAGTGGGCGATGTCTAAGTTTTCAACTCCCTGATCCCCTCTCACCCTAAAATAAGACAATAAAAGGAATAAAATAATGAATTTGACATGGTTTCCTTTAACTTAAGAAAAATGAATTAAAGATCAATTCTAGTACATGATTTTTTTCCCCCTTTAAGTTAGGATAAAATACCTTGATGGTAAGCCATGGATCTGGGTTGATCTAAGGAAGAATGAGAATGCAGTTGATGCTCTGTTGTTTGTTGCAGTCTCCAAGTACAAGATCTGAAATAAAACCACAAAAAAATAAGTATTTTAAGTTCTAATTAGAAACTGAGAGCAGTCTACCTTAAGCTTCAATGAAGATCCACTCAAAAGATGCTTTTAATATTGTGTTTGGTATAGTTTTTTTTTCCCTTAGGGTTTAATCATCTACTCAACTTTTCTTATGAAAAAAATATATAAATACACATTTTTCATTTTAGAAAAAAAAGTCCAGTCTCCATCTTAATTACCTTCCTTGAGTAACCATCCACACCACCAAAGATCACAATATTGTACCTGTTTGAAAGGGAAAAGAACTGGATTATAATTACAGCTCATCTTTACATTACATGCTAAATAATCTCAACATTCAGAACATAGATAATTGCATTCAAGTCTGTTTTACTCTACCTGATCAGTTTGTGATTTGTATCAATGTGGGCCAAAGACAGAGTATCAGGTTGAAAGGCAGAATGAAGGACCCAAATGCAGGAGTACTCAAAAAAAAACAAAAAGGTTTAATAAACCAAAACACAAAATCCAAAATACAAAAATACAAACCAAACAAAGTCCAGCGCAAATAGTAGTGACGTTACGAGGTGTGCCGAGGCTTCGAAGCGTGTATCGAGTAATGGAGGGGGCGTTTCCTTGAAGGGCTTATCGAGGCTTTGTTTAGGGGAGGAGCTGAAAGCGATGACGTCCGAAGCTTTGCTGCCTGGCTGTACCACGTGACTGCTTTGGGAAGTGGTTCCGATCTTGTCGCGGGGTTTGACAGCTTTCCTTTTTTTAAGACACAATCTTTCCAGCCTTGGAGAACACCCTTTCACATGGCACAGAGGATGCTGGGCTGCATAAATATGTTTATGCCATCATGTAGAAACTATATACTGAACTACCACAAACTATATAAATGCTATCCAAATTCTAGTATCCAAGCTATCGAAACTCTATCCACACTCTGAACTGACTGCAACTCGCCTACAAAAACCCACATTTTGAATGGAGCCTGTGGCGTTTATAAAGCTGTAAAACCCCATTTCTTGAGACAAGAAATGAACCACTTCCCGAAGCAGTCACGTGGTACAGCCAGGCGGTGAAGCTTCGGACGTCATCACTTTTGGCTCCTCCCCAAATGAAGCGATTCTCGATATGCCCTTCACGGACACGCCCCCTCATTTCTCGATACGTGCTTCGGGGCTTCGCCTCTCTCATAACATCATTACTTTTCACCCTCGTTTCAAGGAATAAGTTAAGTTTGTATTTTTGACCTTTTGAATTTTAGAAATTTGGATTTTTGTGCTTTTGTTCAATAAATACCTTTTTGGTTTTTTACCTCCTGCATTTGGGTCCTGCTTCCACTCCCCCCACCCATTGTGACAGCATGCATGAGGGCTTGCTTTCTCAACACAGCGTGATAGACACCCTGGCTACCGCGAGGAAAATCTAGTAAAATTTTTTTACTAGTTAATACATGTACTATACTTTACCTATACCACCAGAGTATCACTATTAAAAGTCATTGACTCCCCACTGACGCATGTATAATATTCATAATGTCACACATGGTAATACACCACTGGATGCTGCTACTATTAGCCACCTGACTTGTCTCAAGGTTTCTGCCTACTGTTTTTTTTTTTTATATTGTGTTTTATCTTGTATTGTGTAAATGCATATATATTTTTTCTTTGCATATTGGAGATTGTACATACATTATCCATTCTATGTGTATGTGTACACTCTATGGGGCAGCTTTGAATCTCATGACACTCTGTGTAATGACAATAAAGGCGTTCTATTCTATTCTATTGTTCAAGCTACTTTACAGAAGTTCTCTGTTATACTGATGCACTATTTGTTATTACTTAATTGTTGAATCTATCTCAAAGAGAAGTGCACTGTTTAAGTGTTAAAAAATAGAATAAAAATGGGAGACAACCTGGATCTGTTTATTCTGTATTTGTTCATTTTTTATAATGTGTTACGAAAGTATCGGATAGGGACTTAGTATCGGCAGACACTCAAAATCAAATGACTCAGAATCAGATCGGAGCCAAAAAATCCTGATCGGCACATCCCTATTTTCAGTGTCAGTGATTGTGAGAAATTTTACCTTTAAATCTGGCTCCCTGACCGTGGTGCCAGTTTTGGTTGGCTTGACCCACTGCCAACAATGTCAGGTTCATCTCCAGGAGGATATGTATCCAGCTTTTTTAGTTTAGTCTTTTCCTGCGCTCTTTTTTCCTTTTCTTTGCGTTTTGTTGCTCCACTTCTATGCTTGTATGAACTGCCACTCATGATTAGATTAATCCATGATCCACCTACCCTGCACCGCATAGACTCTGTTGACTAGTGACTGACGAGGATGCTGATGGACGGCTGTTGATGACGATTTTACCCCAAATACATTTGGAGATCTTACTGGCAACCCACTTGTAAATGTGCACATTGTAAAGTTAACTGTGAGAGTGAACATGAAGCCAGCCATGCAGCAGAACATTTAATTCACTGTGTTGAAGAAATCTACATGACCAAGTCAGTCTTAAATTTTTTTGACCAACCCTGACTCATTCTGGCTGGGGGAACCTATATATAACCTCGTACGTAGTGCATGTCTTTTCGCAAAAGTTGTTGTATCCAGTAGTGCGCAAGGTGTGACTGATGCCTGAGGAGAGGTCTGTTTCTTTGTCTTTCACCAGGCCCTCCCGGTCCCGGGCTGGGGTGGTACTGCCCCCCCCCTGAAGCTCTGCCACTGATTGGAAACCTCAGAATACAACACCAGCACATGAGGGTGGCAAAACTTTTTTGCTGCAGGAGGGACTGGTCACTTCAATGAAATGCTATTTATTTAATTTTTTTCTTTATTTCTGTGTCATCATCTGGCTTGGACTAAAACTGAACCTAATGAACTTGAGGATCAGTTTCCATATCCAGTCATATTAATTTCTTTGGTATTCATTGCGATGTTATAGTGAATACTGTTAAAACCAAATATGCCAAGACCCCCAAGTGGGAAAAGATATTTGTACTTCATAGGATATTCTTGGCTAACTAAGAAATGAAAGAGATAACATATTATTAACGTGTTACACTCTGCTCAATGTTACAGGACTGCACATCCAATTTACTGCTACAAAAAGTTTGTACTGAAAAACTGGATGGAAGAAAATGTTCTGTTCCTGCCAAACTCTCTTGGGGCTAATGTTGTATGTGAAATACAGTCAGGCAAGTGAAGTAAACCATCACTACAGAGACATTTCACTGGACACTGATGAAAAGCAGTATATCTGCCAAACAGTTGCCAGGGGTGTTATTGTTTTTAATCTTAATTCAGTTTTGATAAGGTGTTAATTTTCCTTGTGCAGAATCTGGAAGGTTTCCTTCTGATCTCATCTTCTGAGCTTCTCTGTTATTTTGTTTGCTATTTGCCAACTTCAGCAGATGTCAGTGATACATCTGCAAATCTGCTGATAAGGTTGTGCCAGGAGATAAGATTCCTTTTTTTTCTCCAAAGTGACAGATGTTGCCTGTGAAGCAGCTTAAGTGCATTTATAGTCTCATAGTATGCTAAAGAATATTGCCTGGCCACCACTTTTTCTACATTATTTCTCTGTAATAGAAATCCTCTGAAGCAATACCACTGATGCCTGCAGCCCTTACAGAAGCCACGAGCTGTTTTGTCATTTCAGGTAAGTTATAAAATTCAAGTTTTCAAATAAGATTATATTATATCTACAAGGCTGAGGGAAGAATTTGCAAGTTACAGAGTACATGACATTTTTATCTATATTTATTTTGGCCATTCCTATTCTTTCAATTACTAAATCACACATTCAAAGAGTTTTGCAAGTCGAAAAAAAATGCAATTAGCCTTCAGCTGTGGAAATATTTGTCATTTTTCTGCATGTGCAGTTGCAAACCGGATGTTTCATTGGAAAAACCTAACCAAAGATCTTCTAGAAAATCTGGGGGAAGGACTGAAAGGCTTGTGAGCCAGAATCCACAAAATTGAGTTAGCCCTATCTGTTCTGTTGGGAGGAATGTACAAAAATAATTTAGCTTGAAAGGATGCACACAAAATCTGAGCCAAATAAAATATTTTAAAAGAAAGTCAGAAATTCTAACAAATACCAATGTAGTGTATGCACACTTCAGACTGTGAAGACATTCGGGGTCAGAGTAATATGGGGCACAATATTAAATATTTGCTGATATCCGATATGTAGATATTTTTAAAATTGATTTTTGTCGATTGCAGATGCCGATATAATCCAATTATGTCTCTGAGCCAGGATTTAATACTGACATTAAATCAACATTAAATTATGATGCTTCTATCATCATGATGGGATGAAGTGGCAACCATCCCACTTCTGAACTGAAGCTCATCCAGGAAGCACACTTATTTTCCATTTCCTCTTGTTGTGCCTATAAGGTGCTCAATATAATTGGTGTCTAAAAGCCTCTCACGGTGCACCAATTATGTTGTGCATATAATGTGCTTGTTTAGTTATGATGGGGGTTATTACGTTTTTTTTTTGTGTGTCTGCATTTACATTCAGGTTAGTGCCATTGTCTAGCAAAACCATCTAGTATGTATATGCAATTTAATCTTATAGCAGACTTTTTTTGTGGGAGTGTGAAGGGTGAATGTGTCCTTCACCAGTCCTCTCTAGCAGTAATTTCTAACTTCTTTATTAATATCTTAAATCCTGATTTGGTCAGAGAGGACCAAAAAACACCAGCTATTAAACATTAAAAGACAGGACAGTTAAAGAGACAGGACAGTGAGGGTGTGGTGTGTGCTGTGTTGTGAAGTGTGAGGGGTGTTGTTGTTGCCAGATGTGGTTAGCCAGTTAGAGGCAAGAATCAGCTCCTCCAATTCTGAGTCCAAGCAGCAGTGACAAGAAACTCACCTGTGTCCCTGGTGAAAAGCATCACTATAAATCTCAGATTATTACGTTTTCTCAAAACTGTGCTCCAAACCCCAATGCAGCTGATTTCAGAAATGCTGGATCTCCCTCTATATGTTTGGGATGAGGTATTGCCTAAAGTAGAGAAGTTTAGGTTTCGATAGGCAGGTCTGTGCACTATCTGCATTGAGGCAGACTCTGTTCCAGTCTGTTGTGGTGAAGAGAGACTTGAGCCAAAAAGCAAGACTTTACTGGTTGATTCTGACCTTTATGTATAGTCAGAAACTGTGGGTAGTGATTGAAAGAACAAGATTGCAAATACAAGCAGATAAAAAATAGTTTCCTCTGCCGGGTGAATGGAATCTCCCAAAGAGATAGAATGAGAAGTTTAGTCATCTGGGAGAGACTTGGAGTAAAATCGCTGCTCGTCCACATTAAGAGCCAATTGAGGTGGTCTTGGCATTTGTTTAAGATGCCTCCTGGACACCTAGGGATTTTGGGCATGTCCAACAGGGAGAACGCCTTAAGACAGACATAGGACACACTGGAGAGATTATATTTCTTAAAATTCCTTAATTTCCTCCTGGAGTAGCTGTAGGAGGTAACTTAGGAGAGGGAAAGTCTGAACCTCTCTGCTTAGACTGCTGCCTCTGCAACCTGAACCTAGATAAGTGGATATTGATGGATGGATGGATGGGTGGATGAATGGATGGATGGATGGGTGGATGGATGGATGGATGGGTGGAAAACACTTCACACCTTGAAATACAATGCCTCATAAAATATTTCTTATGGCTCTTCAGCCAGTGAGAACACATCCCATTTTTTTGCTAAGCAAGAGCCAAACTGAAGCCAGGGTGGGTACATTTAATTTCACAGTTGATGATGGAGACAGATTCTATTTACAGCCTGCACAAGGGGAAAATGAGAAAGATGGAGAGGCTGAGGAAAGAGAATACTCAGAGACCAAGTGAGAGAGAGTGAGAGAGAAACAGAGAGAGAGAGAGAGAGAGAGAGAGAGAGAGAGAGAGCAGTCTTGGGGTGATGGAAAATTCTAATCGCTCATTCTGACAAACCTTGTTATAACAACTAAAGTGGAAAGCCCCCGAAAACCCTCGTTACACAAAGCGTTTTGTTTTTTTTTTTGTTTTTTTTTCAAAGTTCACAATTGACAATCAAAAAGACAAAAAAAGGTGACAATTGACAATAAGTGCAAAACAAAAACAAATATCACAAAAATGAGAGGCTGTGCTTAAAAGCTTTTGCTGAATCAGCAACAAACCACTTATTATGCTCAGCAAACTTGGGTTTGATGTTGTTGCATGAACCTCTGGAGGAAACACCAGGACAGGTGCTATGGTGAGTTTCGCTTGCCTGCCAAGAAATGCTCACAGGTACATGCACAGCTGCAATATAAGCTAGCAGACATTCAAACTGTAGATTAGAAGACATTAGAATATCTGCTAGCTTCTTTTAGCAGTGAATATCACAATGATGGGGAGTAGAAGGTGACATAAGGGAGATAATAGGATTAAAGGGGTGTCTTATTAATCACACTATGAATATTATACAATCTAATAATATTCTTAAACAACTCAATCAGAATACTGTCTAATTAAAGTGATGTCAGTAATTCATATATTGTTGTCCATGTAAACAGCGTGAAACAAAAGTCAGTATGTAATGTGTTGCTGTCTATCAGGGTTGTATATACCAACTTTTAAGACATGAAGCAGATAAATGTTTATTATGTGGTTTCCCAAAAGAGTGTCGATTTACTTATTATTTTTTTATGATCTTACAACCTTCACATTAGAATGTATACTGTCTTACATTGCACATAATACTTTTTTTAAACTTTTTTTTTTTTTTACAAAATTCTGAAATGTCCAAATTCATATCATTCAGAGTACCTGATATTGACAGTGTCATATCATATAAAATGAGAATATTTTTACCGTATTTGGTTGGTCATACACAGCTAATGAAAGAATTTGTTACTCTCTAACACAGCTTTCAGGAGACATTCTCAGAGACTATAACTGCTGAAAATAGTCATTACAACCCCTATGATCAGATCAAAGGATGCAAAGAGCTTTTCCACCCTCATGAGGATTAAGATCTATCCCAGAAATGCAATGTCATAAGGTTAAAATATCTTGTTGAAAGGAACAGAACATGCTCTCTATGGAGAAGAGGATCTGGTCTGAGATGGAATCTGGAAGCTTTAATCATAGGGTCATTGGAAAACTCATCTCAAAGTAAGATGGGTAGCATTTCAGTTCAGGATATGAACTCCAGTTAGACCTTGGTTTTCAACTAGTCTGAGATGCTACAAATAGCCACTTCTATTTCTGACTTGAATTAAAAAAAGAAAAAGAAAAGAAAGACAAGACAAATACTGTAACTAAACATCTTGTGTTTCAGTGGAGAATGAGGCTGCACACAATGCTTATTTTGACAATTATTTAATACTGATGGTTTTAAAATACAGTATATCAAATATGAGTAAAAAAATAAACAAAAAATGTGCAACATACACACCACCTCTTTAAAAAGCACTTCCAGAATGAATTTTCATTCTGAAAGGGCTGAAAGAAAAGTATACATTCTTGTGATTAACAAAGTTTTTAAACTTGGAACAAGTCACAGTCATTAATACACAGTGTAAACTTTTTTTTTAATTATGAAAAGCTACTTTATTTTTTGTCATCATTTGTGCAGTTAATTCATTATAGAGACAATGGCAGTTGAGGAATTGTGGGAATTAGTATCGGATGTGTGGATTCTTGGTGGGCAGGAAATCAAGTGATGATTTACAGCTACCACCTACTAGAGCGACAACACACACAGACCTTTCTCACATACTGGTTGCAGCTTTTCAGACGTTACTATTGACACAAGATCTGACCTTGAGAACTGCCGGAGCACTGACCAAGCTCTGCCAGAGGCTGGCCATGGTAATTCAACTGGAGCTGCTGGCTCAAGCCCACCAGCACAGCTCTGGCTCCAGGCTCTGCCCCTGGCCAAAGGCTGCTAACCTTTCAGCAGCCTTTGCATTTGGACCTTTCCAGACCAGCCCAGAGCTGGCCATGACAGTCTTCTATTACAGTGAGAAGGACAACAAGCCATATAATTTAAAAAAAAAAGGGGAAAAAAAAAACAGATTATTCAAAGGTCAGGTTTCAAGTTCAACAAAAACGCCTATCGCTTAGTGGGTACAGTCATGAGACCAAGCCATTAACACCATAGACTGCACTGTAGCTGTTACTCAAAATACCATGCCTTGAATTATGCCTAAATTTGTGGCTTTGTAAAAGTTTACCTAATGAAGTACATAAAAATGCTTCCTGCTTCGGTATCATGTTAGTTCTTAGGTAGAGTATAATTTCAGTTTTGACAGCTAGAAATGACTGGTGTGCAGAACTACTTCATTCCACTAAACATCTAAAAATTTCTTAACACAGGACAGACTCTCATCAGTAATTGTACTGCTGTTCCATAGCTCTGGTTTTCAAGATAGCATTGTTAGCAACTTAGGAAACCGATCATGCAAAATAAATGAGACCAAACTTACATTTGCTTGCAGCTAAAATGTACTAGTTCTTGGCCCTACTCCTAAGTGAAACTAATATGTATGGTTTTTTTTGTTTGTTTGTTTTTTTTCTAGACTGCAAATATTACAGCTCAAAACTTTTATTTTAATGTTGGGATGAAAAAATTGGTCAACTTGGCTCTGACATGACTGAAATTATTTATTGCTATGATAAATATGCAGTTGGTGTTAACAACTCTAATTGCATAAAATTAGATTAGATTAAACTTTATTATTCCACAAGATAAAAAAAAATGCGACAGAAAACAGTTTGATCTCTGACAAGAAGTGTAGAGGCACAAAATACAAATTATATTTACACATTTGTTCTGTAACCATAGAGTGGTAACAAGGGAAATGTATCATTAGCTATTTGCTTGTGCATAGTGTTATATGGAGATTGTAATGCAAAGAAGTGCCAGACTGCAGGATACAGGAGCTGGAATATTTGTGGAAAATATACTATTATAAAACTTATGACACCAAAGTGTACATTATGGAGGCCTATGACTCATGCAATAATATATACAGTTTTAAAGCAAATGTACATTTCACAGTAAGAAGCAATACGGTGATATTATTTTCCCGACACAGTGGGTCGGGGGGATGAAGTTTGTGTGTGGGTGTGAAGGGGTTGTTCAGAATAGAGACAGCTGTGCGGAAAAATCTATTCCTGATTTTGCTGGTCTTGGATTTGAGGTTCCTGAAGCACCTTCCTGAAGGCAGGATGACAGTCTGTTGAAAGGGTGGTCTTTGAGGATACATCAAGTTGTCTCTAGACTTCAGTTTCCTCAGTATGAGCAGTATCCAGCAATGCTGGGGGCACTGTGGATGAGTTAACTGAAAAGAGCACCATTGAGGAATAAACTGGGGCCATTACTCACTTTTATTCATCACAACTTGTCCCTCAGCTTGTCCCTACGGTAATCATTTGAAATAAAAGACATTTTGATGTCTTTATGTGAATGATGTCATGTCGCCAATCTTTTGACTTCCGATACACTGTGGCACAACAGATACTCAATTGTAAAATCGTCCTTCTACCTGGATGCTTCCAGGCCTATTCAGCCCTGGTTGGCTATTCAAAACAATGAGTCGAGATTGAAAATGCAAAAGTAAAAAGCAGCTGTTGTAGCAATCAGACCCATAACAAAAAACAGAAACACACACGCTCATGCACCGAATTCAATTCAATTCAATTTTATTTGTATAGTGTCTGTTATAATGTCAATTGTAACTAGGCGCTTTACAGAGACCGAGAGCATGACCCCCGAGCAAATATCATTAACTAAAATTATAATATTAAATCCAAATCAAGGATAATGGCAAGTAAAAAACTCCCACATGTGAAGAAAAAAAAAAAACATTTGAGGCAAACAGTGCCAAGGAAAAACTCCACTTTAAGAGAAAGAAACCTTAAGGAGGACCTGGCTCATATGGGGGGACCTTCCTGCCGAAGGCCAGCTGGGTAAAGAAAGAAAAGAGGGGAGACAGGACAGAGAGAGGAGAGCACACAAATGACTAAATATAATGACCATATAAACATAAACCTAAACAGATGGAGGTAGCAGCACTGAGATGAGATGGCCAGAGGACCAGGTCACCGATCACCACGCCAGTCGGCACCCAGAACACATCCACACACACAAGTGGAGGCAAACCCCGGGATGGCCAAAGGATGGAACTGCAAGTCAGCATGCAACCCAGGAAACTCAGGTCTGCAAATACACAGAGAAAAAAAGGGGGGGCAAAACAGCACAACAAACCACAGGAAAGTAAAGAATATGGAGCACAATTACAG
Organism: Hirundichthys speculiger; assembly: GCA_018398805.1. Taxonomy (NCBI): domain Eukaryota; kingdom Metazoa; phylum Chordata; class Actinopteri; order Beloniformes; family Exocoetidae; genus Hirundichthys; species Hirundichthys speculiger. The sequence goes on from JAGFBZ010001146.1 coordinate 311,191, forward strand.
TAACAAGGTGCTCCCAATTAATTATGAATGAGCTGGAGGAGGAGGAAAAGGGAGAGGAAAGGAAAGGAAAGGGGGAAGAGCAGTAGATCATGTTGGCGTCTCCCTCAAGTGTAGGCCTATAGCAGCATAACTATGACGAAGTTGTTATTAAGACAAGACCTACTCTAGTCTTAGCTCCTACAACTATGGCTAGAACTATTAGCCACTACACACTATAGTTTAGAATAACTGTAGGCTTTACTAAACAGAAATGTTTTCAATTTAGTTTTAAAGATGGATATGGTGTCAGCCTCCTTAACAAACAATTGGTAGCTGGTTCCATAATAAAGGTGCCTGGTAGCAGAAGGCCCGTCCTCCAAAACTACTTTTGGATATTCTAGGAACGACGAGTAATCCTGCACTCTGAGAGCGGAGAGCTCTACTAGGCGCATAGCGTGCTATCAAGTCTTGTAAATAGCACAGAGCTAGGCCATTAAGGCCCTTATTTGTGAGAAGCAGAATTTTAAACTCAATTCGAAATTTCACGGGGTGCCCGGAGTGCTCAGATTACAATTTACAGTGTTGAGTTATCACCAAATCAAGTTTAATTTTAAGTTATAAAAAGGTTAAAGGAATCAGAGACCATTCACTGTTCAAACCACCAACAGGGTGAATGACTGACTCTTTAGGGACTTGAAGAACAATGAGGCGTTTCAGTAGCTATTGCTTCACACCTATGTGCAAGGCACTTATTTGTCATGAATTTTTTTAACAAAAGTCAAAAGAGTTTCTTGCAGACATTGCTTTAATAGAAATGTTGAGATCCTGTTGCTGAGACTGTAAGGAGTGTTTCTTAAGAGTTGACAGACATAAATGGGTTTTATAAAAATTGATTTAACCAAAACAAAAGAAGGATGTGGATAAAATGTTGCCAGGAACCAAAGCAGAAGAACTTCTGAACCTGTCAAGAATGGAGTGAAATCTAAACAGAAAATGCAAGGTAAGTAAAAGATGCAAAATTACGAATTGAAATGGTCTCTGGGCACTTACAGTCTGGACCACAGCGGAGTGAGGAGAGCAGGGTAGACAGTATTCTTACTGGTGATAAGTATTCTTACTGGTGATAAAGGATTGGGAAAAATTCCTAATCCCCAGGAAAGATTCCTCGGGCAGATGGAAAACCCGGACATGGCGTTAACAAAAATACCAGGGCTGGAACCATGACAAAAACATTATTAAAGACAAAGACTTATGACTGGCAGTCTTTTCTTTTGGTAAAAGGAATGAAGTGACACTCGAGCTCCGGGCAGATGGCGTAACACTGGTCCATTCAAAAGCCACCATCTGCAAAGCTGGAGGAAAATGCAAATTTTGAAAATGCAGATCTTGATTCCATCAGTTCAGTTGCTCTCAGACTCAACCTGATGCCTGATGTCTCTGTCCCCTGCAGTGAAAAAGCTAGCAGAAAGCCAAGCCCAGGAATCCCACTAAGTGCTTCTGCTTCTTTTTTTTTTTTTTTAATTCAGCTATTTTAAGTGCCTTGAATAGCTTATTTTTGTCATTCATTAGGTTTGGGTGAAATAAATTGATTAGTCTTCAATAACATGACTCTTGATTTTAATATTTGGTTTAGGATATTGCAAGCAACTGCTCATTTCTTATTTCTAGAAGAGGATCATGATAAGGTCGGGGCATTTGTTCAAAAAAGGTTTAGAACTACTGTCATGGCCTGGGTCGGCCATGTCAGCCCTGTGTGTGTCTGTCAAGTTGGTGTATGTCCCTGTCTTTAGTGGTTCCTGTTTTACTTTGAAAGGTCTGTCTTGTCTCCGTTGTTTTCTGCTTTTGCTTCCTTCCTCTCATTACGCTGATTCCCTGCACCTGCCTCTCATTTGATCCCTTGGTATTTAAGTCTTGTCATTTTCCACTGTCCTCCGTGGGTCCATTTGTCGCTCTACATGTGTTGCAGTCCTGCCTGTTTCCCTCCTGTCATCCCTCTGGATTAAGTTAAATTTGTCTTTTGTAATTTGCATTTTTGGATTTTGGATTTGGACTTTTGTGTTTTTGTTAATAAACCCATTCTGTTTTGGAGATCTCCTGCTCTTGGGTCCTTCATCTACCCTGCACACCATGACAACTACTGCCATAGACAACAATTCCTCTGGCTATCTTTTAACAGCAAGACAATGAGTTCCTGTGGTGCATTGGGCTGTTTTATTACCCTCTATGGAAGCTGTACAGTCAGAGACAGAGATGTTCCTATACCAGACTATAATAAAGTTGGTCATGATCCTTTCTATGGAGCCCCGTTTGGGTCACAATTCAATGAATAAATGAGTCTATTATTATGAAATACAGGCGTTTATTATTATGAAATACGTATCCATTATTATGAAATGTTTCCCATTATTATGAAATACGTATCCATTATTATGAAATGTTTCCCATTATTATGAAATATATGTGTATTATTATGAAATATTTCCCATTATTATGAAATGTTTCCCATTATTATGAAATATATGTGTATTATTATGAAATATTTCCCATTATTACGAAAAATGTAATTATTATGAAATATATTTTTATTATTATTTAATCTTAGTTTAATGCATAATAGTTTATTTCAGAATGGCTTTTTTTTTTTTTATCTAAGAATTATATTAGAATTAGTTTTTACATAATGGCTTCGTTTTTCATAAGAATGAGCTTTTACATAATAATGACATTTTGCCAGTGGGCAGGACCAGTGGTTGACCTGCACGCTCATTGGCTGATCCTTCTCCATTCTACGCTCTGACATTGACTAGTTTTGGCCATGAGGTCCTGTTAGCAGCGGGCAGTGGCGTCATCAAGGTGCGCTCCTCTAGTCCGGTTGTGGCTATGGCAGCTTGGACTGAGCTACGGGAAACCTTGACGTTTCTTAGTCGATGTCAACTTTTAACCGTAAACTGAGGTGCATTCTGCCACCTACTGCCCTGGAGTATATACATTGCACCTCTCGCCCACTATCGATATTCACTGTTCTGTTGCTTATGCCTGAATGAAAGAGGAGCCAATCACATAAATGGCTCCGCCCTCTCTGCTGTGATTGACACACAAATCATTCTTATGAAAAACAAAGTCATCATTAGGTAAAAGCTCATTCTTATGAAAAACAAATCCATTATTATGTAAAAGCTCATGCTTTTGAAAAACAAAACCATTATCATAATAATGGGAAATATTTCATAATAATAAACGCCTGTATTTCATAATAATAGACTCATTTATTCATTGAATTATGACCCAAACGGGGCTCCATACCTTTCACCTATAGAAGCTCATTAGGATCGATGAAGAGAGGTGGTTTTCTTCAATGTTCTTCACATGAAGAGGCGCTGCTGAGCGTTCAGGCTTGTAGTGCAGATTACATCCTACAAGATGTGGGTCCCCGGGAACTTGAAGATTCTGACACATTAAAGCAACTGAGAGATAAATATGTTGACAATTTTTGACAATTTTTACAACAGATTTTGACTTAATACATCAATTAGCTGTGGCAGCCATAGCAGAGTTAAAAACCCCTTACTATACAGTAAGAGAAGGATGTCTCAGACATAAATGTGTGACAGTGAGCAGACTTCATGGCCAGAACCTCAAAGAATTTACCAAAACCACCTTCAGGACCCTGGTAAGCCAAAGAACAACAAAGTTGATTTCAAGCTGAGAAGACATTCAAATGTATATGAGCAGAGAACTAGAATAATTCGATGACCCAATAAAACAAAAGGAAAAATTTGTGGGGAACAAAACAATGTGTCCCAAAGCACATATTCATCTGTCAAACCATTGGTTATTCTTCTTTGTTGTTGCCAGCAGATGTGATACACTGGCCATCACTGACTTCAACAGGATTCTACCAAAATTGCACTGGAGCATTCAGTATACTGAGAGTCAGTTAATACATCAAAACTCACTAAATAGCATCTTACTGTTCAGCAGAACAACACAACATCCAAAGAACTTTATGGGGTAATGAGGTGAGACATCCTGAGCTCGCCAAGTCTAACACACAATCACATTAAAAACCAGTTGCATTCCACTTGGTATCAAGTGTCTGGTAAAGTCTGATTGCAAAACTCCAGGCAGTCTTTGTCCACAGTATATTTAATACAATGATCTTTTGTGTCGACAGCTTAGACTGCCTCCACATAAATCCTGAACAAGATGAAGTGGGTATAATAAATGGATAGCTTTTATGTGCTGACTTACTTTTTTAACTTCTTACCTTTAGGAATTGTGCATTTATATGACTTTCTACTTAAGTATAGACTCTCTGCTTAAGAATAGACATGGAAGAGTTTTCCACCAAACAAATCATTAACAATGAAATTCTGACAGTAAGAGAAAACTCCAAACTACTTTCTAAAAATAGGCAGAAGTATGACTTAATAAACTGAACTGAATAATTTTTTGGGAGTAATGACATTTATAAATAAACTATGAGAAGCTTCTTAACAGCAGTATTAATACGGCAACATTTGCAGTACAGCGATCCCTTGCCAGTTCGCGCTTTAGGTTCTGCGGTTTTAGTTATTCGTGGATTTTTCAGAAATATATAATATAATAAAATATGAAGAAATAAAATCACGGAAATTCCGTGAAAATCCACCCCACAGCAAAGAAGAGGCCGCAGCTGCCAGCGAAACCTCAAACGATGACTCACAGCCTCCTGTAAGCAACACGAGAAACGCAGACGGCCCAGAATCTGTGCGCTAATTGGCCGAGACGCATCATCCAAGCATCACAGGATGTTGCGCGCATTCACTCACAGCGAAGAAATGTTGTAACAGAAAGACCACAATTGAACCTTTATCTTGTTTTGCTGCATTGCCTCGCTACTTTCTTGCTGTTTTTAAACCTATTTTAAACACATTATTTAGGCTCGGGCAGTTCCAGCTCCAGTTGGCGGATTTTGATTTTTGCGGGGGGTGCCGGTCCCCATTAACCGTGAAAAATAAGGGATCACTGTAGTTGTAACAGCAACATTTTGAAACACAACTGCTGCTCTTGTCCATTCACTGTGTTGCATGTGTGAAGTTAAGATGAGATAATTAGTCTGGAGATGCAGATGCAGTTTTCCTCTACAGAGTGACATTATTGAATCCCCAGAATGAAAAAGAGAAAGAAAGACGGAAAAATAGATGAGGAAAAACTAATTGTCTGACCTTTATTGACTCCTGTGGAGGAGCAACATGCCAATGTGCGCCAGCCCTTGTTACATCCGCATAATTAACGTCAATCGATCGGACTCCGCTTTCCCTCGCCCCTGATGCAGACTGATGTGCCAAATAGGAGAGTGACAGCTGTCCTGCGAAGTGACACAAGCCAGATTCATTACCCAATGAATCAATGGCTCAGCTAAAAGGAGAAAAAAAGAGCAAGACAAGGGAAATCCATTGAAACACACAAAGACACCTAAGATCTCAAGCGAAAGCACTATTGACTATATTTATTTGGAGATCAATGACTTGGTCTAGCATATTGATTTTGTGTGTGTGTATGTAATCTTCTCCCTTTGGGTACATACGTCACTGTCAGATCAAGCAGCATATAGCCATCTAAAAGAATATCCTCAACTTAATAAAAACACAAAAGTTAATGTATTCCTTGTGGGAATTAATTACAGTAAAATCCATTAAATAGCTCTAAAATATGATTTCTTCTCGGCAATCTTTCTCCCAGGATTAAAAATAAAACATGTATGTATGCATAAATACACATAGATGACGCAGTTAATGTTGTTTTTAAAATATAACAACACATTCTTATGTTTCCAGGGAGATTTAAAGATATCGCCATTACTAACCATGTAATGTTTGATCAGTTGAGAAATAAAACCTTGCAGCTTACTCCTTATAAACCACTTAAAGTCAAACATGAACCATTTAATCATAATAAGGATAAAACAAAGTGCAACATAGGCCTCAAGCAATTTATACTGCTCCAGTGTTAAAATTGCTTATCGCGTTAAAAAGCCCAAGCAGAAGTTAATCTTGCATTTTACCACCTGAAGGGTATAACAGCTTTATTTCCTCCCAGGAGCCTGACGCCTTCTTCACTGTCAAACCTCAGCATAATTTGCATATGCAGTCAAGAGGTCACAGACTCAGCAGCGTGGTCTGACATTTTAATTTCTCACAGACAGCCAGCGTGTGCCCTGGACCATTCCTAACCCCCCTTTAGTGCCCTGTCTGAGAGGTAATGCAATGCCAAACTGGGTGGTTATTCATCTGCAGGGAGCAACAAAAAGGGAGCAAACTTTGCTCACAGTTATGCACAAGAGATGCTATATGGCTATGATTCCTAAATGCTAAGTGCAATGTTTTTGTGAAGCCTGTCAAATTTATGTTGAAAGTAAATTACATCTTGATTGTTTAATTTCAAATTAATTGTTCAAATACTTCCAAAAATAACTGATCCTTCTTAAATAACGTATTATTTGATCGACAATGACAATGTTGTGAAATTACTCATTTATTGTTCATGTGTACAATTTACAATTCTCAAATTTATAGTTTGGAAACAAGATACAGTTGGAAGTGAAATGTACAATTTCACTTCCAAATGTATATAGTTTGGAAACAATATAGTTTGGAAAAAATATACATTTGGAAGTGAAAATGTACATGAAATATCACTTCTTTGTATGAAACATATTTTTAGCAAATTATTAGCATTAGCACTATTGATGAGTAAACTGTGAGAGACAAACAATTCAATTCAATTCAGTTTTATATGTATAGCGTCTGTTACAATGTCAATTGTCTTTAGGCGTTTACAGAGACCCAGAGCATGACCTTCGAGCAAATATCCATCCATTATCCATACCCGTTTCATCCTCCGAAGGGTCACGAGGATCTGCTGGAGCCTATCCCAGCCATCTATGGCTGAAAGGCAGGGGTACACCCTGGACAGGTTGCCAGTCCATCGCAGGGCCACATGCAGACAAACAACCACACACACTCACATTCACGCCTACGGGAATTTATAACCACCAATTAACCTGACACGCATGTCTTTGGACTGTGGGAGGAAGCCAGAGAACCCGGAGGAAACCCACGCAAGCACGGGGAGAACATGCAAACTCCACACAGAAAGGCCCCTGCCGAGGTCTGGACCAGGAACCTTCTAGCTGTGAGGAAACAGTGCTAACCACTAAGCCACTGTGCTGCCCCTGAAGCAAATATCATTAACTGAAATTATAACATTAAATCCAAGGATAATGGCAAGTAAAAAACTCCCACAGAGGGAGAAAAAAAAACTTTAAGCCAAACACTGGCAAGGAAAAACTCCACTTTAAGAGGAAGAAACCTTGAGCAGGACCTGGCTCATGTGGGGGGACCTTCCTGCTGTAGGCCAGCCGGGTAAAGAAAGAAAAGAGGGGAGACAGGACAGAGAGAGGAGAGCACACAAATGACTAAACATAATGACCATATAAACATAAACAGATAGAGGTAGCAGCACTGGGATGAGATGGCCAGAGGACCAGGTCACTGATCACCATGCCAGTTGGCACCCCAAACACAAGTGGAGGAGAACCCCGGGATGGCCAGAGAATAGAACTGCAAGTCAGCATTAAACCCAGGAAACTCTGGCCTGCAAATATACAGAAAAAAGGGAGGCAAAACAGCACAAAAAAACACAGGAAATTAAAGAATATGGAGCACAGTTACAGTAACAAGGTGCTCCCAATTTATTATGAATGAGCTGGGGAAGGGGGAAAGGAGGAGGAAAGGGAAGAAAAAGGGTAAAAGCAGTGGAGACACCACTCAGCAGATCATGTTGGCGTCCCCCTGCAGCGTAGGCCTATAGCAGCATAACTATGACGAAGCTGTGATTAAGACGAGCCTACTCTAGTCTTAGCAACTACAACTATGGCTATAACTGTTAACCCCTACACACTATAATTTAGACTAGGGATGTAACGATATGGAAAATTTGATATCTCAATTATAGTGACCATATTATCACGGTTTACGATATTATCGCGATATTCTTAATTGCTGTACAAATGTCTAAAAAACATACATTTTAATAATTTAACAAAATCTTGTGATTTTCTTCATATTGAAACATCAGAAGCCAAAATCTTATCAAATGAAACTTTCACATTAAATGGAGAAACAACTGGCACAGAAAGAGGTTTTATTTCAAATGAACAAAATAAGTAACAGGAATAAAGCCTATTTGTCTGGTGCAAATTTAAATATACACCTTAACAACCACAGTAGGTCAAAATATGGAAACAATTATCAGGAACAAAAATTAGAGAGCAAGTTCAAATAAAAAAAACTTTGGACTTTAAGCTGAATCTTAAATAACTATAAATGTTCAAATAAAGAAACAGTTGTATAGGAGCCAAATATGTTGTTATGAATTGTAGTTCACTCTGTGTGTCTGTGGGTGTCGCTGTGTTGTTACCTGAGGATCAGGTATAAAGGTAGCTGCCTGTTATTGGTTAGGTGTTTGACCCGGAAGGGCAAAAGGTTTTTGACCGCTATTGCACTAACTGCCGGCGTTATGGTTTTCGGATCAGTTAATGGAATAAATTAATATTTTAACTGCATCAGAAGAACATCGTTCCGGTCATTTTTCGACCAACATGCAACAGTAACGTTTATGAAATATGAGTTAGCAAAGTGCCATCGAGCAGGTTACTCTTGGTCAAACATCTCAGTAGCTTAAATCATTAGCCTTAGCTTCTTCAAGTTGCTTGTACAAATCACAATTAAAGGTAAACAAGTGCTCTGCTGACAGGATAATTGTTCTCCACCAGTTGTCCCTCTGCATTCTCTTAAAAAAAAAAAATTTTTTAATAAATATGCCCAGACCTCAGGATTTCGTCATTTTAGTGGGTTGGTAAATGTCCTGCGTGCTATCACTACTTTCCTCCATGCTCACGTTACAATGCCGATGTTACAAGCTACATATTCACATGAGACACAGTCACGAGTCGCTCGCAGACTTGAATGAGGCTGATATTACATATCCAGGTAATCGACCACAATAATGAAATGAAGTCAAACTTAAACGGTAATTGTTATTGTGTAAAATTTAACCGCGCTTTACCGTAATACCGAAAAACCGTTCCATCCCTAGTTTAGACTAACTGTAGGCTTTACTGAACAAAAATGTTTTCAATTTAATTTTAAAGATGGAGATGGTGTCAGCCTCCTTAACCCAAACTGATAGCTGGTTCCATAAAAAAGGTGCCTGGTAGCAGAAGGCCCGTCCTCCAAACCTACTTTTGGATATTCTAGGAACGACGAGTAATCCTGCACTCTGAGAGCGGAGAGCTCTATTAGGAGCATAACGTGCTTTCAAGTCTTGTAAATAGCGTGGAGCTAGGCCATTAAGGGCCTTATATGCGAGAAGCAGAATTTTAAACTCAATTCGAAAATTTCACGGGAAGCCAATTAAGGGAGGCTAACACAGGAAGAGACGGGATCTCGCTTACGGATTCCTGTCAGCACCCTCGCTGCCGCATTCTGGATTCAATTGGAGGCTATTCAGGGAGCTTTTTGGACATCCTGCTAACAACGCATTGCGATAATCCAGTCTAGAACTGGCAAAGCCGTGGATTAATTTTTCAGCATCACCCTGGGAGAGGATGCTCCTAATCTTGGCAATATTTTGGAGATGAAAAAAGGTTGTGTTGCAAACCTGATTAATATGCTGCTTAAATGACATATCCTGATCAAAAATGACTCCAAGGTTTTTCACAGCTGTGCTGGAAGCCAGCGTAAACCCAGTTAATCCATTCCTCAGGTGTTTGGGACTAAAGACAATAACCTCTCTTCTATCCAATGTTTTATTAGAAGCAAAAAGTTAGATGACATCCAGGACTTAATGTCATTAAGACACCCTTGAAGTTTAGCCAAAGGTTTTGTTTCCTCTGGTTTCATAGATAAGTACAGCTGCGTATCATCAGTGTAGCAATGAAAGTTTATGCCATACTTCTGGATAATTTTTCCCAAGGGCAGCATGTATAAAGTGAAAAGGATTGGCCCCAGAACTGAACCCTGTGGGACGCCATAGCAGACCCTAGTCCGTGTAGAAGAAACATCATTAACATGGACGAACTGGAACCTGTCAGATAGGTATGACTTAAACCAGCCTAATGCTGTCCCTTTAATTCCAACAGTGTGCTCTAATCTATGCAGCAAAAGGCTGTGATCAACGGTATCAAAAGCAGCACTGAGGTCCAGCAGAACAAGGACAGAAACTAATCCATTGTCTGAGGCCATGAGGAGGTCATTGGTGACTCTAATCAGTGCAGTTTCTGTGCTATGATGAGTTCTAAACCCTGACTGAAAGACCTCAAAAAGATAATTTCTATGCAGGTGTGCTCCTAACTGGCTATCAACTATTTATTCCAGAATTTTAGAGATAAATGGAAGGTTAGGATATTGGTCTATAGTTTGCCAAGATGTCCAGATCAAGAGATGGTTTCTTGAGCAAAGGTTTAATGACTGCAACTTTAAAAACCTGTGGTACTTATTGTAAAGATAGGTTAATCTGATCCAAAATTGATATACCAATAGAGGACATAACATGTTTGAGCAGCCAAGTTGGGATGGGATCCAACAGGCATGTAGATGGTTTAGTTTTACTGAAAGTTGAGGTCAACTCAGATGCCCCTTTTCCATTAGTACCTACTCGGCGCGGCTCGACTAGACCCGGCTCGACTCGACTCGGTCTCAGTGGTTTTCCACTGTAGTTCAGTACCACCTCGATGTGGGTGGGGCCTTCATGGTAAGGTGGCCTGAAACGCAGTGACGTGTTTTATATGCGGCAACTCTGGTCACGTTTGCGACCATAACAATGGAGGACGTCGTTCGTCATTCGACCATGGAGTAGACTTGCCGGCCATTCTTCGTTTTGTGAAGTAGACAATTACAGGTAAAGTAAAATCGCTGTTGAGTTTGTTGTTGCTGAGTTTTGAATATGGCGGGTGTGGAGGAGTCGCGTTGCTCTCTGGCCAATCAATGGCCCGCGGCGTGGTGACGTTGTATTCTCGGCCCGACTCAGCCCGGATAGAACCCCAGCCAAATGGGTACGAAAAAAGGAGGGCCAAGCCGGTACTATGACCTAGTGGAAAACCTCCAAAGCGGGGCCGAGTCGAGTCGAGCCGCGCCGAGTAGGTACTAGTGGAAAAGGGGCAAGAGAGGCCCACAGGAGAAAAACAGTCCAGAGTCAAATCAGAAACAGACGAAAGCAGCGAAGCTGCAGGGACGTCCACAGGTGCCAACAGTTGAGCCTGGCCGATCTCATCTCTAATTTTGATTATTTTCCCGCTAAAAAAGCTCATAAAGTCTTCACTGCTGAGAGTAGCAGGAATGCATGGACCAACAGAGTTGTGACTCTTTGTCAGCCTGACTACAGTGGTGAACAGAAAACGTGGGTTATGTTTGTTCTCTTCTATTAACGAAGAATAATAAGATGTTCTAGCTCTGCGTAGGGCTGTTTTGTAGACTATTAAACTATCTTTCCAGGCATGATGGGAGTCCACAGATTTACAGGAGTACCACCTCCTTTCCATTTTACTTGCATTCTGCTTCAGCATGCGAATATGTGAATTATACCAGGGAGCTTAGCTCCTAAGGTAAGAAATCCTTTTCCTCAGAAGAGCAACAGCATCCAGGGGTTAACACATCGGCAGTATTGTTAACGAGGTAATCAATATCTGCCGTAGTAAAATTCAGAATCAGAATCAGAATTAGAATCAGAATCAGAATCACTTTATTGCCTGGTACGATTTTACACATACGAGGAATTTGTTGTGGCGATGATGGTGCATGCAATTAAGGCAAAAAATATAACAAACAATGTAAACTAAAAATATTGCAATACAAATATATCTACACAAGTTGTTTTTGCAGATATCCAGAATATGAATAAAGCAGTGAGTTGGTTCTTTCACTTTTTTGTGAGACACCCAATGAATCTAAGAGAGAGAGGTAAAGGCTAATTTAAAGCTGTCACTGTCAAAATCTATGTGGATGTTAAAGTCACCCACTATAACGACTTTGTCTAAGGTGAGCACTAAACCAGCTAAAAAATCTGAGAACTCAGACAGAAACTCTAGATAAACACCAGCAGGTGGCCGGTACACTACCACCAACAAGACTGGCTTTTCTGATTTCCAGTTTGGAATAGTTAAACTAAGTGTGAGGCTTTTAAATGTATTATAATTGCATTTGGGTTTTGGTTTTACTTGTAGGCTGGAGTTGTAGACAGCTGCTACTCCTCCACCTCGACCCGTACTCTGGGGAATATAGGATAATGAATATAACCTGGTGGCGTAGCCTCATTTAAGCTCATATACTCTCCCTCTCATTCCATTAAAAAAATGCTGTCAATACTATGATTGAAATGTGGGACGAGAGCAGTTCTTCACAGGGCAAATAAAATTCACCTAAAAAAACGGGATGTCCCGGGCAAGTCGGGACAGTTGGTAACCCTCGTAAGGGAGTCGGCATAGCGGGTAGCGGCTTTGGGGAAGTAGAATATTGCATTAGCGGTTAGCGGAGTTCCTAAAACCACGCAATTTGGGTTCAGGTAGCGGCTAGCGGCTAGTGGGAGTTGGCCATAATGGTTTGCCCGGGGATGTATTTCCACAGTTTCACTCAGTTTTATAAACTCCATCTCCTATCGCAGGGCCATTCAGTGCAGTCTGTTGTCTCTCTGCATACTGTGCATAGCTGCTGAACGGTCGGCCATGATGTCATCACGCACTGCTCTGCCGGCTCTCAGATAATTAACCCTATATTTGCCAGCTATCTTACAATACTGAAAATGTTTTTTTTTAATCCTATTTTAAATTATTTATTCATTTATTTATTTATATTTTAAACTCTCTACTATTCTTTTTGAAGCCTGGGTTACAAACTGTTTTGTTTTTGTTTTGTTTTTTCTCCTTTTTGTGTGAGTGTGTGTGTGTGTGAGAGAGAGAGAGGGAGGGAGATTCTGAGGTGGTGTGTACTATTTAATTTAGTTTAGTTTGCAGTCTTGACTGTAACTTGTGTTTACACTGGTAATGTGTGACCATAAAATTGAGCCAGCAGTTGACCTTTTGAGACAAAGGTCCTTTAGATAAATCAAGATAGCCATTTAGTTAAAAGGTGTACAATCAGTAAAATATTGTACCATCTTCTTCTTTTCCTTTGGACTGTTCCCTTCAGGGGTCACCACAGCAAATCATCTGCCACCCTCTACCGCTATCTTTTGCATCCTCTTCTCTCACACCAACTAACTTCATGTCCTATTTCACTACATCAATAAATCTCCTCTCTGGTCTCCTCCAGGCCTCCTGCTTCGCAGTTTCAACCTCATCATCCTTCAACCAGTATAATCACTTTGTGTCCTCTGTACATGTCCAAACCGTCTCAGTGTAGAAGACTCCAACAGACTCTGGTTGTTCTGGTGCTGGCCCACTGTCCAGCTTTAGGAAATACCTGTCAGAAGCTGACCTGTCCTGGGTTGTGTTGGTGGTCCATGTACCCTAGAGCTGGGTTTGGTTTGTGGCTCCCTGCCAGGCAGCTGAGGTGTGGCAGCCACCCCCTAATGCAGATGCCTCCTTGGGATGCTGTGCTTGTGTTCCCTCTTTGGTTCCTCTATGCCCAGCCATGTTTCCATGTTATTATTTCTTTTTTTTCTCTTTGATCATGTTTTATCAGCGATAGGGACTACAGATGGAGGGAAAGGGATGGGTGGGAGTGACTCTGTTTTTACCTTGTAAAGCACTCAGTGCTGCATTATATTGAATGATTTGACTTGATTTGTTTTGATCTCAATCTGGCCTCTGACTTTCCCTCCAAAACATCTAACATGCACTGTCCCTTTGATGTACTCATTCCTGATCCTATCCATCCTCATCACTCCCAAAGAGAACCATAACATTTTACCCTCTGTTAACTCCAACCCTGCCTTTTCCTCAGTGTCACAGTCTCTAAACCATACAACATCACTGGTCTTACAACCGTCTGGTACACATTTCCTTTAATTCTTGCTGATACTAGTCACAGATTACACCTGACACAGATTACACCTGACACTTTTCTCCACCCGTTCCAACCTGCTTGCACATGCTTCTTCACCTCTTTTCCACTTTTCTCCATTGCTCTGAACTGTTGACCCTGAGTACTTTAAATCCTCCACATTCCTTACCTTCTTTAACTCTGCCTCACTGTTCCACTTGGGTTCCTCTCATTCACGCATGTGTTCAGTCTTGCTATAGCTAACCTTCATTTGTCTCTTTTCCAGGGCATACCTCCACCTCTCAGTGCTTAGATGATGAAAAATGATGAAAAATTTGAGCCACATTTTTCTTTTCATCTTTGTTTTTTGTCACATAATGTTCAGCTCTGCATGAAGTGAGAAATGTGCATGCAATTACTTGTGTATATGTTATTGAAAAACGAAGTAACACCAAAGTCCACTTGATTTTGCAGTTGCACATATCTCATTTTCTTGACGTCTTGAATTTTTTTTATATCACTGCTTATGCCATCAAAAAAGTTTTATCATCTATGACCATAAAGCTGAAATCCACTCCAGCTATTTTGAAGATTTCTTTATACTTCCAACAAAATAAACATAATTCATAATTCAACAGGTTTTTATATTTTCAGAAAAATATCTTCAATTTCCTTCAAAATGAGCCTTTAAACAAAAAAGGAGATTCAAAACTGAGGCTTACCAGTGAAGAGACAGGATAAAACAGAAAAGTGGGCACCCCTATCTCATGTCATCCAAATCACGCCTGAATCACGCCTACACACGTGTCATGATGCAACTAAAACCAGGAGCTCCAACTTAGAGCATAGCACAAAAAATAAAGAGACCCGCCACCACCACAGAGTCCCGTCCATCACTACTGCTGAAAGCGCTCAGCTGCTGGAGGAAACCCTGAACTTGTGGATCCAGAGAAGCATGAATGCCTGAAATAAGCATTGAGGAAATGCAATATGGAGAATCTCGTGCCTTGTGCAACATCATGCTCAGAGCATCACTACATCTATCTTTTAACCTATACAGACAAGTTATTCTCTGGTTATTTCACAACAGTTAACGTTAGACTTAAAATGCCTGTGACACAGTGGCTTTAGTTGTAATAAAGTAAGGGTCTGTTATTTACTGTTGCAAACAATTGTCTTTTTCCTCATCTATGAGTTTATTCAGTAATTGTCTGAGATTTATAATGGGAACATTTTTTGAAAGCATGATACATCTAATATCAGCTTGAACCCATTAGCCTAAAATACAGAGGAACAGTTGAGCCATTTTTGGACAATTTGTGTTCCCCAGTTACAAAGTGCTCCAATGTTTATGACACTTATCTGTCACAGTCAGAAATAGCCTTCTTTTGTGTTTCTAATTTAATGTTCTTCTGAAACAGCCAGCTAGAGTGCTTCGCAGTGTTTTTAAAAGAAATATATATATATATTTACAGATTTATAGTTAGAAAGGGTGATCTTACCCCGAAAGAGCCAAGCTAGTGTATTTTCCCTCCATCAGCTTGAAGCAAAATTGTTACATGCCCTCAAGAGCAAGATGATCTTTTCCTCTTTTTTAAAAGGAAGTAATACACTTCAACATACTGACAACATTTCCATAAGGTGCCATAAAATTTCGTAATCAGGGCAAATATTGGTGCATTGCATTCATATTGATGGCTAGTTATATCCTGTTTTTTTTTTTTAATAAAATAATCAATAGAATCACAGTTGTTATTCAATAGGAACAACTGCAACAGCAATGTTCTTGGTGTGTCTTTCTTTAAAGGCTCATTAAGTAACCATACCACCCCAGACCAAATGGGGGCAGAATATTACAAGAAAGTTTTGCTCATGGGGCAAGGCACAGCACAGCAACTGCTCTAACTCCCTTGTCCTTGCTCTCTCCCCAAACACTACTCAAACATGGAAGTACTGCTATGCTACAAATAACAAAATAACCTCAGTTTAATGCATATGCTTACAACAACAGATTATTCTACTTACCAATATAGAAGAAACATTGCCTGTTCTACATAATTATTTATGTTTTTTTTTTTATTTGAAAGAAATGTGTTCATCAAATGAAAGCAACATTCCTTTTCTCAGACAAGGGTAAAGGAATGGATAAGCACACACTGCTAGTAGACTCTGTACTACGGAGAGCAGGGGGTGAGTTAAAAACCATAATAAAAAAGTAATCATTTAGTCTGACCGTAGTATGGCTCGTTGTTTTCAAGTTTAAGATCTCAACCTGTCTCATCCCGTCAGAATACTTTCCTCTCAGTGACATGAGCAATCTCTTGCTCTCTCATTGGCTGTAGATGTGATGGAAATGACACAGATGGCTCCTGAAAAAGCTCTGTGACACATTCATGAGTGCCTTTGAGTTTTTTAACACATGATCAAATGTTGACGGTGACCAACAACTACTCCATAGTACAGAGTCTACTAGCAACAACTATAAAAGCTCTGTGACACATTCATGAGCGCCTTTGAGTTTTTTAACACATAATCAAATGTTGACGGTGACCAACAACTACTCACTAAATTGCCTCTTATGGAAGTTTGGCCGAAATGGTTTATTTAGGGTAGCACTTCACATGATCAACATGCAAGTAGAATAAACCCTCAGTGAACATAACCTCATCTTGTTCATTTGACTGTAGAACAGTTGTTACAATGATTTGAATCTAGTAGTAAAAGTAAGTATAAGGTTCCATCCCCACAACAGACTATTTTCAGTGACTATTTGAACTAAACAGGAAATTCTGTGTTTAACATGGTGTCGCTTTTTTCTTCAGCTCCACCCCATTTTTTTTGGCTCATACTTGTCAATAACAAGTGCCCTTTAAAATGGGTTCTGGTGATGAAAGAGACAGTATACTTACATTTATTTGGTTGCTTTTTTAAATATTTGTATTGTGTAAATCTTACATATAGAAGGTTTTTAGAAAATTTATGGAGGTTTTTGTTAGGTGAACAGCATGAGACCAACTGACAACAATGCAAAAGCAGCATGTAAAGGCTTTAATTTCTTGGCCTTAAAACTACACCTGGGCTAAGTCTCCACATTGAAGATACCATTATATTGGGCCATTGAAAAGGGCTACTTCCTGCTATGCACCCTGACATCACCAGAACAGTTTTTTAAATGTATGTAAGACACTGTGTTTATTTTAAAAGTGAAAGTTTAAGACCCCACCAAGGAAGGAGTGATCAGCTCTGTACAAACTGTTTTTTTTTTTTTTTGTTTGGTTTGGTTGTTTTTTCCCCTAATGTCTTGAAAGAAAAGTGTACTTAAGTATGTGAATGAAATGAAAATTTTCCATTTTTAATTGGCCCACAATCCAACTTTAGGCAAATATCTTCGTCAGTGACATTGGTTTGTAATCTTTGTTGTTGCTTTCATGTCTTGCCAATGTACTAGTGTCTGCTTGACACATGAACTTTCTTGTGTCAGTCCACAATTCAGAGCTCTCTATGTATATGCATACAAAATAATATTTAGATTTAAGATCCAGGTTTCTGTGTTACTTCTTGTGTTTTAAAGAGACTGGAAAATAAATATGGATGTCATTAAAACTTTGATAAAACACCAAGACTAATAAAACCACTGTGGTTAGGTACTCCCTAACACTGACCATTGATCTATCTCAGGGTGCCAACAGTCATAAGGTTGAACTAGTGCAGGTTGCTTGCAGTGATCACAAAGCATTTCAGAGATGGTGCTAAACCACATAAAGTTTAACAACTCATTAGATCTCTACCAACAATAATATGTCTGCAAGGCTAGCAAACTCCACATGGGAACAGGAAGTTTTATTTTCTACTGCACTGAAAGAGTACATCTGCATGGACAAGCATGTGTCTGTTTGTCCAGGCTTATTTTAAGATTTTCAGCACAGTTGAACTTTTGCTTGCTTGTTTTTGTTTTGCTGTTTTTTTTTTCTCTGACTGAGAGCTTTTTCATGTCACATACTTTAGGCTTCATTTATTTAAAAGTCCTTGTTGAAGAGATAGTGTAAGAAAATGCCTCATGAAATTAATTCAAAGCATCCAAGATAACATTGTACCTCTCCACCTTATCTGTAACATCTCAACCATAAAATGATAACATCCAATTGGCCATTATATTCTCATTACCTCAGTGGAGCAGAGGCTCTAAGAGTTGGTTCAAATGGACTGTTAAACTCACTCTGAATGGAAAATCACATATTAAGAGGTAAATTCCTAAATGTTTCAACATCATGAACAAAGTTAAAACACTGAAAGGTAAATAGTAAAGGACAAACACACACATTCATACAGCACAAGTTCTGCATGTATTAGTGTCAAATACAACATTTGTGTTTGTGTTCTTATGCTTCTTATGCAGGGAAGCTCACATTAGATGTCATTAGTTGATTTTTTTTTCATCCACCATAGGCCCTTCATTATTTTCCTATCCACCCCAGTTTGCAGCACTTACCTCACCTGTTTCCTGTTTCAAACATGTGCTGCATCAGCTCACCTAGTATTACACTGTTGCTATCAAAGTCAATATGATATTGCATAAACTAGTCATACCTTTATTTACTTGAAATGGTTAGGGTACCAAATATCTGGTAAGACATTACTTGAAGTAGGTTTCACCATTATTACTATACCTCCAAAATGTGCCATGTGTATGTTGAAAAAGCTTTAAATTTTAGTACGGGTCTCCCAGAAACACTGAGAGAAGAAAGTGTTTGCCATAGACAGGTGATTGGAAGTTGGTCAAAATTGACGGAATGTTGGAAGTTGCCAGAGACAATCAAATTCTTGAGGATCAGTTTTTTTTTTCATATGACCAGTGAATTAAGAATAGGATGGAGGTTCAGCCTTTAGCATAACAACAAGCCTGAACATATTACCAAAGCCCTCCGGTGATTTAAAATGGACATATTTAAATGTCTTAGATTGAAAATTTAATGATCTAATTGAACAAATGCTGTTTAGGAGCAAAATCTATCCAGCCTGAAAGAGCTGTAGAAGTTGTGCCTTGAGGTATGGGCAAAAATCCCTGTGGCTTTATGAGGAAAACCTTTGACAAACATGAGACATCCAGCAAAGTACTAACTGCATTGGGGAGTGGAGAATACTTATGAACACTCAAGTACGTGCTGTATCGATTAAATGATAAATACCACATAAAAATCAATGGTCCCCCTTTTCAAAAAGGAAGAGGGGGAGTTTCCCAACCAATCATTGTGTTTTCTAGACTTGGAAAAGACATTTGTCCATGTCCTAGGAGTATTGTGTGGGGGGGCTCCAGGGGTATGGGGTGTTGGGTCAGTTGTTACAGGGCCTGTGCAAATTGAAGAAAAGTATGGTCCGCATAGCCTGTCATGATTTGTAGCCATATTGAAGGGAGGACACAAGTTCATAAGGAGTGATTTTTTTAACAAAAGCAAAACTCCCAAATTAATTGAAAATCCAGGATGGGAACCAGGAAGACAGGCAGGAAGACGAACAGATGGGCCAGCAACAAAAAGGGAAAACACAAGACTTAAATACACAGAGGGACTAACGAGAGTCAGGTGCAAACAATCAGGATAATACAGGGAAGGAAGAAAGCAGAACACAATGAAGACAAGAAATACCTTCAGAGTAAAACAGGAAACAAGGTAGACTAGAGCCCACATGGTCTCAAGAACTCGCAACCGCAACAAAAAAAAGGGGAGCAGAGCAGGCAGGGCGAAGGGGGCCGAATGGCGAGAACCCAAGAAAAAAAAAGGAAAGAAAGAAAAAAGTCACAAGGCCTCAAGGCTAGAAAACAAAATCAGGGCGGATGCCCACAGTACTGAGTGGAGGCCAAAGTAGGGTCAGGGGGACGGCCGTGGCGCCGGCCAGATGAAAAACACTGCTCTACCGGGCGGCTTGGTGTCGGACAGAGGCCAGGGACTGAAGAGCCAGGCGGCCACGGCGCCAGACTGAGGCCTGAGACTGAAGAGGTGGCTGCTGATGAGACTGAGGCAGCTAAGGCAGCTGCTGTTGAGGCGGTACAACTGAAGCTGAGACTACTGTTGCCGCTGGGGCCGAGGCAGTGGCTGCTCCTGCTGATGAAGCCGAGGAAGTGGCAGGTGGCTGCTGCAGCAACGCAGGCTGAGGCGGCGGCTGTGGCTGAAACAGCTGCTGACAGTTCAAATGGGCACCGGCCTCCAGGTTCTGCCGAGAAGAGAGCAGAAACCATGGAGGATGCTGGAACCAAGGTTGGGGGAGCAGGGGCCGATGAGGCACAGGGAGACAAAGAGACAGGAACTGACAGTGAGTCCAGGACTCCCTTAGCATGTGAGGGGTCTACCTAGACTGGCTGCAGTGACCTTGTCAGGAGAGCTGCTGGACCAGCTGCGGTAAAGTCCTCACCAGGACAGGCTGCGGTACGTCCAAGACCACCGCAGTGACAGGCTGCTATATGTCCAGGACTATGGCAGAGACAGGCTGCGGTGCATCTGGGACCATCTCTGAAACACAGTGGGGGGCCTCTGGCAATGGCGGAGCTTCAGGGGGGGCTGGGGGGGGTACTCCCCCGGCCTGGGCCCTGCAGGGCATATGGACTATGACACACTACGTATGAGATTATATGTAGGTGGCCCCAGCCAGAATGAGTAATGGTTGGTCAAAAAAATAGTAAGACTGATTTTGGTGATGTAGGTTTCTTCATCACAGTGAATTAAATGTTGTGCTGCATGGCTGGCTTCATGTTCACTCTCACAGTTAACCCTTTAAGCAAAATATTGTGACAAGAAACACTGCTGACTATAACTGGCTGTATCTATAAATGTGATACCGAATCTTGTTACTAATTTTCACCAGGAGATGGCAGACATGTGTGCCTGTTATCTGAAAACCATCTTTGGTGGTGGTGCTATTCAAAGTTTTAGTGTAAAATGAGTTTGAAAAACACCCTCCGTCACAGAGCTGCACGGCGCAGCAGTGGTAGAAAAGCTGAGCGTAGCGAAAGCGGATCAGAGCGAAATAATGTTTTTTCATTTACTCACAGTGTCAAGAGGCCTATTTAGTGACCATGAAGTACTTGGTCAGGTTCTGGCTAACTCTGATTCCGAGAGGGAAGACATGCAGTTGTTGAGTGAAGCAGAAACTGACATTAGAAGTGACGGCGAGTCAGCACGCCATAGTCCACAATCAGCACACAGTATAGCGGATGCTTCACCTCAGCGTGGCTGCGGTGGAAGCATTCTGCGATCACCAAGCAGGTCGTGGTGTCGGGGGGCTCATAACACCGCAAATATGGAAAAATGTAGCAGGGATGAAAAAGACCCCGGTTGTCCTGGCAACGCGGGAGAAGCCGTGGGAAAAAAACACACCGCTAATGGCGCACTGGAAACATTGTGTTGATGATGGTGTCAGCTGTGAGTTCTTGAGAGAAGAGGAAGAGTATCGAAAGTGGAACCTAAATTTTGATGAGCCTGTTGGTTTTTGTGGAGACGATCTGACAAATTCTGAGCCCATTGATTTCATCACTTTTCCAAATGATGAATTCTGGAGCTTCATCACCAATCAAACAAACAGATAGGGCCACCAGTTCTTTGAAAGGGAAATATTGAAACCATACTCAAGATTTCATGACTTTATGAATGTGATTGTCCCTGAAATGAAAGCTTTCATTGTGCATGGGGCTTCTGTAACTTCTGGGGACTACTGGGCAGGTTTGTGCATGTGATGTCACAATAATCAAATTAGATGACAAATCTACTTCCATTCTAAATTTTGGTTCATACTGAAGATATTTCTCATATACAGTATGCCTTTATCCCAAACCACTTTAAAGTTATAGCCTTTTGAAACCTTGATATCAAAATTGAACATTTTCCAATATAGCCGCCACCTTGTGACATCATAATATGCAAATTATATGAATAATTTTACTCCCATCACGGACTTTGACTCATAATGAACAATTTTCTCATTGACAGTAAACCTTTATCTTAAACTGCTTTCAAGTTAAAGCCTTTTTGAAATCTTGACATCAAAATTGTATATTTTTTTAAAAAAATCCGGGGCCTAAAGGATTAACTTTACAATGTGAACATTTACATCTGGATCACTGTTAAGATCTCCAAATGTATTTTGGGTAAAATCGTCATCAACAGCCGTCCATCAGCCTCATCATCAGTCACTAGTCAACAGAGTCTATGCGGTGCAGGGTAGGTGGATCACAGCTTAATCTAATTATGACTGGCTGTTTTGTTTTGTCAAGGTTGTTAAGGGTTGGATCCAAAATGCAGGGGAATGGGAAACAGAAGTGTCCAACAAAAAGCCATCTAATGTAACAAAACAGGAACACAAAAATATAATTTGAGTAATCAACAAAAAGCTGAGAGGCAACAGGGCAGAAACACGAGGAACAACATAATGAACAACAGAACAAAAGCAGACCAAACCAAGAAAACCCTGAAAAAACTAAATACATAAAATCAACCTCAGACCATGACAGTCTGCCCTCACACATGGTACAACTCTTCCATCTTTGCCAGAGAGCAGTAATTGTGATGTGCTTGAGCAGGAACTAGTGTTTATACTAGAGAAAACAAGAAAACCAAAGAAAACAAGACTTTAGGGATCAGTCATGCTTGGTAAGGTCTAGATTGCCTGGTGTGAATACACCATAGAATGAAAAATGCCAAAGGGGGTTAAACTTTTTTAAAAAGCACTGTTCACTGCTTAACATGAACAGAGGAAAGTGTTTGACACTAGGTTGATAAAAGAAAAACAAGAAAAACAATTTGAGTCCTTCTTTTTTCACATGAGACATGTAAGCATCAACAAATGCATCACAAATCAACTTCTTCTCTCATAAATGTTCTAAAGAAATGGTTAAAATCTGGGTCAAATTTGCATATAACTGGTCTAATTGACGCTGAAAAGTGGGGCTGTTGAAATATTCATATACTAGTTCTAAATACACATATGGCACAAACTTTTGTTTTAAATGCCATATTGATTTAGTACCTTTTTTTAATTAGCCAGAGAATGAACATTAAATTATCATAACTGTATGTTCACATTTCATTAGGTGAATAGCAATGATTCCATCAAAACCACAGAGAACAGGGTCTGGATGAACCACATGGATATGATCACTAGATCCGTCTCTGCCTTTTGTTGACAAAAAATGAAGTTGTTCGTGAGGGGCATAGGTGACTGGGATTCATCATGAAGCAATGTAACAGAGCTTAGATTTCAGGCGCCCGCACCATTTAAATTTAAGATGTGTCTGATGAGTCCTGACAGACCTGGGTCATTCCAGAGGGGAGAGCGGCTATTGTTGCCAGCACAGATGTGGAGGGAGTTAAGCCCCAACATGTGCAACACATACAGTGACATATGCACTGCTCCACCCAAACTTACACATGTGCACGTAAACCATGGTTTCAGAGCAACAGGGGAAAGGCCATACTGCTGTGCTGAGCTCCCTCCCAACCACTCTTCTGGGAAGAAGAAATATGGACCCCTGGAGTGGTCTGTCTTCTCCCCCTCACTGTCAACATGGTCCCCACACATCTATATATCAGATGCCTCTTGTGTTCCTGTAGAGTAAAATTAAAACAAATGACATGGGTGTGGAAAATCTTAGAGGGAGTACGTGTGTGAGTGATGCGAGTGGGGAGGTGGTGGTGGACTTCAGTGTTATGTAAAAAGGTGATGAAACATAAACAGTGGTATGATACAGAGTAAAAGGACTATGTAAAATATGATGCAGTGGGGGTGGAGGTATATCAGCTGGGACAAAAGCAGACTTGCTATAGAGAAGAATCTCCATGAGGAAGTGCTAGCTTACAAAACAAGTTCGGCTGTGCGAGACCCCTGGAGTTTCCTCTGATGGTGAAGCTTGAGTGGATAACCCCCCCCAAAAAAAAAACATTATGTGGAAAAGAAATAGATGTTAAAAATCACAAAACACCTTTGGAATTTTTTGTTGCAACTTTTAGTTTTAATATTGAGATTTTTTTTTGGTCTCACTGTTATAATTTATACAGCTCCAAAGCACTTACAGTATTTGCTTCACAAAACCTCTAACCCCTGTAGAATTATCAAATCTGAATTGCATGTGCCCGATGTACTTTTCAACAGATGCAACACTGAAATATTGTAAGTAAGGTTTGTAAACATAAGAAGCTAATGGAGATTTTAAAATGATGAAATTATACAAAATATTTAAGTCAAAGGCAAGTAGACTTCTTCTTTTGGTTCTTTAAGAGAACCTCAAGCACCTCAATGTAATTTGTATTGTAATCGACACTATACAAATAAAGTTGAATTGATTTGAAATCATAGCTATTCTTGTGAGAAAGCTTCTTTCATAACTAATACTGTTCCTCCTCTTAATAAATTAATAAATGCAAGTCTATTTTGGTGCTGGACCGCAGCTAAGATGCTTCAGTTTACACAAAACTGAATGAGCTGGCAGGAAGCCAGACATGAGAATGGCGTCCAGAAACTGGTAAATTTTCAAAATAAGAGCCCACATGCGTTCTCTGACTCATACAATGACCTTACATTGACCTGTTATTGGTGTGCGTAAACAGTTCAGATAATTTCAGAAGAGATTTTGCCTTGCAGTTAAAAGTTTCACTTCTCTGATATTTTGTATTTTGCCACTGGCTTGGTTTCATTTGATTCATACTGTATCACTGTGCTGTTTTACCAACTGAAGCATATCACTGGTTTTAATTTAGAAGTTGATTCAATATAGTCTCCTTTAAGATATGTGCTTCAAATAATTAAAATTTCTAATTCTTATTTGAAGCACATATCTTATAGTCTCCTTTAAGATATGCGCTTCAAATAAGAATTAGAATTTTTCAGAATATGCTGGATTGCGGTAGTACCCAGTGTGGTATTCACTAAGAGCTTAATTAAGACCAAGGGAGTATCCAAATAGGTTAGGGACAAAGTACAGATCAAGGTTTGGTCGGGTTGTTCAAACAAAACTATCAATCCATTGTTATAAAATGGAAATAGTCTGTCACCACATGAAGTGTGCCAACACAGGATAGACCACTTAAATTCAGACCGAGGTCATTTTCCTAACTAAAAATGTTCCCGCTTCAGTTTCTCACTCTAATTCGTCTCTGAAAGTCATTTTCTAATTTCCCACTTTTGCATTTGCCTTTCCACGCAATTATTCTAATTTCATGTCTGACAATTCTTGGTTGTTTATTCTTGCACAATAATGCATAGAAGAATACAGACTACACCTAAAAGAATCTTCGTTCATTATTGGACAAATTTTCTCCAATCTTTAACTCAACACTGGGAAAAGCAGTGAATGAGACAAAATGCAAAGAGTGAGAACTGATCAGGAGCTTGGCGTACCATCGGAACATCTTTTTAGTGTCTTATGATCTCATTTTCCTCTTTCACCATCCAAATGTAATTTAAAATTCATATATTTTTTTAAGATGTGACATTTTTAATGCCTTTTCCTTCCATTTTTTTGCCCATCCTCATTGGAGTTTTGTGAAATATACTTTTTTTTTCTAAATATTCTTTCTGTGTGAAATGATGTTTCTTGCTCAGCGGTAGTGATAGCATAATGCAATTGTTGAATTTTTCTGTTCTCTCAAACTGTATTATGGTCTTTGTTTTTGCGTGTGTGTTTAGTGGTTTTTGGGCATTTCTCATCAGTGTCAAGAAATCAAAGGGCTTTTTAAAATTAAATTTACAGAAAAAGAACTAAGTGTAACATCAGCTTCACATAAAATGTAAATGCTGTGCACTTTAATTATTATAATTCAAAGGCCCCGTCTGCTACTTCAACATCTTTGTCAATGACTCTGCTGGCAGCTTCTGTGAATCACTTGGCTCCTTCTTGAGCCTGTCTAATCAAATTTGAAAAACACATTTTTGTCTTGTTCAGCCTTACATGTAGTCATTTCTATATCTTATTCAGACTTTTTGCCTGAACATAATTTTGTCACAGTTCACAAACAGATTTTTACAACTGGACCTGAATGTTCACATATCCACATAACTGCTTGGTCAACAACTAGTTTTCAATTTTGGCATCCATACTTTTTTTTTTCTTTCTTGCTTCCACAAACTGTTAGATGGCAAAATACATTTGGCAGCATGTTATTATTTTTTTGGACCCTAAATATATGATGTTCTCTTTCAGTGGTGGCCAAAAACATTGCTTACATTACTGTATTAGTTTACTTTGGCTCTTAAATTTTTTAGCAGAGATGGAATTCACCCTAGTCCACATGGTTCCCGTGCCCTGGCTGCAAACATTTTCCATGCCGTTACTTCAAACAGTCAAAATAATCAGGCATGACAAATTACTCCTGAATTGCACCTGGACACCACGACAGTCACTGGACTCAACTCTTGGTGGAAAATGCCAGATCAGACTTTATTCGTCAACTGGTAACAGCTAATAAGAAAAATCCCAAAGTGCTGTTCAACACAATCAATTCTCTTGTATGTCCTGCTGCGCCAGTTACTCCTGTTTTTTGTGAAGCGGACAGCAATGCATTATTGAGATTTTTTACTGAGAAAATTAAGTTGATCAAGGAGAAAATCCCTCCCCTTTTGTGTGGAACCCCTGCTGTTGTTGAGCCTGTCTCCAGCTTGTGGACCTCATTTAGGTCTGTGACTCTTGCTGATATCTCAGCACTGGTGACCAAGATCAAACTCTCCTCTTGCTCATCGGATGTCCTTCCGTGTAGGCTTTTTGTGAAAGTGTTTGAGGTAATTGGCCCCTGGGTTACCAAAATGGTTAACCTCTCTCTGTCCTCCGGTGTGTTTCCCGATGCATTCAAGCATGCTATAGTGGAGCCTTTACTCAAAAAGACAGGCTTAGACCCAACTGTCCTCAGTAATTTCAGGCCGATCTCTAAGCTCCCAATCTTGTCCAAGATCCTAGAGAAGGTGGTCTCTGAGCAGCTGTCATTATTCCTGGATCAAAACAACATCCATGAGACATTTCAGTCTGGTTTCCGCAAACATCACTCTACGGAGACAGCCTTGCTGAAAGTGTCCAGTGACATTATGATGTCTGCTGATTCGGGAAAAATGCACTGTTCTAGTTCTCTTGGATCTGTCCTCAGCCTTTGACACCGTCGACCACCAAATACTGGTGAGAAGGCTGAGGGATGAAGTAGGTCTGTCGGGTTCAGTTCTTCATTGGTTCTCGTCATACCTCTCTGGGCGTAGCTTTAGTGTCACAGCTAACCAAATAAGGTCTGGGTCAGCAGATCTTTTTGTGTGGAGTCCCCCAAGGTTCTGTTTTGGGTCCTTTATTATTTTTGTTGTATTTGATCCCTTGGGAAAAATCATCCAGAGATTTCCTGATGTCTCCTACCACATATTTGCGGATGATATTCAGCTGTACTGCTCTTTTAAGCCTACTGAGCTCCACAGGCTAAATTCCTTGGTTCATTGCTTGGTGGAGATTAATCAATGGCTAAGTGTGAACATGTTGCAGCTAAACGTGGATAAAACTGAAACCCTGGTTATTGCCCCTGATGACTCCATTCCTGGGATTAACCAGTATTTGGGTGACTTGGGCCGGTCTGTTAAACCGAGCCTGAGAAACCTGGGTGTTGTATTTGACAAAGACATGTCATTAGTGCAACACTGCAAACAGCTGACAAGAAATTGCTTCTTTCATCTGAGGAATATTGCTAAGCTCAGGAAAATGCTGTCGCAAAATGATTTGGAGCTGGTCATTCACGCATTTGTGTCCTCGCGTTTGGACTACTGTAACAGTTTGTTCTCTTGTCTAAACAAGAAGGAGCTGTCTCGCCTGCAGCTAGTGCAAAATTCTGCAGCAAGAATTCTGACCCGCTCTAATAGGAGGTCACACATAACCCCTATTCTAAAAGCTCTTCATTGGCTGCCAGTTTCCTTTAGGATCAATTTTAAAATTCTGGTTTTAACTTTCAGAGCTTTGCATGGTCAGGCTCCACCGTACATCAGCGATCTGATCCAGCCCTACACCCCAGCTCGGGCTCTGAGGTCTGTGGATCAGAATCTGCTGATGGTTCCTCGGACTCGCTTCCGGACCAGAGGAGACCGATCCTTCCAGGCCGTTGCTCCCAGGCTTTGGAACGATCTTCCGCTCTCTCTGCGTTCCACGGAGTCTGTTGACTCCTTCAAAAGGCAATTAAAGACCTTTTTATTTGTGCAGGCTTTTGCCTAATTGTCTTGGAGCTGGTATGATCGTAAATGTGTTGTCTTGGCCTTTTAATCTTAAATTTGTATGCATCTCTAACTGTGTTTTTATTTTTTAACTGTGTTCTTATTTTTTAACTGTGTTTTATTTTATTTTTAACTGTGTTCTTATTTTTTAACTGTGTTTTATTTTTAACTGTGTTTTTATTTTTATTAATTGTGAAGCGCTCTGTGACCATGGTCTGTGAAGGGCGCTGTATAAATAAAGTTTACTTACTTACTTACTTACTCTTCCTCTCTGCTGCCGCCATGCCCCACTCTCCTGATGAGCGCCCCCTGCTGTCCATGCTCCTCTCCACTCCATCTCACCTCTGGCCACCACACATACAACACCGGACTTGGACCTCAAATTGACACCAAATCCTCTCCCATTCTGGTAATTATTACATCACACCAACACATTAGACGCCACCACACTCACTCTGTGAACTTTAACAACCTTAGGCTACTTACAAAATACCCACAACCCACTTTCAGGATCAATAAGCCAATTGTTACCATCAATGTGGCACTTTTTAATGTTCGTTCTCTTTTAAATAGAACTTTTTTAATGAATGATTTGATTTTAGACAATAAGTTAGACTGTCTTCTTTTAACTGAGACATGGCTTGGCACGGACGCATCTGTTGTGCTCACCGAGGCCTGCCCACCAAATTTTAATTTCTTATATTCTACTAGAGAGGGTAGAAGAGGAGGTGGAACAGCATCTATTATAAATGACTCACTGACCTCAAATGGAGTGTCTTTTAACAGTTATAAGTCATTTGAGCACCATGCCTTTACTTTTAGCAGCCCTCCGATTCTTTGCATGACTGTGTACAGACCACCTCATCACTCTAGTTCTTTTATCAGTGAATTCTCTGAACTTTTATCAGAAATTCACACCTCTTATAACAGGATTTTAATAACTGGTGATTTTAATCTACATGTTGATGATACCTCGGATCCAGTATCCAGAGAGTTTTTAAACCTTTTAAATTGTCTCGATTTTAAGCAGCACGTCACACAGCCAACTCACAACAGAGGACACACCCTGGATCTGGTTATAACCCATGGCCTGTCCATCAGTGTGTCCTCTGTTGTTGACCTGGCTGTGTCTGACCACTACTGTATATTTTTTAACATCACCAGTTTTAACCAGGAGGAGGCCCCGGTGAGAACAGTGAGGAAACGTTACCTAACTTCTGAAGTGGCTGCAAACTTTATTGAGATTTTACAGAGCACTCCTGCTGTAGTTTTACCTGCACCTTGTGATTTTATTGTTGACAATTTTAACAGTAAACTGAAGTCAACTCTGGACTCAGTAGCTCCACCTGTAACTAAAACAATAAAAAGAAAACCTACACCTCCGTGGAGAAAAACATATGAAGTCAACATACTGAAAAGAAAATGCAGGAGTGCAGAGAGAAGATGGAGAAAAAGTAAACTAACAGTGCATCATGAGATTTTACGCCAACAACTCAAAACCTACAATAACGCAGTTAAAAAGGCACGAATCTCTCATTTCTCACAACTCATCACCAACCATAAAACAACCCCTGGTTCCTCTTCTCCACCTTTAATATTTTAACAGGCACTAATTTTAATAAAGTTTTTAAGACACTAACGGATGATCTTTGTGAAAACTTTGCAGACCACTTCAGAACTAAAATCAAGGACATCAGATCCTGTCTGTCATCCCAGAAAGTTTTGTCTGTTAACACACCTAGACTGTTGTCCTTGCCTGAGGAGACACTGGAGAGTTTTGCCCTGGTTGATGCAAGGACACTTGGTCGAGTTTTCTCCCAAGTAAACCCTACAACCTGCCTTTTAGATCCAATTCCCACATCACTCTTAAAATCGTTTTATGGAGTCTTCGAGGAGCAGTTTTTAAACATCATGAATTGCTCTCTTCAGACGGGTGTCTTCCCTACCGCCTTTAAAACGGCGGTGGTGAGGCCCCTTCTGAAGAAGAGCAATTTAGACCCCAACGTTCTTAATAATTACAGACCCGTATCCAACTTAGCGTTTTTAAGTAAAATTTTAGAAAAACTGGTTTTTAACCAACTTAATGACTTTTTAAACAGAAATAGCATTTTAGAGAAAAATCAGTCTGGTTTTAGGAGGAACCACAGTACCGAGACAGCCCTTTTAAAGATTTTAAATGACATCAGGTGGAATTTAGATAATAAAAAGCTCACGGTGTTGGTTCTACTAGATCTAAGTGCCGCTTTTGATACAGTAGACCATCGCATTTTATTAAATAGACTCAGACACCTGGTTGGCCTCTCCGGTACTGTTCTTAACTGGTTTTGTTCCTATCTCACAGACCGATGCTTTTATGTAAGTATGGATACATGTTCCTCAGAACCCCATGAAATTGAATGTGGGGTTCCCCAAGGCTCAATCTTAGGTCCACTTCTTTTTAATCTTTACATGCTTCCCCTTGGGGACGTCATCAGGAGACGCGGCATCAGCTTCCACAGTTATGCAGATGATACACAGCTGTACATCGCCGTGTCTCCTGATGAAACAGGACCAATTGATGTCCTTTTTAACTGCATTGTAGACATCAAGTCATGGATGGCAGAGAATTTCCTACAGCTCAACCAGGACAAAACTGAGGTTTTAGTTATAGGTCCTGAAGGCAAGAGAGAGAAACTTTTACCAAAACTAAGGGATCTTAAACCGACCCAATCAGTAAAAAATTTGGGCGTGATTTTTGACTCTGAGCTAAATTTTATCCCACATATCAAAAATATAACAAAAATAGGTTTTTATCACCTTAAGAACATAGCCAGAGTCCACCCGTTTCTCTCACAGGCCAGTACGGAGGTGCTAATGCATGCTTTTATTTCATGTCGCCTGGATTATTGTAATGCCGTGCTCTCTGGTCTTCCCAAAAAGAGTATTCTAAATCTCCAATTATTACAGAACTCAGCCGCTCGCGTGCTGACGAGGACCAGAGGGCGGGAACACATTACGCCAGTTTTAAAGTCGCTGCATTGGCTCCCCGTCCGCTTCAGGATCGATTTTAAGATTCTCTTACTGGTTTTTAAATGTCTTAATGGCCTTGCGCCCTCTTACTTATCTGACCTGCTTTTACCATATCAACCCTCGCGGACTCTGCGGTCCTCCGGCACTGGCCTTTTAACCAAACCAAAACCTAGAACAAAAACCCACGGTGAGGCAGCATTTAGCCACTATGGCCCCCACCTGTGGAACAGCCTGCCGGAGGGCCTCAGGACTGCAGAGACTGTTGATATTTTTAAAGGAAGACTAAAGACACACCTTTTTAATCAGGCTTTTAATTAATATTTTAAACTCTTCTTACGTTTTTATCTGGTGCTATCCTGTTTTATGTTGCTCCTTTTAACTTGCTTTTTAAGATGATGCTTTTATCTGCTTTTACTGCTTTTATCTTGCTATTTTATGCCTTTAGTCATTATCTTTTAACTCCAGTGTTTCCTCAGGAGGGTCCTCCACACTGGGAGCTGTGTCAGGCGACTGGGGGTGCTGTCCTTGGGTCCCTCTGGTCTGGCTGGCTGGGGGTTCCTCCTTCTGATCTGGGGGTCCGCCTGTCGGTTGGAGTCGGGGGGCCCAGGTGCTGGTCACCCTGATAAGGCCTGCGGCTCCTTCCAGTGTGGACGGCCCCAAAGGCGGCGTTTCCTTGATCCTCAGTGCCATGCCATGTCGCCCTATTGGGTGTGATTGTGTATGTGTATGTGTTTTAGTATGGAGGGTGGGAGGGAAGGGGTTTTTATTGTGATAATTTGTTTTTAATTCTGTAAAGCACTTTGTGTTGCATGTTTTTGCATGAAAAGCGCTATACAAATAAAGATTGATTGATTGATTGATTGATTGATTGATTAAATGGCATCTTGTCAAAACTTCAAATGTGTGGCAACAATTACATGAAAGCATTATCGTAATAAACTACTAAAACTGACAATTCTACCCCCCAGCCTTATCCAAAGCACCAGATGTTTGTTATAACCTTTGTCTGCAGCTCTGGAGCGCATTAAATGGTGGTCTTGGCAGCCCGGGTTTGAATCATCTGTATTTTGTGAAAAAGAGCAACTAGATCTTCTGTGACAGATCACATTATACTATTAGATTAAATACCACAATTTTCTGGATTTCTCTCAGGGTTGCCTCATGCATTCAAGAGAACAGTGTGGATTTGAAGCGCAACTTTAGTGACAGTTTTTGCATCTTTAGATCATGAATCTCCCCTACATACATCAATCAAAAATAGTCCTTAGAGAGCTGTGGCAGTTTTTATTTTCTTTGGCAGCTTTCTAGATTGTCACTGCTGCTTCAAGGCAGGTGGCATATGAAGGGAGGGAGGGGGACAATTCCCTGGGGAGAACTGGATGAGTGTGACTGAGCATCTACAGTTTTACAGCATGGAAGATGAACACGAAGAGATATTCCTGATGTGCCTGATGCTTTATTTATTTATTTTTGTTTGTTTTATTTTTGTTCTCCGGTGTATGTACATGCGAATTGGTCTGCATGACTCACTGACTGTTTCAGACATGCTTTGTGGTTATTTAAAATATATTTTCATAGATATGATAATTTTAAAATGCTCATCCAATGGGGATTGAAAATTTTGAAAGTTTTTTTCATTGTTACTGAGTAAAAGTATTCTTTTCAGTCAGTTGCGGAAAGAAAGGAGCTTGTCTTATCTTTTACCATTTGACCTTTTGAGTTATTGCTGTGAACTGTTGTCAGAATGTAAACCCAACATAGAGAATCTGCAGTGCAGTTAAATGCCTGACTGGGCCTCACTTTAATGTTCTGCTGTGGATGTCATTCATGTGTCATCGATACCTGCTTTTTGCTGGTCAGGGTTATGGGGGTCTGCTGGAGCCTCTCCCAGAGAGCTGAGATAGGCAGAGGTATGCAGGGCCAAGTATAGAGAAAGAAGCGCACATGTTTCTATGAGCACATTTATATTCACGAATTACCTGAACATACATGTTTCTGAACAATGGGAAACAATGGGAGAAAAGGCACATAAACATGTGTGTATATATATATATATATATATATATATATATATATATATATATATATATATATTTTTATATAATTTACATACATACATACTTTTTTTGCAGGTTAGTAATGGTTGGAATCTCAGCTGGGGCCTTTCTGTATGGAGTTTGCATCAGTGTTGTGTCAGACGTGAACAATTATTCAGGAGAACAGGTCTTTGGGGTGATCGATTTGAATTGAGTTGAACTTATTGAAGTTATTTACTGATACAATTCATCCATTTCACAGTTCAGCTGAGCTCAGTTACAAACGAGGCAGAGTGCAAGCAAATAATTACACTTACATAGTTTCATCAACATAAATACACACACAGCTTCTAGCTCTCCACTATTCTAAGTGTTCTCAATAAAAACAAAATTAAATTGTTAAGCTTGCCCTAGTGATCAGTATGTTCAATTATTTGCTCAGTTAATATACTCTTTCATAGTGAACTTAGATCTTCAGTGAGAATCAGCTGCTTATACTGAAAGAATCAGGCTCAGCAAGTCCAAGAGCAATGCTCAACTGTAGACCCGAGACTTGGAATAATTTCAAACAAGTTTTTGTCCAGCATTCAGCAAGGAAACCTCTGTGTCAAGATTTTTAAGTGGAGGGCTGCCAGATCCCCACCAGTCAGGAGAGCGGCAGCCCATATACAGAAGCCATCTTTCTCCTGCAGTGGTTGCAGGATTGACTCCTAGCCTGTGATCCTTTGCTGTCATGGCCTGGTCGGCCATGGCAGCCCTGTGTGTGTATGTGTGTGTGTCAAGTTGGCATCTCTCCCTGTCTTTAGTGGTTCCTGTTTTACTTTGGAAGGTCTGTCTTGTCTTCATTGTTTTCTGCTTTGTTTCCTCCCTCTTGTTACCTTGATTCCCTGCACCTGCCTCTCGTTTGTTCCTCTGTGTATTTAAGTCTTGTCTTTTCCCTTATCTGCGTTGGTTCATTAGTCTTTGTAGGATGTTACGTGTTTTGCAGTCTTGTCTGTTCCCCTCTTGTTGTCCTTCTCCTCACTCAGTCTCCAGAAGTTAGGTTAAGTTTGTACGTACTTGTATTTTTGTGTTTTCGACTTCTGGTGCTTTTGTATTTTGTGTTTTTTGTAGTGATGGCAAGATGAAGCATCGTGAGGCATTATACCACTTCAGCCAAATTGGTTCAAGAAAGGGTTTATTTCTTGAAGCTTCATATGCACATGACACCACCTACTGGTCAGGTTTATAATCACAGCCAGCTGAATCTTAAGATGTGATGCATTGAATTTATGTATCAGTTATGGCTCTTGCGAATGAGTGTGAATAACAAAATGTGTATGACCAAATAATTGTTCTACATAAAAGATCAAGTGCATAACAAAATATTGTTTGAATGTAATCTCTGTTATTTGTTTCCCAAAGTAGTATATGATACAGCATGCTGTGCAATTTCTTTTTTTTTTTTTTTTAATCATTTTAAGAAAATGACCTGAGCTTAGTTGGGCAGAGAACAGTGAAGTGCTTGTGGAACTACGGAGGGGCGCACTGAATATGCTTGTACAACCTGGACAATGATGACCATTAAAGGGGTGATTTTATGCATTTTTATTCAGAAATAGCAATTTTTCCACAGTTTTTGGTTTTAACCGATTCCTTTTTTTTAGACACAATCTCTCCAGCCTTGGAGAACACCCTTTCACATGGCACAGAGGATGCTGGGGTGCATAAAAATGTTTGTGCCATCATGTACAAATGGGGGTACAGTAATTTTTGTTTCTCCAAGTATGTCAATGGGTTTTCCTGCTGGTTTATATTTGGTTCGGCAAGGTAGCGCTGGACCTCCACAGTGGCATCAGCAGTGACATTATGAGTCCTCCTTGCCTCCATTACACTGGTGGCCAAACGATGCCACAGTTTGCTACCTAAGAGGAAACCACAGATCATGTTAGTAAGTGTTCTAATAGGAATAATTGATCTCAAAATTTAAAATTATAGACTACCTCCGGTGACATCATGAGAGGTGGAAGCCTGAGGAGTTTCCTCTCTGCCTTGTGTTGATCTTATGAAAGTGGCACACTCAGACGTCAGGCACTTCACGGCTTCGCTTGCTTTTGTTGGGCTGAAAAACCCAATAACCTTATATCTGGGGTCCAGGAGTGTAGTAAGGGACATGATGCTCATAGATTGTAAAGTGTGTAGCTTCTCCCTGATAAGTTGGTCTCCTATTTGTAATGCTGGTGGTGGTGGTGGTGGTGGTGGTGGTGGTGGTGGTGCTGTCTTTCTCATTTCATCTTGTAGACTTTGTTCAAGCATTAGAATGAGAGGTACCACTTTAGATGCAGACACTTTTTCTTCAGAGGAGAGCTCCACAGTGGCATCATAAAATGGAGACAGCTTTGAAAGGCACCCTCCAACAATCTGAAATTCCTCAGGTGTTAAGAAGGGGATGTCATGTTGCAAGCCTGCTAATGCTGCTCCTACTGGCTCCCTCAGCTCAACCAAACACTGCAGCATCAAATATGTGCTGTTCCATCTAGTGTCCACTTCTTGCATAAGTTTCATATTTTGCATCCCCAGAGATGCTTGCACTTGTGTAAGCTTCTCCTTTAAAGACAAAAGTGAGTAGGCCGTTAAATCACTGCAGTAGCAATACAAACTATAAGCTTTATTATATATTGGAATAAAAGGAAAGAGCATACCTTTGCAGAGGTGCTGCCAAACTCTATCCACACTCTGAACTGACCGCAACTCGCCTACAAAAACCCACATTTGGAATGGAGCCTGTGGTGTTTATAAAGCTGTCAAACCCCGCTCCATAATCTGAACCATTTTCCGAAGCAGTCACGTGGTACAGCCGGGCAGCGAAGCTTCGGACGTCATTGCTTTCGGCTCCTCCCCTAAACGAAGCAGGCCTCGATACGCGCTTCCCGGAAATGCCCCCTCCGTTACTCGATACACGCTTCGAAGTCTCGGCACGCTTTTGTAACATCAGTAGGTTTTTTGCAAATAAACCCTTTTGCTTGGTACTCCCGCTCCTGGGTCCTCCCTCAACCATCCCTGCAAAACATGACACTTTGCTGGTTGTCTACCACACTTTCCTGTCTCTTGGCTTTCATTAATTTAAAGTGTAATCTTGAGTGTTTATCAAAGCAACAACACTGCTGGAAGCCAGAAATCCTGAGTTGCCAAAACATGAAAATACGTCAGACAGGCAGTCACAACTTGGTGAATGAGTCTATTTGATTAACTGAAACAAGTGATTTGGTACACCAAAAAGAACTGCACTGCCCATCACTAGTTTGCATGTTTTCCTGATGCATGCATGGGTTTTCTTCCAGTATTAAAATTTCCTGACAGTCAAAAAATGTGTGTTTGGGTAATTGGTGAACCTAAGTTGAACAGAGGATTGAGTGTGAGATAAGAGTGTGCCTTTAAGTCTTGAAATTACTTTTGGATTTTATATGCCCTACTTTTTCATTTCTGTTGGAAAATTAGATACATTTTTATATGTCATGCTGTACAAGATGAGAGTTTATAAAGTAGCACTCACAAACGACAACAATAAATCATGCCTGGTGCCAATTGTCAGAATGCACTGCTCAGGATAGTGCTATGGCAGTATTGTGTTTTTCTATGACACTGGTTTGATTGTACAGGTATGGTATATCTGCTGGGCAACACTGCCTGACGCGCCTCCTCCAGCGCCTTGGGTCAGTTGCGGGGTCATCAGCCGGGGACCACCGCTCATTGGAGTTTCGCTCTCTTTAACCCCGGAACACCTCCTGGTGGCGGAGCGGTGGCAGGGACGTCTCCCTGCCACCCCCTGCAGCTGACCCATCTCATTGCCTTGACCCCCAGTCCTTATCCCTCCTCCTCAGCCACAACCAGAAGCTTCCCTTCTCGGCTTCCTCCGCAAGGGCCTTGATATTCCTTCGGAGCTCGACTCCCGTTGTTCCCACCTCTCGTAGCAGCTTTGTTGTTGACGTGCTGACGTAGCCCCGACAGCCTACTTCCACAGGGTAAATGGTAGTGGACCAGCCTGCCTCTTTGCACTCCGCAGCCAGCCCTGCATACTTGGCTGCTTTCCGCTCATAGGCAGCTTGGATTCCCTCCTCCCAGGGAATGGTGAGCTCAATGAGCATGGCGGACCTAATAGCAGCAGACTAAAGCACGATATCAGGCCGGAGTGATGTGGTGGTGATCTCACGGGGGAACTGCAGCTGTTTGCCAATGTCGGCCCTCATGCTCCAGTCCCTTGCCTGAGAGAAAACGCTCCGGCGGCCTCGTCGGCTGGTGTCTCCGCTGCCTTCCCCTGGCCTCACGAACCTTACAGGGAGCTGCTTGGCTAAAGGCTGGTTATTGGCCTCTTGCCTGCAGTTCTCCAAGACTTCAGCAAGCTTTGTCAGGACTTGGTCGTGCCGCCATCTGTAGCGCCCCTGCGTCAGTGCGATCTTGCAGCCCGACAGTAGATGCTGCAGGCTGACATTGGGTGCACTGCAGAGGGAACAACTCTCCTCCTTGCCAAACCACTGATGGAGATTTCTGGGGCATGGCAAAGCGTCGTAAGTTGCCCTGAGCAGAAAGCTGAGTCTGGCTTGTGGCATCTTCCACAGGTCGGCCCAGCTGGGAAAGCTTGTTGTGGACATAAATACACACCACTACTTTTAAATGGCTTAATTAAGACTGTATCATTGGCAGCAGAGAATGGCATTAAAGCAGACATCAGTCTAATTAAAAAGCTTAAAGCTTTCTGTGCTAATCACACCTGAATTTTTTTTAATTTAATTTGGTTTGTTTGTTTGTTTGTTTGTTTGTTTGTTTGTTTGTTTGTTTGTTTGTTTTATGCTCAGCACACCAAACTTTCTTCTGTTAATGTTTAAAACTTTATTTCCCTGTTCCTATCACCAAATTTTGGTCAAGCCAGGGGTGTCATGGCCTGGTCGGTCATGGCAGCCCTGTGTGTGTGTGTGTGTGTGTGTGTATGTGTATGTGTGTCAAGTTGAGTTATTAAAAATGTCTTTATTCGGTCAGAAATACTTTTGCTTGATTGCATTTAAGGAGTCAAGTAAGTCATGCCTCCAAGTAAAGCAAAATATGGTTTGTTAAATTCACTTCAGTTTATTTGAAATGCATCAATTCAGAGAAAATGTCACCACAAGGTACTTTTACAGAGAAAATAAAATAGAAGTTAAATTTAATTCTGGTTAATTAAAGTCCAACTTGGTTTACTTACAATGCCAAGTCATTGAAAAAACAAGAAAAAAATACTACCACAAAAAAAAACAGGCAAGCTAAGAAAAACCCAGATTGCATCAAATAATCTGAGCATTCACAAGCTACAGTGGAGAGAAAAATCTCTCTTTTAAAATGAAGAAACTTCCAGAGGATCCAGACTCAGTACAGGAGTTGAACAATGACTGTATTTACTGTACAACTGGACTAACTGTGGGGTCACATGACCCATAGATTTGTACAAAGAGTCTCTGAAGCTTCATTTTGCTTGAACTGTTGTAAAGAGGCAGAATTAGCAGCGCTTGTGCTCCTGCTGCACAGGATTCATTTCTTTTTCTTTGACTGCAGCTGGGATCAATTCTGAGAACTGAGGCACCTGTGAGTGCTCAAAAAGGTTGCAAAATGGGTCTGAATACTTACTAAATATAGTGACAAGTCGCTAAGCTGGCAACATTGCATTTTTCAGTAGATGTTTGTTACTCTGATGTTGATGTAAGTGCTCTGTGATTCAATATAATACACTGCTAGATCTGGGTTATTTATGATAAGATTATATAAGTAATAAAGCAGACCAATTAATTGATCAGATGTCATTTGATGCCGTTTGATTGACTGCTAGCCACTGGCTCTCCCATTGGCCATGACGTTGGCCATTGCTGTAATAATTTTATCTACTTAGCTCTCATCATGATATTGCATTTACCACTTTATATAATTTTTCATTATGGGATTCATAAAAATTCATAACGTGTTCACTTGTGATGGATGTGAATTTGCTCCTCCCTCGGCTTGGAAGAATTGCAGTGAGTTTCAGGAACTTGACTCTTTAGATGCCTTTAAAATCTTTTAAATGATTTGAAGGCAGTGATTCCTGGCTGCAAATACTTTGATCTGAGTTGTTCCTGTAACATAGATTTTCAATCTCAGTGTGCTTTTTCTGGTTAAATAAAGGTTCAGTTAAAACAAAACAAACAAACAAAAGGTCTAAACACATTTCATCACAGCAGTATAGCATGGCTCTGATGCTGTAATGGTGCATATTCAATTAAAGTCAGCTACTCTTTCTTTACTATGAGTTGATGCCAAATTCAGTTCAACAGAATTATAATTAAAATAATTATTTCCAGAATTCATCAGCAATAAATGCCCATGAACCTGCTTAAAAACCACACAATGAAGGTTATCATAATCATTGCAGAACATGCATGAAACTAATCAACTGTAGATGTTATGGGGTGTTCCTTGTGTGTAGTAACTAGTGATTTCAAAAGTTGTCCAAAAAAGAACAACTTGTCTCCCAGCAACATAACTGCCCAAGACTCCTATGATGCACATGGGAATCAATGGCTGGCAGTGCGATAGAAGAGTTTCTAAGTGCAAATTGAAAATCATACTTGCTATGAGAGGAGCATGTCAGAACATACAGTAGTAGCTCCCTGTAAATGGCTTAGTGTAACTGCAAAAGGGTCAGTGTTCAAAATAACCCCCCCCCCAAAAAAAATAAAAAATAAAATAAATAAAGTACCAATGGTTGGGAATGAAATGGGACCATTGAGAAATGAAAAAGGAATGATGGATGTATCATATAGTTTAAACCAAAAGTTTACATAAAAAAGGACAAATAACCTTTTCTTTCCCTCACTGTCTGACATTAAATAGGACTAAGTGTTATCTGTTTTAGGCTTAGTTAGAATGACCAAACTTATTTCTATTTGCTCAATGCCAGAATAATGATAGAGATTTTTAGGCTAGGATTGAGATCAGTGCTTGGTGATGGTTATTCCAAAACATTGACTTTGATGTCCTTAAGCTACTTTGTAATTAATGTGGCAGTATGCTTCAGGTCACTGTCCATTTAGAAGACCAATCTTGAGATGTTGCTTTAATATTTCTACATAATGTTCTTTCCTCATGATGCCATCTATTTTTTGAAGTGCAACAGTCCCTCCTACAGTAAAACACAAACCACAACATGATGCTGTACCCCCTGTACATCTTAGTTGGGATGGTGTTCTCAGGCCTGCAGCTTCCCCTTTTTCCTCCATATGTAATGATGATCATTATGGCCAAACACTCCAATTTTAGTTCCATCAGATCACAGGATATATCTCCAAAAATTAAGGTCTTTGTCCCTGTGTGGATTTGCAAACTGTAATCTGGCTTTTCTATGTTGCTTTTGGAGTAATGGCTTCTTCCTCGCTGAGTGGTCTTTCATCCCATGTCAGTAAAGGACTGGTTTCACTGTGGATAATGACACTCTCTTACCAGCTTCAGCCAGCATCCTCACGAGGTGTTATGCTTTTGGGAAACTGATTGTTGGAGTAATTGCCATGATTTAGGTCTCTTTAAAGATTCATAAATTCGTAGAAGGTTATTGTTGTGGGAAGAATTTCCTGTACCGGTCTGTGCTGCAGCAATCTGAAGAAGCCTCTGACGAAAGACACTGTTGGTAAATCATTGTGTTGTATCAAGGATCCTCAGGGTTGTCAATGATGTTTTTTTTATTTTATGAAGTATTCTCCTTTGCACAGTCAACTCCAGATATGTCCATGAGAGGATTGTTCCCACACTATGTCACAAAGCAGTCCACCAGTTCTCTGCACTCAGTCTTTTGTCCATTACTGATGCACCCTGCAATTGCAGACTCATCTCTGTATTTCTACAGATGACAAGACTCCAACTTGTATTGAAAGCCTGAGTGGACCAGAGTGAAGAGGAGTGGTAGGAGTATAGTCTCCTGTAATGGTCCTGTGCTGCTCATCAGATACCAATGCATTCATTCTCACAAACTGTGGTCTGTTTGTCAGGTAGTCAGTAATCCAAGTAATTGAAGAGGCATCCACCTGTGTCTTCTGAAGTGTCTTTCATAGGAAAGGAGGCTAGATGTCAAATCCACTGAAGAAATTGAAGAACATGATCCTCACAGTGCTGCCTGATTTGTCCAGATGACTGTGGGTTGAAGCAGGTGTATGATGCCTTCTTCAACTCCAACCCCACAATGATTATGAAATTGCTGTGGGTCCTGGAAGGTGATTGCTTGCTTATTCAGGTAGACCAATAAAAGTCTCTTCAGGACTTTGATGTGGGATTTTAGGCCTACATGTCTGTAATCATCAGGAGAAGAAGGATGACATCTTTTTGGTCCTGGAACAAGGCAGGATGTCTTCCACGGCACCAGAACCTTCTCCTGGCTCAGGCTGATGTCGAAGAGGTGCTGTAGAATCCCACAAAGCTGGTCTGGACAGGCTT
Organism: Hirundichthys speculiger; assembly: GCA_018398805.1. Classification (NCBI taxonomy): domain Eukaryota; kingdom Metazoa; phylum Chordata; class Actinopteri; order Beloniformes; family Exocoetidae; genus Hirundichthys; species Hirundichthys speculiger. The sequence goes on from JAGFBZ010001146.1 coordinate 352,907, forward strand.
TCAGAACTCTGGGGCTGACACCATCTGGGCCTACAGCCTTTTCCTGTTCAGTCTCCTCAATTGCCTCTTCAACTCATTGCTAGACACAGTCAGTTGGGTAGGGAAAGTGGAGGGGGCTCCTGCATCTCCTGATGTGGTTGGAGACAAAAATCAAGCAGAAATAAGGTCCATGACTAAGGTGGAAGATGAGACAGTTGAGATGTGACGGGGAAAACTGTGGGTCAAGGGAGGATGCTGAGCTTTTCTCTAAACTAAATGAGTTCAGTTCATCGTCTCTGTTCAGATTTCCATCTATCTGATCCTTCTTCTGCTTGAAGCATGTGATCTTCATTCCTAACCACACATTTCTTTCATTGTTCTACTAGAGCTTGTTCTCCAGCCTTTTCCTGTATACCTCTTTGTGGTCTCTGATCTTGACTTTCAGTCGTTTTTGTACTGACATCAAGATCTCTGTCTTCCTCCCTGAAGGCTCTGTTTTTCTTTGTTTGGAAGCTGTTATAGAAAAGTGGCCTTAGTTCACTTTAAGCCTGTTTGAATAATGTTAAGTCGATGCTCCGTGACTTTTCCTCTGGAATGTGAAATATCGTCACTCAGACATTAATCGTATGATTTTGTGACACATGGTCATCTGGAGAATCTATCTCAAGGTCCTGCCTGGTGTTTTAAGACGATTATTAAAAAGTATTTGGATCCGGTTTGCACACTGTCATTAGCTGAACAACGGCTTGTATGCGAGTAACTGATCATCTCTGCTGTATACAATGGGGATTAAAATCCACTTTGCACTCTCATCCGTGGTCAACTGTCTTGTTTAACTGTTGTATAACTGTTGTATGCCTCACCAGAAGCTCATCCGATTACTGGTAAAATGATATGTTTTACAAACAACAGTTTTTGTGAAACTGTTTGAGCTTTTTCAGGTCACTGGTGATCCAGTATATTACTGGGGAAGCACCTCACAATTCTGGTGGGGATGGTGTTGTCTACACAAAGGTTTATGTAGTCAGAAATACACTTGGCATTGATGTAATCTCCAAGTGGCTCATAGAGTGCATTCCAGTCTCAAAGCATCCCATTGATTAAAGAAGACTAAAGACTAAAGAAGAGCAGTCTTGATGCCAGAGTACTGAAGAACTATCGACCCATATCAAACCTGCCATTCCTTTGCAATGTCCTAAAAAAAGTAGTATATCAACAGCTTACTGACATTCTCCTGTCTAACGATGTTTTTGATAGTTTTCAATCAGGCTTCAGGCCCCACCACAGCACTGAGACAGCCCTGATCAAGGTGACAAATGATATTTGCCTGAACACAGACGCAGGCAAAGCCTCAGTCTTAGTTCTGCTCGACCTAAGCGCTGCCTTTGACTCAGTTGACCATGTGATCTTATTACAGAGATTAGAAGACTGCGTTAAACTGGTTCAGGTCCTATTTTAGGGAAAGGAAATACTTTGTTGAAATTGGTAGCTGTAATGTGTCCTACCACAACAATGCAGATGATACTCAGATCTATGTGTCGTTGACACCAGGAGAACATGGGCCTGTAGATTCATTGTGTCACTGCATCGAACAGATCAGTGTGTGGATGCAAAACAACTTTCTCCAGCTAAACTCAGACAAAACTGAAGTTATTGTTTGTAGCCCACAGAAACAAAGAGAAAGCGTTATCATTCACCTTGAGACTATCTCTCTAGAACCTAAAAATCAGGTCTGAAATATTCTAATGAAAGAACTTGTTTGTGGTTATTTTACACATGTTTGTAACATTTGCTGGTTGAAGAGGTCTGCACTCTGACTCACAACTTTTCTGTTGCTCTGTAGCGCCACACCTGGTCACAGGCTGGCACGCATAGAACAACAGCCATTTTGAGACTGATTGTGCTGTTTAGTCTTTATTTCCTGATTATCAGGTGGTGCCCCGTTTCAATCTATTATCTTTGTTAATAGGTTTCTTGTTATCAACAACTATTTCTCAAGACAGTTGGTAATAATCTCTTCCTAATTAAACGAGCACTTTTTATGCACAGCAGCACGAGAGCAGTAGAAAGGAATGAATTTAGCTGAAATTTCAAGTATCACTTTCATTTACTGACATCTGAGGGGTCCTTTAACAGGGTGTGAACAGAATATAAAGTAACATTGTCAGTGGTCATATTTCTAAGTGAGACAGGCCCTGAGTAGGAAAACAGCTATCTTTCAGTAATCGTCAAAAGATGACAGGATCTTTCACCATGTTTGACAGGAGATTACTATTCCACGAAGCACAAATGCCCCAAATCCTTATTGAAATACCTCATCCAGCCCTCCCACCAGAAACAAACAGGTATTCCAGATTCTCCGAAAGACAGTTTGAATAATAACTAAACCCTCGACCATCCTGAGGCCATCTGTTCACAGAGGTAAAGAAATAGGTTTCACTTCGTCCAGGGGGTAAATGCCATTCAACATCAGTTATGATCAAAGAGTCACAGGCTCTGGCCTTCTGGATGACCATGTGCAGGTAATTACATAGAATTGTGCTCTGAGCTGAAATGTCAGCCATGAAGTGGATGGGCTACATTAGGCACAAGTACAATTACTTGGAATGTTTGTACTTGTATTTACTGATCTAATGTAATGAATATGCCTCCATCTGAAAATGCCCCCCCCAAAAAAAATCACCTGAGCCTACGATGTTTCCAGTGAATCCACTAACTCATCTTGTGTACTTAGTTGGAAAAACAGCCACCCAGAGGACTCATAGTATCTGGGTTAACAGAGACCTTGGACTTATGATTCCCAATTTCAGTACAAAAATTGGAATCATTAACCGGGGTGATTCAGAAATCAACCACTTCTAACATTGACAAATGTCTGAGATTAATAAATATCAGCCTCCCTAAAATCCATTACTTTTATAATTATAACCTAAATTGACTAAATATATGATGATCATCTTTTCAAATATGAATGCAGGCTTGTGAAAATGTAATAACATTCACCCAGAAGATCACGAATAACTGTTAATTAAATTAATCTCTGATTGGAGTGACAGCTGACTGAAGAGATCAGAGCAACACAAAAAAGAAATCTGGGTTGTTAGCCCTGACCAGGATACCTGTGCAGAATAAATCTTCACATTAACTGAGCCACCCCTGCTTTCATGCAACTAACTGGTGGTTACGTTCTACCAGGATATGTAACATATCCCAGTTTAATCCCTTAGCTTGGTTTTATGCAACAGCCCTCTGACTTTTGGGAGTTCAGGGTTCAAATTCAATCACACAAGTTAAGCATGAAGCACCAGTAGGCACTAGGCATGATGGGGCATCACTTTATCTGCCTCTCTTCTTACCCTGATGTGCCTATCACTCTGGAACAGGGTAAATCTGGACTTATCAGACCACACAACCTTCTTCCATTGCTCCAGAGTCAAATCTTTATGCTCCCTAGCAAATTGAAGCCTTTTTTCCAGGTTAGCCTCACTGATTAGTGGTTTTCTTAAGGCTACACAGCTGTTCAGTCCTAATCCCTGGAGTTCCCTTCTCATTGTGCATGTGGAAATGCTCTGACTTTCATTATTAAACATAGCCCTGAGTTATACTGTTGTTGTTCTTTGATTTGATCTCACCAAACGTTTAAGTGATAACCGATCATGATCATTGAGGATTTTATTCTGCCCACATTTCCTCCTCAAAGAAGATGGGTCGCCACTATCCTTCCAGTTTTTAATAATGCGTTGGACAGTTTTTAACCCAAATTTGATAGTTTCTGCAATCTCTTTAGATGTTTTCTCTGCTTGATGCATGCCAGTGATTTGACCCTTCTCAAACAGACTAAAATCTTTTCCACAACCGTGTTTGACATGGTTGATAAGGAAATAAAAAGCAACTCATTGCACCAGCTGGGGTTAAATAACTTGTTCCCAGATGAAAGATAATCGCCCATGCAATTAATTATCCAATAGGAGGCTCGTACCTAATTACTCAGTTAAATCCAGGTGGCGACTTTTTTTGGCAAGGCAGTGTATTTTATAAATCTTGTAATGCCTCTTTTACAGTTTAAGTACATAGATGGACATGCCTGGCAATACTACAAAAATCACAAAAAAGTGACAAGAAAAAAACCCAAAACAAATTATTCTTAGAGACTTATTTCTTTTTGCTGATAATAGGAAGCTGAGATATACCAAAAATCAAGTTCTTACTTTTCTATGTGCTATAATACATATGAACAAAGCTACAACTGCAGAATTTTGATTTGAATTTATAGAGAAAAAGAAAGGTCAGACCACTGGGTCATTTTTCTCTATCCTGCTTTTTGTCAGAGTTTCTGCTGGTAACTCAAACTACCGGCATGGCTGCCTGCTGCCTGGCTTTTTTTTCTGAGAGTAAATTGAATGTAAGCTGGTGGGTCATAATTGTATGTGAAAATCTCATGCATCTTGTGCTCAGTAAGTGAAAGTTAGCAGACCTGATCATAATTAGCTGTTTGCTCCTTATAACAAGAGGCTAAATTTAGCCTCCTATGATAATGGCTGAATGTATTTTGAGTTGAAAGCAACACTTCATCAACCTTTCAACTCAAAATACATTCCACAGATTTTGTTATGATCCTTGTAGTGTTAATATTCTTCTAATGTTTACAGCTGATGCCTTGTTTAACATGTTTAGCATGGAAAGGCCTGGAGTTCTGTATTTGTTTGTTGAAAACAGTGTGTTTACATTTAAAAAATGTGAGGAAAATATATTTTGCAGGTGACAAAGTATGAATAAAATAAATTGTGGATTTAAAAAAGTGTGGTAGTTGTATTTTGTATTAAAGCACTAAAAAAAAATCATTCACATTTTGGATCGTGAACTGTGTCACCAGTTTTTTTGGCCCTAGTTTCTTGAGGTAATGATAATATATAGGTGCTCTGGTCAAAAGATACAGCACATTTTACTAAGGCTATATTCACACTGCTGGTCTTAATACTCAATTCAGATTTTGTTTGCCAAGATTCAGTTTTTTGTGTGGTTGTTATTGGTACTTTAAATGTGACCTATGTCAGACTCGAGTGTGAACTGGCCACTGCTTTGACGTGACTGACATGCGCAAAAAGATAAAGTGCCATCAAACACACTACATCTGGTGTACAAAAGTAATGTAGCAGCAGCGAGCCTGAATGATTTATTTTTGAAGCTTTTGTGCAGTGAAAGTTGGAAAGCTCATCAACAAATTATAATGAGAAGAAGATGTAACAGGAGAGCAAAATGTATGTTTTTTTGTAGTCCAAGCTCCAGCCAATGCAGAATTTCGACATTATTCACATAACAGTGTCCTATTCTCACAGGACTACTATTAGCTGGACTAATATTACCTGGGGAACTGCAGAAACTCAAAAATGACTTTCCAGCATTGCTCTCCTTTTTCTCATTATAATTTGTTTATGAGTTTGTCAGCTTCACTATAATTCAGCACATTTGCACAGGATAAGTGAAGTCTGTTGTGATGAGACATAGCTTTTATTTTGATAAGGTCTCAGTCAATACTATTAGCATACGTCACACGCACTGCACGTCAGTCAAGTCATGTCAGAAATTCAGGCCAGATATGATAACGTGTATTGTGTTAAGCTCCTTCAGTAAAAGACATAAAATTACACTTCTTGTCCATCCATTTCCTGACATGGTGTCAGAAGTGGTCACGTTAAACGCTTCTGAAGAGAGGGAGAAAAAAGCGCAGCGAATTGTGGAGAGAAGTGGAGAGAAGTTAAGAAAAGCGACGAAAGGGAAGATGGTGAGAACAACGAGGGAAAATGCCAAAGTTCCACAAACCCAAAGCTTTCGACTTCACGTAGCCTTCTACATGGCCAATGTGGAAGCAACATTTTACACGCTTTTGGATTGCAACAAAACTGGACAAAGAGGACCAGGATGTGCAAGTAAATTCACTTCTGTATGCAATAGGCAAAGACGCCGAGCCTGTGTTTAGCAATTTAACTTTCACTGAGCAGCAGGAAGCGGATTACTTTGACACTGTAATGGCGAAGTTTGATGAACATTTTGTGCCCAAATGTAACGTAATACACGAACGTGCCTGTTTTCACCGACGCTCCCAACAGAGTGGGGAAAGTGTTGAGGCTTTTGTACGTAACTTGTACGAGCTTGCAGAGCACTGTGAATTTGGGGCTAGTAAGGATGAACAGATATGTGACAGACTAGTCATTGGGATAGGTGATGGTAAAGTGTCCCAGAAACTTCAGCTAGAACCCGAGCTCACGTTAGAGAAGGCAATCCAAATGGCTCACCAGTCTGAGCTTGTGAGAAAACAAACACAAATGAGAACGGACAGTGAAGTTAACAAAATTAAACACAAACAATTCGGAAAGTTTAAAAAGGGCTCTGCTGGGAAGTGGAAAGGTGAAAACAAAGAGAGAGCAATGGAGGGAAAGTGCACGGGGTGCAACAGGGAGCACGAGATGGGCGCGTGCCCTGCTCATGGGAAAAGGTGCCGAAAATGCAATAAGACAGGACATTTTGAGATTGTGTGCAAAACAAAGACTGTAAAAGAAATAACTGCACAAAACGAAAATGAGGAAACAATGGGTACTTTCTTCTTAAGATCAGGTTTGTGATGACAACAGTGCGGATGAAAGATGGCACGTTGATCTCCCAATCTCACTAAGCTTCGAAATTGACACTGGGGCAGATATAACAGTCATGTCACACAGCTCATACCTCAGTCTGCCCATGCGACCAGCCCTGTGCCACACAGCAGCAGACGTGCGCAGTCCTGGTGGCAAGCTTCAGTGCATGGGAAAGTTTCTGGCTACCACTGAACGAAAGGGGCAAAAATATATAGTTTTTGGATATTCGTAGTCAGTGGCACGTGCACCAACAATCTACTCAGCCGTGCAGTAACATGTAAGATGGGACTGGTGCTGAGAGTGGAGGAGCTGGAGTGTGACAGTGTGTTTGGTTTGCAATTTAAAACGTCCAATGTCACCAGTCAAAATTGAGCTCAGAGAGGACGCTGAGCCCTACAGTGTCACAACCCCACAGCGTGTCCCCTTCTCACTGCTCACAAAGGTGGAGCAGGAGCTAGCACGCATGCAGTCCTTGAGTATCATCGAGGAGGTGAAAGGGGCCACAGACTGGTGTGTGCCGATGGTTCCAGTGGTGAAGAAGAATGGTTAAGTCAGTATCTGCGTGGACCTGAAGCGACTAAATGAGCCTGTTCGGAGAGAGAGGTTCATCTTTCCTACACTAGAGGATGTGGTGCTGACATTTGTCAGGGGCCGCCGTCTTCCCCTGGATCCAGCCAGCCAGAGGCTGATGACCTTCATTACTCCAATAGGGAGATTCTGTTTTAAAAGACTGCCCTTTGGAATTACCTCTGCTCCTGAAATATTTCAGAGAGAAATGAGCACCCTGCTACATGAACACAAAGGCACAGTAGTGGTGATGGATGATATATTAGTGTCAGGAAAGACTAAAGCAGAACACAACAGCAACCTAAAAGCTGTATTGCAGACAATCAAGGCAACAGGGCTTAAGCTCAACAAAGACAAGTGCCACTTCACGCAGCCAGAGCTACGGTACTTTGGGCATGTCATTGGAGCTGATGGAATTAAGCCTGATGGTGACAAGGTCAAAGTGAAAACCGACATGCCAAGAATGTCAGTGAACTCCGCCAGATGCTGGGTATGGTGAATTACCTGGCCAAGTTCTTGCCGCACCTGGCCACTGTGCTGCATCCAGTCACCTACCTGCTGAGGGGTAATGTCCAGTGGGTGTGGGGTGCCGCCCAAGAACAGGCCCTCAAAAAGGTGAAGCAGATGCTGGTCACAGCACCAGTGTTTGTCTACTATGACCCCAGCAAGCGGACAGTGGTGAGTGCAGACGCCAGTAGTTACGACCTAGGAGCCACCCTTCTCCAAGACCAGGGACATACAGAGATGACAGAGATGACATGACAGAGACAGAGCACAGATACTCTCAGATCGGGAAGGAGTGTCTGACGTGTGTCTGGGCATGCGAACGATTCTCACATTACCTACACAGCATGGAGAGCTTTTGTCTAGAGACCGACCATAAGCCGTTAATACCATTAATCAACACCTATGACCTGGATAAAGCACCACTGAGATGCCAGCGCTTACTAATGTACCTCATGAGATTTAATGTGAAAGGAGTGCATGTGCCAGGCAAACAACTCATAATTGCAGACACATTGTCCCGAAACCCACTGAAAGTCAGTGACGTGTCAGATACTGACGGGGACGTGAAAGCATACGTTTAAGCGGTGATGGCTACCAGACCGGTGTCGGATGAGAGACTGGAGAAGATCTGAGGGGTGACCCTCCAGGATGAGGATCTCCAGAGAGTCACCCACTACATCCGTAATGGCAGGACAACTTTAATGTCACAGGTACCATACACGCTCCAGGGCTACCACAAAGCGAGAGCTCACCTTTCTAAAGCCAACGGCTTGCTGCTGTACGACGAAAGAATCGTCCCGGGGTCACAGGGGATGGAGGTGCTGTCCAAGCTCCACGAGGGTCACTTCGGCTTGACAAAGAGCTGAGAGAGAGCCAAGATGTCTGTGTGGTGGCCGGGCATCGGACCGGACATCACCAGGTGCGTTTCAACCTGTGAGTTTTGTATCACAAACAAACCTGCTTAGAACAGAGACATTAATGACTACACCATTACCCAATGGGCCATGGAAGAAGATAGCTGCTGATCTGTTCGAGTTAGATGGGAAACAATACATAGTCACACTGGACTATTATTCCTGTGACATAGAGATAGCCCACCTGCTATCCTGGACACCGTAAACCTGCCTGCCGTGTGTGTGGGAGTGAGCCGTGCTGTGAACACTCAGACAGCTGCTCTTGGTGAGCTGAACCGAAAACTGGAAGTGATTCTAGTGACAGTTTTTGAACTCTCTGGCGAAATGGATTCGATCCTGGAGAAGTTGCGAGTGCCGCTCAGGGAGAATTGATCTGTAATTCGGACAATTGGAGTTATTCCCGCCAAGATGAATCAGCAAGAACTGAAGGCAGACAAAATTATGTCTGTCTGACCCAAACATTCTTCTCTTATCTGAATCTGGCTCCCCTAAAACGAAGCTCGCCTCCAAGGCCAGCCTTCGACCTACTCTCTCCTGAATATTATGACGATTATTATGACTTATGAATATTATGACACATACACATGCACACACACACATTTCCCGCCTACCTGCCCAACTGCCTCCGCTGGCTCCTGGCTGTTTTTACCCCCCCACGCTTGACGGACTGGGCACTGCATGCAGCGAGTGCACGGACTGTTTGGCTGGACACCCCCCTCCCCCCACCTCCCACCCACCTCTCATGTCTTAGCAAATAAGCATAGACAAACTTAAGACTATTTGTTGAGGTTTTTTTTTTGTGAATCTCACAACATGCCCCTCAAGGACATGTTGTGTGAGACACGTTTTTTTTACCCTCTCCCCCTCCTCTCCCCATGTGATCGTATTTTCCTCTGATAAGGGGAGCGCTGCTACAAATGGCTGCTGACCCCCCAGACACTGTCGACTCCTGTCTAACATGTTGTTGTTTGTTTCTGTATGATTTCTTGGACGTTGTACTGGAAATGTAAATTTCACTGTGTTGGGACGCTGGCTCAGTGACAAATAAAGGCATTCTTATTAACCTGCCTAGTATAACTAGTAAGAAAGTGATCAATTGCCCCAAGAGCATGTTTGTACGCTGGGGTATTCCCCTCTAGATCAATAACTGATAATGGCACACAGCATGTCAGCAGAGTTCAGTGAGTTCAAGAACACCTATGACGTTGTGGGAATTATAATTGTGCTTGCATATTTGGACACGTATATTAAGAGTTGTTAAAAGGTCTGCCTTTGCAGGTCTGCAGGTCACGGGCTGAGCTAGAGTCATAAAGTTGCAGGTAATAAAAAGACAACTGGACTGTGTCAGGGTGATAGGTTCGTATTAGAGGAAGGAACTGTTTTGGCACAATGGGGGAGTTTGCTACCATAAAACTGATTGTATCTAGCCAAATGTTTTATGCCCTGCATGTGTCAATAAAACCAGCCTGTGAGCTGCAGAGAGTCAGAAATCAGCCGGACGAGCAGGAGGACAGACCGCAGGGTCTGTCAGCTGATTTCTCCCTTTGCAAAGGCGAAACTTGAGAGTGTCATGACTAATTTTGAATTCAAATTAATCTCACTTTGAGTCCACAGATTAGCAGTCCGGGGAAGGTCAGGTTGACCACAACAACGTCCAGCATACAACATCAAGCCCACACTACCCGCAAGTGAATGGTGCTACAGAGCGAGCGGTGCAGACTGTCAAGCAGATCTTGCGCCAACCAGACCCACACTTGACGTGGATGAATTACAGGGCCACCCCAATTCAGTCTATTGGACAGAGCCCTGCCCAGCTTGCAGTTGGTCGCCAGATCCAAGCGAGAGTCCCTACTCTCACAGAACATGTGCAGCCCCGCAATGTCAATCTTAAGCAGCTGAAAGCAAAAGACAGACAGACAAAGCAGGCCTACAGATTCCTCTACAACAGGAGACACTGTGTGCATGACCTTCCAGCTCTACTCCCTGGTCAGCAGGTAAAGGTCAAGCTTGATGGGGAAAAGGGATGGGCACCTCCTGGTGTGCTCGTCTCCAATATACCAGAGCCACGGTCATATGTGGTGAGGACTGAGCAAGGGACAGTCACACGTCAAAACCGGCGTCATCTGCAGCTCATTCCCAGAGCAGCCCATCCTGGAGGGACAGACATCGAAAGTGACCCAGGTTTGTGTTAGGATTTGAATTAGCTTAAATATTTTTACTGCACATTTAGCTGTTCAAATATGAGGACAGAACTTTTATTGTTTTTAGGAATGTTGGCTGTCTTTAGATTTTAAGACTGAGCCCCAAGTTGTGTTATCTTTGAAAAACTCTTCCTGTTTTATATGGTTTATGACTGGGGCCTCTCGTTCCCTCAACAAGCTACCATCCTTACTTCCTGAGCAAGACAATCAACACACAGCTATCAGACCCATCATTTGGACTCAGCAGACAAGAATTCTCAGGGGGGTTTAAGACCCCTCCTTTTTGTGGTTATAAAGTGAGAGAAATCCAAGACTCAGTGTGCATTTATTTGCATTTCATGGTGTCAGTGTCAAAAAAAATATTCTGCATGGCATAATAAAGCTGCACCAAAAAAAAAAAGATCAGATTTGGGTACATTTACCTGCGGTCTTTTTTCTTGAACTGTGTACTGCTGTATTGCAAGAGTTGGTACCAGCAGAGAAGCCAGGTCGAAAAAACCCAGCACTTAGCTGTTTTTAGCTATGTTGCCTTAGCTTTTGCTAACCCAGGATAATACTTCATATTAATTTCTTTTCCAATTTTTTCCCTGAACATCCTCATTTCAAGTTTCATTACTTGAATGAAACAAGTGCTGCTGGCCCATGACTCAGCAAGATGAGATAAAAAGGCAGAGATCCATGGCTAAGCTCAATGCAACCCCCTGGGAGCAGAAGCTAAGGTCTGCCATAGGCTTCAACGCACAGAGACCTGCCAGGACCCTGCATAATTCTGCTTGGAAGAGTCCTGAAAAGATTTTCCATGAACAGCTCATCTCTGTCAGCCAACTGCTCTGTTGGTCTAATCCACAGAGCTGTTGCCTGGCTCAGCTGAAAGAGCTCCAGGCTTCAGCTTTGTGCAACTGACCAGCACACAGCTTAGCTGTTCGTGAAAAATCACTTGAGGACTCGTCCAACTGAATTATGCTGGGACCTACAGTCAATTATCCGGATACAGGGACCTCCGGTTTTAAATATTATTTCAGTGGTGACATGAAATAACTTCTGCCATTAGCATGGCTACGCTAAGCTCCGTCCTTCGATCCAGACCAACCATAGCCAGTCAGGGTGGTCAGTTAGCACAGCCCATACAAGCAAAAGAGAACATATTCTCTTTAAAATATGACCATGATCTGTTTTTATTCACAGGTCAAAGTCAATATGATGCTAGGTGCTTAGAGGCTAAAATCATAACAGCAATGGCTAGCTGTCTTAGCCAATGGCAGAGCCAGTGGCTAGCTATTGATGAAACAATCTCATCTGATTGGCCAGCTTTACTGCTTAATATAAATTTATCTGATGTGGTACAAAAAAAAATTCAACCTCCATACAGCTGTCATAGGATGTCAAATCTAACGATAGAAGACAAAGAGGACAAAACCGATCTTTGAACCTGGCTGTAAATATGTTAAATTCTGCTAGGCCATTTAAACATATCAGTCAATGGGGATTTGCTCTGTTTTGGAGCTAGCACCTAATGGTCAATCAAGGAACTCCAATAAAAATTATCCTCTCATTGACTTCAATCTGGAAGTGGGATGGTTTGTGTTTGGTGTGAACATAGCCTTGAGCTCTGGCACTGTGGACTGTGGTTAAAGGTAAACATTATCTATTATGTCCTTGTTACTATCCAAGTAAGTGAAGGTTTATGTTATGCATACATGTCCTATGGACTTGTAAAATGTGTCTCCAGTCGTCTCATATGTTTTGTCTAGTTGTATTCTGTTGCGTTTTGTCAAGACCATTGTGCACTGATTGCTCGTCGTCATTTCTTCTTTGTCTGCTGAGATGTAAGGTTATGACCATCTTTGCATGCAAATTAATATAATATTCACTAAACCCCAGTCATTGCCAAGTCTTTTTATTTAAGTTTTACCTTCAGTCTTACTCAGATATTTTGATCACCTAATTGGTCTAAAATAATAGCAGTGTGTTATTTTTTGGCCACAACATAGACTTCACACTAAATAAATGTACAAAATTAGAGGCAGTTTCTGATCTGATGCATTATCCATACCCAGTTGTGTTACAGTCAGTCAGACATTTGTGGCATCAATTGCAGCTTCAATAAAAATAAAAATAAATAAAAAAAAAAGAAAAACCTCTCTATGTTAAGACAAAAACTAGTGACTGGATACGTTCTACAAGCAGCATCCAAGGTGTTTTAAATCAGTACACAATCAATGCCACAAGGTTGTGTTGTGAATATTAACATTTATGTCCGCGTGTACTTAGCAGGAGCTCTAAAACAGCCTTGTTAAATGTGTTATTCTTTCACTAAAATCAGCTTAATCCTCGAGTTTCATATTAGTTTAGTCACTGATCACTCATCTTTTCTAACATGATTGTATTAATCATCCATATCTAAGGGTCAAGAATTAAAATGGCAGTGTGTTTTTATTGATGGATAGATGGAAATAAAAATCCATTGTGGAAGAGGGATGTTAAAAATTAGCAATTCTTCAAATTGAGCTCTTACAATTTATTCAGCCAATGTAAAGTGTAGAAAAATACAAAAAAGACTGGCTTCTACAACGAAGACAGCCATGCAAAACTGACCTCCAAATCCATCCCAACTACTTCAGGAAGCTATTATAACTACTCTCATGGTCTCTTGACTTAAATATCAATGAAAGTCAATGTTGGATGTCTGTGTTAACATTTAAAGAACGTTTGCTCCCCAGAAGTGCCTGTACAGTATGTGACTAAGTCAATATGAAATAACTTTGTGATCCTTCTGTGTACCTGGGTCCAAGCTGTTCCACATGGCTGTAAGAACAATGCATCTTCTGAATAGTACACATGCGGGGATGGAATCTGATATCATTTTAAAGAACCTAGTAACCCAGTTCCTATTTCACTCATTGAATGTGGATCAATTTCTGATTAAACATTTTTCCGATGGAGAAATAAATGCTTTTTTTTCTTGTTTTATTATTATTTTTACTACAGTGATCCCTTATTTTTCGCGGTTAATGGGGACCTGCGCCCCCCTGCGAAAATCAAAATCCGCAAACTGGAGCCGGAGTCCCCCAAGACTAAGTAATGTGTTTAAAATATGTTTAAAAACCGCAAAAAAGTGGCGAGACACTGCAGCGACACAAGACAAAGGCTCAACTGTGGTCTTTCTGTTACCTTCACAGCCTCTGGTCTCCGAACCATAGTAAACAAACTGCTGGTATTATGCTATTTTTGGCGCACAACATCCTGTGATGCTTGGGTGATGCGTCTTGGTCAATTAGCGCACAGATTCTAGAGTGCTGGGCCGTCTGCATTTCTCATGTTGCTTACAGGAGGCTGTGAGTCATCGTTTTTGACGTTTTGCTGGCAGCTGCAGCCTCTCGTCTACTGTGGGGTGGTTTTCCAGAATTTCCGCGTTTTTTGCTTGATTTTTTTATTATATTAAATATTTCTGAAAAATCCGCAAATAACTGAAACCGCGGAACCTAAAGCCCGAATTAGCAAAGGAACACTGTATTATTATTTTTAGTTGAAACTAAAGACATATCTAACATTTTTATTGTATTAGTCTCTTAATGACACTGACATGATTAAATGAATACCTGTCTGTAAGACGTAAGCCACAGATGTGGAGGTGCTGACTCATTGCAGGGCTGTTACCAATTACTTCATTACTGATTTGTGGCATTTGTTAATTCTGTTCTGAATTATGTTTTCTTTCTACAACAAGGGAAACCAGCATCTGTTCCCCCTGTGAGACTGAGCTGCAGCTGCATAAGCCTTAGAAGTCAAAGCAACAAAGTAAAAAATATAAAGAATGAGACATTTATGAAATCCCATGTTTTGTATTGATTTGAAGACTGAAGTGAAACTGAGCAGGAAAAAGAAAAAAGTTTTATATATAGTTTATGGTTCAGTTTATACATCCCAAATAAATGAATAAGCTGTATTAAAATGTCATGATTGCTGTGTTGATATGGACAAGAGGAATTTTGTGAAGCCTGAGGAATTAAATAGTTTTCTTTATTAATTTGCCATAAAATATGATTTCATTTTTATCTAAGTCACAATGTTAAACAACCACAATGTACTTAAGCTGAGAACAATTATAATTTCTTCTGTCTTTATTGATCAAACTCAGAAAATTCACAGTGCTGGAGGAAAAAAGTGACTGAACCCACTAAACAGTTAATTCAATAACACTACCACTAATTTAGAATGGAATAGAAAGCCTTTATTGTCATAGACAGTTTAACAAAGTTGACAAGCAGTATTACAATTCCAGGCCTGGTTGCGAACCAGCCGCCTTCCGCTTCTGGTGTTCTTGGGCACGGCCCTCTGCGCCATCATCACTCCTCCACATAGACTCTCAGATCCACCTCTGCTTTCCCTTCCCCTCTGACGAGCAGCCTGGGTGTGGCACTGCACACCTGTTCCCATTCAACCATCAACACCAGTCTCTTCAAAAGCTCTGGATTCAATCTCACTCCTCGCCAGATCTTCCCATAGAAACACCTGGCAAGTATAGTGGCTCTCCAGCAAATTCTCCTTTCTTCACACTCAAAAAAGTATTCAAGAGTTTACCTGCTGTGGTAGCTGTGTTTGTTACCAGCTTCTCTTCTTCCTCCAGATCCCACCATCTGCAGTGCCACCTCCTTTCCTTCATCATTCCTTCCACTGGACTGTTGGTTTTGGCTGCCAACCCTCAAGTCTACCTTTGTTTTGCTACTGGGAAATGAAACTTTAGAGCTCCCTTTCCGTCTCCTGTGTGGTTGTATTAGGGTTCAGAAAACAACTCAATTCCTAACAAGCAGTTCCATAAATGTGCACATTTGCTCAGCACAATAAGAATAAAAAACATTCTAAGACTCAGCAGTATAAATATGAATACACAATAAGAAAACATCTGAGGTAGCTCATGTAACGACTGAGGTAGTTTATGTGCAAATATATCAGTGGAGCTTAGCATTAGTGAGTTGAGTACGGTGACAGCTTTGGGAAAAAAAGTTGTGCATGAGTGTATTTGTTCTGGCATGAATGGACCTGAAGCATCTGCCAGAGGGCAACAGGCTAAAGTGACTGAAACCAGGATGGGTGGTGTCCTTTAAGATGTTTCTGGCCCTGCTGAAATGGCGGGGGTTGTATATGTTGGTTAAGGAAGGCAGAGGGCAGCCGATGACCTTTTGTGCGGTATTTACCACCCTCTGCAGTCCTTTCCTGTAGGCCCCTTGCAGCTGGAGTGCTACACTGTCACGGCCTAGGTCAGTAGGCTCTCAATGGTCACGAGCAGCTGTGTGTTTAATCGCTCCTTCCTGAGCACCCTCAGCACTGTGATGTTGACAGACCAGGAGAGGTCAGCAGAGATGTGGACGCCGAGGAATTTGAAGGAACCAACTCGCTCTACACGTTCACTGTCGATGTACAGAGGGGCAGCTCTGTTCCACCTGAAGTCCAGGTTGAGTTCCTTGGTCTCAGTGATGTTCAGTTCCAAGTTGTTTGATGGGCTCCACTCAGTTTCAGGACCTCATCTCTGTAGGCAGCCTCGTTTCCCTCTACAATCACCCCCACCACTTTTGCGTCGTCAGCAAATTTGACAATGATGTTCTCTGGGTGGGTGGCACTGCAGTCGGATGTGTAGAGAATGTAGAGTAATGGGCTCAAAACACAGCCCTGAGGAGCACCAGTGCTGAGAGTTTGGGAGGAGAAGAGGTAAGGGCCCAATTTCACCTGCTGGGGTCGGTTGACCAGAAAGTCTTTTATCTAGGAGCAGGTGGATGATGGGAGGCACAGGTTTGCTACTTTGGGGATCAGAATGTATGGTATTATTGTGTTAAAAGCTGAGCTGAAGTCAATAAAGAGCATCCTGACGTAGCTCTTCTGATGTTTCAGGTTGACTTAGCACTTGGGGGGACTTTGATGTCTCAAAAGCAGTTTCTCGAAGCACTTGTTATTGACTGGGGTGAGTGCTATGGGGCGGCAGTCACTGAGGCTGGTTGTGTGTTTCTTTTTACGGATTGGGATGATTGTGGCAGATTTCAAACAGGGTGGGATGACTACTTGTTCCAGAGACAGATTGAAAATATTGATGACCGGTGATAGCTTATAATTTCAACAGAAATACATGCTAAGCGAGTTTTTCAAATAGCATGTCTGAAGAGCACCATGGCAATCTGAAATGGTACTGGGAAAATTGTTTGTGGACTAATGAATAAAAAGTCTAATTGTACAGGAATATTCCTCAGCATTATGTATGGCACAAAAAAAGAGAGAAGTTTACCAACTCAGAGTAGCATAAATCCTGCCCAGGGACCACCATTTAAGGAGATGTAAAAAAGTGCAGACCACAGCTTTATTCACGTGAATCTTGAAAACATAAGGTTTACCTTATTAAGATAAATGTGTTGTATTTCAATTTATCTAATTGTTTAAAATGTATGGTCTAAAAGTATTGGCATAAAAAAAGTATGAAAATAACAGTTCATATAATGCATTAACATTGTAAAGTCAGAGAATGAGAAGCAATATTTAACATCAATCTCTACACATGGTTGGAGCCAGGAGTGGATTTTGTTTTTATCTATTGTCAGATGCCTCTAGTTTATTCAGCATCTGTCAGACAGAGTCTGTCACTGGTCCAGCTCTCAGTTTAAAGGGTCCAAAGTTGTGGTCTGGTGGGATGTAACCCTGCTAGATTTCCTCAACTTCCTCAACTCAAGCAGGTGGCGATGTCCTGATCTGGGGAGCCCTGGCCCAAGCAGCCACAGCCCAAGCCTCTGTCCTCTCCCAGAGCCCAAGCAGCTGCAGCCTCAGTCCTCATCCCTGCTGCAGCCGGACCAGTCTTCGGTGCTGCAGCAGGAGCTGCAGGTGCCTCCGCCTCCGTCAGAGCCCCGGCCAGCACTGCAGCAGTAGCAGCCGCCGCCAGAACTGCAGCAGGAGCTGCAGTCACCTCCGTCTCCGCCAGAGCCCCCACCAGAACTGCAGCAGGAGCAACCGCCTCGTCTCTGCCGCCAGAACTGCAGAAGGAGCTGCAGCCGCCTCAGTCTCCGCCCTGGCTCCTGGCTCCACCGCCACTGCCGTCCGCCACCACTGTCTGTCTCGTCAGCTCCTGTCTTCAGTCCGCTGCTGCCGCTGCCGCTGTCCGCTGTCCGCTGTCTGCTTCACCAGTCCCTGGCTTCAGTCCGCCGCCGCTGCCATACCCCGGAACTGTCACTGCCTTCTGCCTGGACTCCCGCCTTGACTTTTCTCTTTGGGCCTGGGGACCTAGTGACTCTTTTGGTTCCCTGCCTTCCGGCCCCCTCCCCCCTTCCTGAGGCTGCTCCCCTCTCTTGGTTTGTCCTTGTTTTTTTTTTTTTCTTAGTAAGCCCCAAGTATCTGTAACTAATGGGCTAGAGTAACCTTTAAGAACCTTAAGTTGTTAATGCAGATGCCCTCCCAAATCTTTATCTTTATGAGATGATAAACTTAATGTCCACCGCAACGTCTTATGATACTTTGCATTTATTAAAACATGGTTGGCAGGGTTAAGCGGCAGCATTCATTGATTATACATTATAAAATAACCCCGGATTCTTACTCTAAACATGTCTAAATTCATCTGAGGCTTTCTGTTTTACTCACCTGAGATTGTGTGAGCTGGTTCGGGGCTGAGCAATGTGGCCAAATCGCTCGATCCAGAAACTGCAGGGCGAAGGAGTCTGGGTGTGGTCGTTCCAGGTACAGGTTCAGTGTTCTGGAAAGTCCCCAGCATTCAATCCCCTGCTAAGCAGTGAGCTGGGAAAGTCCTCAAAGTTCCAATTTTAATTCTTCAATTCTTTGGGGATATTGGTTAAACTGTTCTGTTGTCTTTTTTCTCTGTTATCAGCCAGAAGAAAGTCTTTGGAAAGTCCCTCGATGTTGAATCGCTTCGCTGATCTCACATTGGGGTTGGGGTTACTCTTCGGAATCCGCTTCTGCGCCGACTCTCTGACGGATTAACCCCATTTGTTCCCTGAACTCTCTTTTTAAAACCTTCTCGCTTCAACACTCCCTTATCCTAGCCCTAATTCTTCCTTTTTATGGTATCAAATGAAATAACAGGTCAAGATTGGTAACACAGTGGATGCGTACACAGTTTACCTCCCATGACATCTGCCACACCTGAGGCTCAACTTTTAGAGGTCCCCCGATGTTATACTAGAGAATGGGCTCAGGCCACCATGACCTGTCTATTGAATAAGTGTCCTGCCATGCTTCTAATATTTTTACTTAGCACACACTCAAAGTTTAATTGATTGATTGATTGATTGACTGGTTGGATAATGTTAAGTCTATGTGCCCATGACTTCTCCTCAGGCGTCAGTCATATAATTTTTGGAATATGTAGCTGTCTGGAAAAGTTAGCTCAAGGTCCTGGTGTTTTTCCAGACAACTGCCAAAAATAACTGCACCTTGCTCAGTCATTGTCATGTGCAGACAGCGGCTCCTCTTGTGTGTATGTAGGTGAGCATCATTATTTTTGAATCAACACCCAACATGATACGTTTACTCTACAGCCTGGGCTGCCTGAACTGGATCTGACTAGATAGTTTGCAGTTTTTCCCTTCCTT
This sequence comes from Hirundichthys speculiger, assembly GCA_018398805.1. NCBI lineage: Eukaryota > Metazoa > Chordata > Actinopteri > Beloniformes > Exocoetidae > Hirundichthys > Hirundichthys speculiger. The sequence goes on from JAGFBZ010001146.1 coordinate 372,289, forward strand.
TTGTTGTGTCTCTGGGGTCAAGGTCCGCACTACTATTTGGCTGGCTGAGTGTGTAAATTTAAGCGAAATTTAACCTCTCAAAAGAAACTAATTATCAAACCCAAATTTATGCTTTATCCCAAATATATTTCCCCACTTATTTTAGCTTTTTCATTAGAGAAATTAATACTTTTATGGGGACTTATTTCCTTATATACTCCAAAAGCTTAAAATTACTAACATTTTCCTAAATGCTGAAACATATGCAAATTTTGTTCTGCTCATAGTTTATGCATTAATCTATACTGCTAAAATTCCATGAATGAGATCCATTGTGTTTATCTATTATTGTCTCTTAAATTGCTTTTACTTTTTATGGCAAAATTAATGTAGAAAACTAGGTAAAGCAATACAGAGCAAATTTTTAATTTTGAGATTTTGAGCACCCCCTACAGGCGTCTGTGTGAAGTAGTTTTAACGACAGTTCGCATTCTTTGTTCAAATGTGTTCACAAGCTGGTACATAGAATCACTGAGAAAGGCAGTCCAAGGGAAAAAAAAAGATCTCGACTCACCAGGTAAAACAGTAAGACTTTTACACAAATATCTATGAATAATTTTATGACAGCGTAATTTAATTAAATTCAACTTTATTTTTACAATACAAATTATTACTATCATTATTGTTACAATATCACTACTATTACAGTACAAATTGTTTCTTAGTGCTTTTCAGAGACCCAGAGCATGATAGTTGGTATCCTACAGAGACATATATAGACATGTGTAAGTAAATGCTGGGGTGATCAGAGGGTGGAACTGCAGGTTAGCATGTAGCTGGATATGGCATGTAGCCATATCCAGGAAAAAAAACAAAGGAGGGGACGACACAAAACAGCACAAAAAACTATAAGAACAATGAAGCACAGTTACATTAATGAGGTGCTCCTAATGAACAACTATGGTTTGAGCTGAAGGAAGAAGAGGAAAGAAAGGGAGAGAAGAAAGGTGAGGACAGCTCTCACCAGATCATGTTGCTGTCCCCTGCAGTGTAGCAGCATAATGTTTTTCCAATGGCAGTCAGTGATACATCCTTGGATTTCTCTAGCATTTTTGAGTCATACACACAATATTCCAACTTATACAGGGTTATGCAAAGATGTAAACAGCGTTCCACATGGCTCATTCTTTTAGCCATTTTGCAGACAGCCCACATCAATATTCACGTGCAACATACATTTCCCTCAACCAAGTTACTTTTGTTGCTGGTTACTGCTGCTAATAACTGAAAAACTAATGTTAGTCTTTGTTAAATACACAAGATGACACCTATTTTCTAGTGGATAAACGTCTAATAAATGAAAAATGTGTCACCAAGTTTTTTTCTCAACCGTGCCTAAAGAAACCATAAAATACAAAATTGAAGACCATTTTATGTTTAAAGGTAAACTTATCTATCCAGCAACAACAATGAGAGATCTGCATCCAGCTGGCACACTGTCTTCTAATTTATGTTCTTGCTGCAAAGTGAAAGCCTGTCTGAGATTTACTCTCTGATCTCTTGCACAGTCACTCTCGTTTTCTCGTTCTCAAGTTGTCTGTTATTACTTTCTTTGGCGTCTTAGTCGCCTCTTCCATGGTGTTTGCTGTGAAAAACTGAACTAGCTCTGTGAGCTAGCCCCAATTTATTGTTTTATATGTGACATAGTGGCATAAAGTAATATGCAGGCTCTCATGAGAGGAGGTCCCATCCTGGAATTCAGAAGTTGCTTTCTCAGTTTCAGTTTCTGTATCAAAACCAACCAGCCCTGGATGGTTTTGATAGCTCAATAATAGTTCCCAAAATAACCAAATGTTTCCTTTATATTACAATTGAAATCTGATATTTTATGATAGTTAATTTGTTCTGCTTTAATTCAAAGGGGTTTACATACTTATGCCTACCACTGTACAAATGAGGAAAGAAGTCATGTTTTAATTATTAAAAAAAAAACATTTAATACATTTGCATTGACTTACCTAATATCAAAACCCCACATTAAATGCTACCTTCCTTAGCTTTGTCGTGGTTGCTCAACACTATTTGCTGTGATAAATTCTCAAAGTAATTAACCCCAAATTGCCATCCATAAGCACCTCTTAATCTCGCAAATTAATCATTGTAATCAGATTCTCTTCTTTCGTAATGCAGTCTTTTGTTTTTCTTTGTCCTTCCTTTACTACCTTCATTGTGCCCTGGGATGATGTATCATTAATTTTGCCACATTTTTTCTTAAAATAAAATCTCCTTTGACTATCCCTATTTCACTAACAGGATTCACTTGTAGTCGACCTCGGGTAGTAAAGTTTATGTTGCCTTTCCTAAAAGTTTCCGTCTTTGAGTTCTTAGGATTTCGGACTGTGGGTTTTAGCAAGAACTTAAATGTGTAAGACTGGTAACGATGGCCTGACATGCTTCTAGGCTTGAATAGTTTCTTAACATACCCGAAGGATTCAAATTAATGAGAGCCAAGGTCATGCTGGCTACTGCTATATTCATGCTAATGAAGGTTTTGAACACCTCTGTATATAAATGACAAATACTGCATTGAAAAAAAAGACAACAATAAAAAATGCGGTTCTTTTATAAAAAAGAGAGAAAAAAGGACTATCTTGGACCCAGACTCTTTAGGCATTCCACAGATAATGGAACACCCTCAGGTAGGACATGTCCTGTTGTCTGTCTCCTGGATATGTAATGATAATGGTACAAACCTTGAATGGATATGATACAAAAGAAAATGGCTTCTGTGGAGGTTTTTTTTTTTTTTTTTTTTTTGCATTTTAACAATTATGGTCATCATTTTTTTCATTTGGAGTGATGACATTAAAAGAAAAAAAAACAATATAGCTTGGAATTTGATAGATTGTTCTTCACTATGTGATTTCAGTCAAGAATGTAATATGTGTTAATCACATTCAGAAACCCATTGATGAAGTTGGAAATAATTAAAAAACACTCGGTTAGCTCACAATTTATTTCTCATTTATACACAAAAATGAAACGTGAAAATGTGAGTTTCACAGATTCACTAACAGTTTTCCAATGGCCAAATGCCTTCTCCAAGTCCACAAAAACACAGGACTGGTTGAGCATATTCCCCATGCTCCTTCCAGGACCCTATTGAGGGTATAGAGCTGGTCCAGTGTTCCATGACCAAGACGGAATCTGCATTGTTTCTCTTGGATCCGAGATTCAACAATCGATCAGACTCTCTTCTCCAGTACTACTACAAAGACCTTACCAGGGAGGCTAGGGAGTGTGATTCACCTGTAATTGGAATAGGGAAGGGTGTGAGTAGAGTTGCTGCCCCTCCACATTGAGAGGAGCCAGTTGAGGTGGTTTGGGCATCTGGTCAAGATGCCTCCTGGATGCCTCCCAGGAGAGCTGTCTCAGAGAAGACTGCAAGGAAGACCCAGAACAAGCTGGAGAGACTACATCTACATCTCTTTTCCTTTTTTTTAAAAAAAAAAAAAAAAATCCTAATTAAAACTGTCCAAGTGCTGTCTGTCTATAGATATGTAGCGGGAAGTAGCAGAAAGTAGTTAGTGGGAAGTGTACAATCGGGGCCTGAGACTTGACTTTACTGCTCCCATTGGGATGACGCCCTCATGGAAATGTAAAGTCAAGTCTCAGGCCCCGATTGTACACTTCCCACTAACTACTTCCTGCTAGCCGCTACTCGCAAATTGCAGGCATAGGAACCTCTGCTAACCGCAAATGCAATCTTCCGTTCGCTAAAGCCGCTACCCATTATGCCGACTCCCCTACTCACTTTGTAGGTGTGGCAATGGGTGTGTCTTTTGCCCTTTCTGCAAACTCAGTTATCTTGCAATCATGGGTTTAGGGTTGCAGGTAGCCTGACCATCCCGCTACCCGCAACCTGCATGTTGGCGTGTACAAGAGTGCGTCAAAATGGCATCAATGTGTTTCCACCTGGTCACATGTGTACGTGCACAAACAGCTCTCTCTCTCAAATTAACTCTTGTATAAAAAGCGGAATTTGGCCTCAGTTAGACCCCTGAGAAAATGGCAGAGATCGTCTTAAATGGCTTGCTCGCCAGTTAAACAATAGAGGACCAGGGCGTGTTTACTTGGGAGTGCACCAACTATCTGGGACTTTCGGGTATCCGATAGGAATTGTCTGTGAAAAAATATTTTCATGTATATATCAGTGCTGAGGAGGAGGAGGAAGGAAGAGGAGGAAGCTCTACAGCAGAGTCCCAGATGAGCTGCGCGCGAGAGTTGCTCTGATCTTGATGAAAAGACGCTCCATAGCGGTTTGCGGATAGCGGTTTGCATGGTAGCAGTTTGCGCGTAGCGCAACCTGCTCTTAAAGGCAATGGCTACTGATGCACTGATTGGTTTAACAGGTGGAAACACAACCCTAACCACTCCTATGCATAATGTAGCGGGTAGTGCAGGTGGGATAGTGGGTTTATCAAGGTGGAAGATTGCGTTCTTTGCAGGGGAATGCCCTTCCTGCGACCCGCTATCTCTAAATAGCGGCTTTAGGAGATATGGCGGAAGATCCGGCCCTAAATCTTTCAGCTGGCCTGGGAGCACCTTGGTTTCCCCTCAGAAGAGCTGGAGGATGTAGCTGTGAAGAAGGAGGTCTGGGCCTCTCTGCTTAAACTGCTGCCACCATGACCTAATTACAGATAAACAGAAGTTAATGGATGGATGGACAGTTGGTACTAATTGAAAACAAAACATCACTTTCTCATCTGTTTTATATATTTTAAAATGCCTTAATGTCAGTGCTCTATAGGCAAGCACTGATTTTAAAATTGAGTTCTGAGAGAAAAGGATGGGTTTACTCTTTACATAAAGTTTTAACTTTCTTGACCACCTATAAGAGCCTGATATCCAGTCATCCCCAGGCAAGAAAACTAAGTAAAATTAATCTTCCAGTATTTATTGTACCCTCCAAAAAAGAGTGTCTTTCTCTACCACCATTACATTAATTTGCAGGTATCACATTACCTGAGGATCTTTTAACAAGTCCTCTTTTGGTTCTAAGTAGCCACTTAATGTTCCTACTTGGTGCAGCTATTTCCAATTAATCCACCTACATTATGCATTATTGCATTAAACAATCAAATAAACTGATATAGAGTCTCTGGCGACAGAAGGACTCTGTTAATGGATATAAAATGGAGTCTGGAATGAATGAATTATTTAACTTATTGTTCCAAAAGGGTAACATGCAAGGCCTAGGCGACACTTCTGTCTTCACAACATATTTTCTCTTTTATATTTGAATTCACTTAGAGTCAATAGTGCACCAATATTACAGCACACCTTAGTGCTCAAATAAGTTAATTAGTGGCTTCTTTTTGTATTATGTTTGATGATCATATGTACGAGTAGTTTCCCCAGTGCATGAACTTGCACTAGGTAAAGAAATAATAGAATTACTCATAATGCTATGTTAGTTAAACATGTCCTTTCTGTCAAGTCATGCAGTCTCAGCAAATCTCAAATGGGGATTTATCTTTTCTACACTGCTCAAAAAAATTAAAGGAACACTTTGAAAACACATCAGATCTCAATAGGAAAAAAGATCATGCTGATATGGACTAGGTAATGTGTTAGGAACAAAAGGATGGCACATCATTTGATGGAAATGAAAATTATCAAACTACAGAGGGCTGAATTCAAAGACCCCAAAAATTACCGTGAAAAAAATGATGCGGCAGGCTAGTCCATTTTGCTGAAATTTCATTGCAGCAACTCAAAATGATATTCAGTAAGTTGTATGGCCCCCACGTGCGTGTATGCTTGCCTGACAACGTCGGGGCATGCTCCTAATGAGACGACGGATGGCATCCTGGGGTATCTCCTCCCAGATCTGGACCAGGGCATCACCGAGCTCCTGGACAGTCTGTGGTGCAACCTGGCGGCGTCGGATGGATCGAAACATAATGTCCCAGAGGTGTTCTACTGGATTTAGGTCAGGCGAGCGTGGGGGCCAATCAATGGTATCAATTCCTTCATCCTCCAGGAACTGCCTGCATACTCTTGCCACATGAGGCCGAGCATTGTCGTCCACCAGGAGGAACCCAGGACCCACTGCACCAGCATAGGGTCTGACAATGGGTGCAAGGATTTCATCCCGATACCTAATGGCAGTCAGGGTGCCGTTGTCTAGCCTGTATAGGTCTGTGCGTCCCTCCATGGATATGCCTCCCCAGACCATCACTGACCCACAACCAAACTGGTCATGCTGAACGATGTTACAGGCAGCAGAACATTCTCCACGGCTTCTCCAGACCCTTTCACGTCTGTCACATGTGCTCAGGGTGAACCTGCTCTCATCTGTGAAAAGCACAGGGCGCCAGTGGCGGATTTGCCAATTCCGGTGTTCTGTGGCAAATGCCAATCGAGCTCCACGGTGCCGGGCAGTGAGTAGCACAGGGCCCACTAGAGGACGTCGGGCCCTCAGGCCACCCTCATGAAGTCTGTTTCTGATTGTTTGGTCAGAGACATTCACACCAGTGGCCTGCTGGAGGTCATTTTGTATCAGAATGGCCTTTATTGTCCTTATGCATCAATGTACAACGAAAATGGAGTAGGGCTCTGGCAGTGCTCCTTCAGCTCCTCCTTGCACAAAGGTGCAGATATCGGTCCTGCTGATGGGTTGTAGACCTTCTACGGCCCTGTCCAGCTCTCCTGGAGTAACTGCCTGTCTCCTGGAATCTCCTCTATGCTCTTGAGATTGTGCTGGGAGGCACAGCAAACCTTCTGGCAATAGCACGTATTGATGTGCCATCCTGGAGGAGTTGGACTGCCTGTGCAACCTCTCTAGGGTCCAGGTATCGCCTCATTCTAACAGTAGTGACAGTGACCCTAGCCAAATGCAAAAGTCGGGAAAAGGAGTCAGAAAAGATGAGGAGGGGAAAAAAATGTCAGTGGCCTCCACCTGTAAAACCATTCATGTTTTGATGGTCGTCTCGTTGTTGCCCCTCTAGTCCACCTGTTGTTAATTTCATTAACACCAAAGCAGCTGAAACTGATAACAACCCCCTCTGCTACTTACCTGACCAAATCAATATCCCAGAAGTTTAATTGACTTGATTCTATACTCTGATTACAAAGTGTTCCTTTAATTTTTTTGAGTAGTGTATATTCTCTACTTTTGATCAGAGTGATGGGGATCTTCAAGATTACTGAATGCTCCCAAATTTAAATTATCAGTGCTCAGTGGAACGGTACTTGCAATCAACTTTAGCTGGCAGTTTTACCCATAAACTTTGAGTATATATACTCAAAAAATATACATTGTATATTTTCATCTTTTTCCTGGTCCAGTTTAAAGACTCCACAAATAGCATTTTTCTCCAAGACCTCATATTGATGATCAAAGAGCCAGGTTACTGTGTCAAGTCTTCTCAAGCATATCCTAAAGATTCTGGATGTGTTAAGGTCTGGATTTGATAGTGACCAGTCCAGAAATTTAAATAAAAAATAAAAAATAAAAATAAAACATACCTATACTATCATGGAATTTTCTATTTAAAAGGGGAAAAAAGACAATTTTTTTTAAATTCATGATAAATAAAATGTAAAATATGTTAATTCTGGGTTTTGCAAGACTCATCGATTGATCTTTCCAGCCAATGTGTCCAACGGGTCCAACACAGTATCAACATAAAAACCACCTGTTCAACTATTAACCCAAAAACCTGGTTGTTCTGTCTGATGGCCAGTGTTCTAGGCCATAATTATCTCTCTTCTCAATTATTTAAATACTTTCTGTTAGGTCTCCCTTCATTGGTGGTCCAGAACGCAGCGGCCAATCAAATGCTGGAACAAGTTAGACTGTTTTCAGGGCAGGGGCATCCCTTTATACCAGGGGTTGGCAACCTGCGGCCCTGGAGCCGCATGCAGCTCTTTCGCCCCTCTGCAGTGGCTCCCTGTAGCTTTGGGGAGAAGGTGATTATCACTCTGGAGCACAAATAAAGCGATACTGAAAACCTCCCCAAACCTGACAAACTTGTCTTTAAAACATGGAATGCCATTCCCGACACTTATATGAACATGAAGAAATTCAGATTTGGAGTCCTGTCAATCTTTGGATCCACATACTTGCATACACATACTCTCAAGGATGAATTACATCAAATCTCAAATATCGCTTGCGTTTCACAAACGCCAGCCTGCAGTCCTGTGTGAACATGAAAGTCACGTCTTACAGCCCTGATGTAGAGAAGCTCTACAGTGATGTTCAGAAACAGAAATCACATTAAACAGGTGAGAACACTATCATTTGATAAGTTATTTTTCAAAAACGTTTTTTTTTTTTTTAACCTGAGGCTAAGCTGATGTAGTTCTGTTTTATGTTCAGGCTCAATAGCTGTTTGCTGTACCTGGCTGAGGAGAAAAAAAGAGGATGGCAAAACACCGAAATGAGCATAAGTTATAATTAAATACAAACTGGCCTATTTTTATGTTTACTATTTTTTAAAATTATTAGGCTGCAGCTATACATTTTCCTTTTTGGATTTTACCCTAGCTCACTGCAACAAGGAGGAGAAGCCAGATATCAGAGTTCCCGGGACCTGACCGTGTGCTCTCTCCACCTTGCTCCTCAGCAGCCAGGGAAAGTGCAAACTGGCCATTTGCCTACCCCCCCCAACTGTCCTTGGATCAACGCAGATGAATCAATTCAAATGAATGACATTGAAATTACAAGCTACAGTACTTCCAACCAGCCTGGATTCCATGGGAATAATTGGAATTCCAAGCCATGGCCTGGATTAAAACTGACGAACAAAGTTGCCAGCCACAGCTTTATTTTAGAGTAGAATTAGTTTGTTTTCCAATGTTGTAATCAATGTTTAATCAATGAATGCTGTCGCTTAACCCTGCTAACCTGCTTAATAAATATAAAATCAACACAAGACGTCATGGTGAGTATTGAATTTGTCTCCACAATTGTAAAGATTTGGCTGTGCCTCTGCATTAACAACATAGGTTCTTAAAAGGATGGCAAGCTGGTCCCGGTGACAGACTGCTAGTCAGAGGCTGAATCGCAACAGGGGGATCTAACAGGTTTTTTTTATGTTAGTTTCTTTTTTTTTAATCAAATTGGGTATGCGAACTACTGACTTAAACCATCACTGGAACGTAACAGGAGGTTCTCCAAGAGTCCACTTACATTTTCTTCTAGCATCTTCAATGTTTAATGGGTGTGTTTATCATAGTCACAACTAACTATAGCTGCCAGTGTGCTTAATGATGTTTTAGTTATGACTTAGATGAAGATCAAATCACTCTTTTTATAACAAATTAATGCACTTTTCCATGCCAATGTATATTTTGAAGGTGATGAAATGCCAATCAGCCAAGAGCTTGTGGATATTTAGAAAATATGGTAAGTGAATGCATTTGTAGAAGGCTGGAAAAATGATAAAGAAGTGGGAAAAGAAACAGTTTAAGAATGGGGAAAAAGAATAGTTGGAGAAAATAGATGAGAAGACCAGACACCCCTACTATAATTTTTTATTATCTTTTTTCATTTATTTTTATCAGTTTTATCATTCACTTGCATTCACACTAATACAGTGCTATGACACATTCAGGCCGCTAGGTGGCGCATCGCGCTTGTGGTAGGATAGGATTTCCATGTAAACAGGAAGAATAAATCCTGCTGCCGTGAAGTTAACACCAGCACAACGTGTATCTCCTTTTATTCTTACCACAGGTCAGTAAAGATACATATAATTAGGTGAACATGACATGTGTGAGGAGTTAAACATGTGACTTCGGAATAGTCATGTGCATATGAGCCAAAGTAACGAGTTTTAGGGATAGTTTGATGTGAATTGATAGACGGCTGTGTATGCTAACTGGCTAATGCTAAGCGGACCTGTGTAGTAGTGTGTGTGGAGATGACTTGCACGTGGTATCACTGAATCTGCTCTCATGCAATATGTATTTTTCTGATTATCTGTAGCCAAATGGATATTCGTGTGTTATTGCTAAAACCAGGAAATGCTATTCTGAAGTTGAGATGCAGCGTCATTGCTCAAGTGAATGTTAAGTTATATAAGAACATATGTTTATGGAAATAAAGTTATTCATGATTGGTTTGAGACAACAAGGATAAAAAGGGATGAGATAGCCTTTAGGTTAAAATGGTAATTACATGATTTTGAAGGATGTGTTGGTTAAAAAGTAATTGTTAAAAACAAATTCATTTATTAGTTCATAATGATAAAAAGATATGGATGAGAGAACATGTTAAAAGGTCTCTGATTATTGGTTAAAAATGTATTTACTTAATGTTTATGTGTTGAACAACCGAGTGTTGGAAAGCAGATGAGTGTGTGAATATTGTTGTGTTGACAATGCTATAGAAATGGCCATCTAATACAACAGTGGAACTGAAGCTCAGGCCAATAGATTTCATGACTCTGTTGAGTTGATACCTGAAGTATATGATTTCCATGTAAACAGGAAGAATAAATCCTGCTGCCGTGAAGTTAACACCAGCACAACGTGTATCTCCTTTTATTCTTACCACAGGCACAACCAACGGACTTGCCGCCTCCCTGGCTAGCCAGCTAGGGAGGCAACAATTTTGGGGGCTCGTCCGGGATTAGCGCTCTTGCTGGACGGGTGCTAATCATCCAAGAACCTGGTGATCCTGATTTCCTGTTTCCTGAGCGGGTGAACTGAGCAACAGACTTCAGGTATCCAGAGATGGCGGCTCTACAAGATCTTGCGATGGGAGATTCAGCAACAGCTTCATCAGCTAACCAGTGATGCCAATAAAGACCTGCTCTGCAAGATTGCAGCGTCATGCGAAGAAGAGATGGAACAAGATTGGCCAGGCGAGGATGCGACCAGCGTGGAACTCTTTGACTTCATTGTTGACTTTATCAGAAGTAAACAACTGAGGAGCCTCGAGGACCAAGGGATGGCCCGCCTGCTCTTTCTTCGTGATTTCATCGATGAACTGCAATCACCACAGACAGCTGCAGGGGATGATCACGCATCTGATGAAGAGTACACTGACCCAGTAGTAGAGACTGAGCCTGTAGTAGTAGCAGCAGCAGTGAGTAAGAAACAACCCACAGTGGTTGCTGATCAAGTAACTGGTTTGGTGAAACTAACAGATGTTGCAGCATTACTGCCTCGTCGAGAATACAAAATTCATGGGGGGCAAATCTCTGATTCTGACTCGGATTTGAGTTTCAATAACCTGTGTAAACAAATTGATGAAGGGCTCGCTGAAGGTTTTTCAGAGGCTGAGGTAATCAGGACAGTGCTCAAAATAATTAAACCTGATACGTTCAAAGACATGCTCATTACCAAAGAGAGCCTGACTGTAAGTGAGCTGAAGCGTTTTCTCAGGGCACACCTTAGGGATAAAAGTAGTACGGAGTTATTCCAGGAACTGAGTAACGCAAAACAAAATGACAGAGAAAGCCCACAACAGTTTATGTACAGGGGTTGAAACAACGTGTACTTTTTGCCTCTAAACAGAGTACAGGGTTTCAGTACGACAGCAAACTGGTTCAGGGAGTATTTCTGCACCCACTTTACCAGGGAATGCACGAGAAATACTCATACATCAGACGAGATATCAAACCACACATCTCAAACATGAGTATTACTGATGACTTCTACTTAGAGCTGATCACACGGTCAGTTAGTGAGGACACAGAGAGACAGAACCGTTTAGGTCAGACGCACAAACAAAAAGCAGTCAGTGTCAATGCAGCACAGCAGGACAGACAGAATACTGTCCAGATGCAGGCAGAAGTCCAAGCTAACCACGCTGCCATACATGAGCTGACAGTACAGGTCTCATCTTTAACCAAGAGTCTAGAAAAAGTCCTCACACCTGGAGTGAAGATGACACCAGAAAATACATGTGCCACTTCACCACACCCAAAGCAACCAACCAAGCAAGAAGTCAAAGGCAAATGCCAGCAGTGTGTAGCACAAGGAAAGGACGGCTGCACCCATTGTTTTCGATGTGGACAAGAGGGACATAGAGCTATCGGCTGCCTTCTGAAAAACAACTCGTCGGGAAACCGAGTGAGGTCACTGGAGAGGGACCACCAGTGACTGTAGTAAGTGAAGGGTCCCCTGTGACTGTAAATTCCCTCTCTAAAGATGAAAGATCACCCACTACCCAGTCCCACCCACCGCCCAATTCAGCAAGAGGGAAGCGTGTAGCTAAACTGATGGTGGGAGATGTATGCTCAGCTGTCATGTAAACGGGGTTAGTGTCCAGATTTTACTAGATAGCAGGGCTCAAGTTAGTATGGTGGGGAAATCGTGGGTAGAACAAACGTTACCAAATGTCAAAATACAACCCATCAACAGCCTACTTTCAGACTCAAATCTTGACGTCACCGCCGCGAATGGGACAGCAGTACCATTTGATGGGTGGATTGAGGTCCTTTTGGAAGTGAAAAGTCAAACACATGGGAGAGTAGCAATCCTGGTACCAATGCTAGTGAGCAGAAGTAGTGTGACTGGCCCACTGCTAGGTTTCAACGTGATCGAGGAAATAATCACAGAAAATGAGCAACAACCAAACTGTCTCGGGTTACTGGACTTACTGTCGGAGGCAATGAATGTCCAGAGGCACACTGTTGAAACTCTTGTCTCTGTCCTAAATGAAATGTCATTGCAGGAAGAACCCGTAAAACCTGTGGTGAAAGTTGGAAAGAAAGGACTCATCATTCAAAGGGGCCAGATCTGTGAGGTGAAGTGTCGCCTGAGAACGTTGCCAGAGGGAGGAGCTGCTCTATTTGAGCCAGCTGTAGAGAGCAGTTTACCTGATGGATTGGAGCTCTTTCCTGCTCGGGTGGACATGCCTGCAGGTGCATCAAAAATTGTGAGAATCCCCGTTCAGAATTCTACACAGCATGACATATTCCTGCCTCCAAAAACAACTCTGGGCTTCACTGAAGAAATCATAGGCCTCCAGCCGGTGAGTATTCTCCCGAACTCCCAGATATCAACCAATCAAACTGAAGACACTCCCCTGTGCTCTACCCAAGTGCCTGCTGACCTTGACCATCAAAATGGGATTAAAACAACTCACAGAGAACCCTGTCCCCAAAACAAATGGCACCCCCCAGTAGAATTAGACCATCTTACTGAAAGTGAGCAAGAGGTGGTTCGCCAAATGCTTTTTGAAGAGTCTGATGTGTTCGCAAAAGAGGACGGGGACATTGGCTGTATCCCTGACTTACAGTTAAAAATCAACACAGTAGACAACAATCCTGTCCAGAAAAGTTACAACTCCATTCCAAAACCCCTTTATGGAGAGGTAAAGGAGTATGTCCAAAACCTTCTGGACCGAGGCTGGGTTAAGAAATCTGTTTCAGCTAACTCTTCTCCAGTTGTTTGCGCGCGCAAGAAAGATCACAGTCTCTGCCTATGTGTCGACTTTCGTGGACTCAACCGTAAGACCATACCTGACCGCCACCCCTTGCCACGGATACAGGATCTGTTGGACAGTTTGGGAGGGAACACGTGGTTTTCTATATTAGATCAAGGCAGCGCCTACCATCAGGGTTTCGTGAGCGAAGAGTCGAGGCATCTGACAGCATTTAGCACCCCTTGGGGACTGTATGAATGGGTTCGCATCCCATTTGGGCTGACAAACGCACCCGCTGCATTTCAACGGTGCATGGAGGGAGTGTTAGAGGGGATTAGAGATGAGTGTTGTGTGCCGTATTTAGACGATGTCCTCTGTTACTCGAAAACTTTTGATGAACACGTGAACCACCTCAAACAAGTGCTCTGCCGGATGAGACAACATGGCATAAAGCTCCGTCCAACAAAATGCGAACTCTTTAAGAGGAAAATCCGTTACATTGGGCGCATGGTGTCAGGGGAAGGGATCCACATTGACCCAAAAGATTTGGAAGCCGTGATTGCTCTGAAGGAGAGGAAACCTCGCACAGTCGGAGAGCTCCGGGCACTGCTTGGATTTCTGAGTTACTACCGGTCCTTTGTCCAGGATTTCTCCCGGCTGGCAAGGCCCCTGTTCGAACTCCTTCAGAACCCAGCTGAAGGGAGTGATGTCACAAAACCCCTGACCAGCAGGGGCAGAACCCAAGCAAAAAACAAAGATAAGGGGCAGCTCTCATCCCGCACACCCATTATTTGGACAACTGAACACCAGAATGTTGTATCAAAGTTTGTTGAGATGCTAACTAACCCTCCCATACTTGGCTACCCAAACTTTGATCTTCCGTTTATATTGCACACAGATGCGTCAAATGACGGATTGGGAGCAGTGTTATACCAACAACAAAACAACAAACTGCGTGTCATCGGGTACGGGTCAAGAACATTGACACCTGCTGAGAGAAACTATCACCTACACTCCGGCAAACTCGAGTTTCTGGCACTCAAATGGGCCATCTGCGACAAATTCCACGACTATCTGTATTATGCTCCAACCTTCACGGTCTATACAGATAATAACCCATTAACGTATGTTCTGAGCACCGCAAGGTTAAACGCAGTGGGACATAGGTGGGTTGGGGAGTTAGCAGATTTTCACTTTGATATAAAGTACAGGCCCTGGAAAATGAATGCAGATGCCGATACGTTGTCCAGATACCCGGTGGGTCTTCACCATCAAATGGATGAACACACAGAGTCAGTTTCGCCAGAGGTAGTGTCAGCAGTGTGGCAAGGGACAAAAGCAGTCCATGACAATGATGTGCCCTGGATGGCCATGTTACAACTTAACCAGGAAGATGGAAGTGTTGTGCTGACAGATAGCATTTCAAGTGTAACATCTAAAAACATCAAAGCCGCACAGCAGGAAGATCCAGCTATCAAAGAGATTGTCTCCCTGAAACTCAATGCATGGACTCCTAATGAAAAAGAGAAAAGAGCCATGGGAAGACAGACAAGAAGGCTTCTTTTCGAGTGGAACAAACTTAAAGTGGACAATGGAATACTCTACAGGAAAACTGAACAACACAGACAACTTGTACTCCCAGAAAAGCTTAAATCTGTGGTGTTAAGGAGCTTGCATAATGAGATGGGACATGTAGGTGCTGATAAGGTGATACACCTCGCCCGCGAAAGATTCTACTGGCCCTACATGCAGCAAGACATCGAGGATTATGTGACAAAGAGATGTGACTGCATCAAACAAAAGAGGCCCAATGTCCCACAGAAAGCTCCAATGGGCTCCATCACCACAAGTGCACCTTTCGAGCTAGTCTCCATTGACTACCTACACCTGGAGCCAAGCAAGGGAGGATACGAGTATATCCTGGTTCTCATAGACCACTTCACGCATTTTGCACAGGCGTACCCGACGAGAAACAAATCTGGAAAGACAGCGGCTGAAAAGATATTTCAGGACTTCATTCCTCGTTTCGGGTACCCAGAGAGACTGCATCATGATCAAGGACGCGAGTTCGAGAATAGCTTGTTCCAAAGACTACAACAGCTGTCAGGTATTGCTCATTCTCGAACTACGCCTTATCATCCTCAGTGCAACCCAGTTGAACGACTAAACCGCACACTCCTCCAAATGCTACGCACCCTACAAGAGGAGCAGAAAAGTGAGTGGAAAGAGCACCTGCCACACATTGTGCACGCCTACAACTGCACAAGGCATGAGGCGACAGGTTACGCTCCATTCTTCCTCTTGTATGGCAGGACTCCACGGTTACCGATTGATTTGCTTTTTGGATCCAGTACAGAGACTGAGGCACGCAACCATCAAACCTTTGTACAGCAGTGGGCAGATCGGATGCGAACAGCTTATCAAATCGCTGCTGATAACAGTCAGAAGTCCTCAGCTAAAGGCAAGAAACAGTACGATAGGGGAGTGAGAGGCGTTGCGCTTCAGCCAGGCGACAGGGTATTAGTGAAAAATCTCTCAGAGAGAGGGGGTCCAGGGAAACTGCGTGCCTACTGGGAGAAGGTAGTACATCGCGTGGTGGAAAGAGTGGGAGATGGGCCAGTCTATAGAGTACAGCCTGAGAAAGGTAGCAAATCCCTGCGTGTACTTCATAGAAACCTGCTGTTGCCAGTAAATGACTTACCTCTTGAAGAAGAACTCCCTGTGGAGGAAAAGAAAAGACAAAAAAAACAGACACAAACAAAAACAAACAGTGATCGCCTGGTGACAGATACTTCTGATGAAGAGGAGTATACTTACCGTCATGATCTCCGGAGCAGAATCCCATGCTATAGACTTGTACGGCCCCAGCAGCACCAGGACGCACAAAAACAGTCTAAGCTCCGTGCGACAGCCAGGGAATTCTCTCCTCCCGTCAAACAGGAAACTGAGAGAGCTCAGGACAGAGAGGAGGCACAGGAGGAGCCAGAGTTTGTCATAGAAAGGCCTGATCCAGGGGAAGAGATGGATGATGGAAGTATGGGAGGAAGAGGAGAACCGAGGAGATCACAGCGGCAAGGGAGACCAACAGAACGGTTCACATATGACACTCTGGGTCATCCGTCATATCGGTCTTGGAGTGCAGATGTAAACACACTCTTGTCCAACCAACCACTTGCAATGACTCCAACCTTGGTCCCTTTCCCCTATCCCATTCACCCACACCAGCACTATTACAATTACTGTACTTTGACACACTAGATGAAGACACAGAAAGATGACAAATGTCGGGAGACATTCTTTCAAGTGGAGGAGAGTGTAGAAGGCTGGAAAAATGATAAAGAAGTGGGAAAAGAAAGAGTTTAAGAATGGGGAAAAAGTAGAATAGTTGGAGAAAATAGATGAGAAGACCAGACACCCCTACTATAATTTTTTATTATCTTTTTTTCATTTATTTTTATCAGTTTTATCATTCACTTGCATTCACACTAATACAGTGCTATGACACATTCAGGCCGCTAGGTGGCGCATCGCGCTTGTGGTAGGATAGGATTTCCATGTAAACAGGAAGAATAAATCCTGCTGCCGTGAAGTTAACACCAGCACAACGTGTATCTCCTTTTATTCTTACCACAGGTCAGTAAAGATACATATAATTAGGTGAACATGACATGTGTGAGGAGTTAAACATGTGACTCGGAATAGTCATGTGCATATGAGCCAAAGTAACGAGTTTTAGGGATAGTTTGATGTGAATTGATAGACGGCTGTGTATGCTAACTGGCTAATGCTAAGCGGACCTGTGTAGTAGTGTGTGTGTGGAGATGACTTGCACGTGGTATCACTAAATGTGCTCTCATATGTATTTTTCTGATTATCTGTAGCCAAATGGATATTCGTGTGTTATTGCTAAAACCAGGAAATGCTATTCTGAAGTCGAGATGCAGCGTCATTGCTCAAGTGAATGTTAAGTTATATAAGAACATATGTTTATGGAAATAAAGTTATTCATGATTGGTTTGAGACAACAAGGATAAAAAGGGATGAGATAGCCTTTAGGTTAAAATGGTAATTACATGATTTTGAAGGATGTGTTGGTTAAAAAGTAATTGTTAAAAACAAATTCATTTATTAGTTCATAATGATAAAAAGATATGGATGAGAGAACATGTTAAAAGGTCTCTGATTATTGGTTAAAAATGTATTTACTTAATGTTTATGTGTTGAACAACCGAGTGTTGGAAAGCAGATGAGTGTGTGAATATTGTTGTGTTGACAATGCTATAGAAATGGCCATCTAATACAACAGTGGGACTGAAGCTCAGGCCAATAGATTTCATGACTCTGTTGAGTTGATACCTGAAGTATATGATTTCCATGTAAACAGGAAGAATAAATCCTGCTGCCGTGAAGTTAACACCAGCACAACGTGTATCTCCTTTTATTCTTACCACAGGCAAGACCAACGGACTTGCCGCCTCCCTGGCTAGCCAGCTAGGGAGGCAACACATTTGTGTAAAAACGATTAAAAATTGTCCAGTTTGGCCCCTCTGGTCTTTCACTGACTGTGGAAGTTTTTTCAACTACTCTTCCTTCAATTACTAACGCTTGAAAATATCATCAACTGGTCCAGCCTTAAAGCCTTTTTGTTAATAAATGTTTTTTTTTCTCCAAATGACTGAATGAATGAGCCAATTGAATGCATAAGTCAGTCAAAAAAAGGTTGTTTAAACATTATTTCTCTCCTATCCCTTTCAGAGCTACAGGTTCATTTTACATCCAGTCAAAATGGGTTTGTCTAAAATTGATTTTGCCATTTAGGTGGATGCAGGAAACGTAAGCCAGACAGGCACACACTGTCATACACCCATTTCGCTAAGAGACAAAAGGAACTTCTTATATTCTCCATCCAGTCCAGTCTTGAATTAGAGTGTGTAAGATGGAGAGGTGACACCTGATCTTTATGGTCATCCATACCCAGCTCTGTTGGAGATACAGACATGTTGTAGCTTTCGTAAAACTACAGAATCAGACTAAAAAAACTCAATTTAAAATCAGCCAAAAATATGTTTTTTCAATGAAAACATTAACCTTGTCTGTTACTAGACAGGAAATCATGACAGGATACCTTCTGCTTCTAGTGCTTGAAACTACGTTTTAAATCAGTACAAATCAATGCCACAGGGTTGGGCTAAGAATCATAGCATGTATATTATGAGTAATTAGCAGAATTTCAAACACATTCTAGTTCAATGTGGTATTTTTCCATTAGACTCACATTTCACATTTGTTTAGTCACTGATGACACATCCTTTCTCACTTTTGTGTTAATCATCAGTTTCTAAGTGTCAAGAATTAAAAATCCAATGGGCTTTTATAATATTTCATGTCATCATGTTTAGACAACCTGTACTCTGCCCATTACTCCTTCACAACTGGGATTGGCTGTGGACCACCACAACCCTTAAAAGTGCACAACTGGAGCAGAAGAATTATGAAGGGGTACTATGTTTACGTCAGTTTAGTTATGTGAAAAAAAAAACATATTGATGTGTACTCAAGGGTTGTGTTATCATGGCACCTTGTAAGCATTTCAATAGTCCAGATTATTTTTTGTGTGCATTTTCTGATTCATATAACTCACCTTCTGTACAGTTTGGGTTCCTTTGTTTATCTGCATCTGGAATTGTTCTTTGGATTGTGACATTCTCAAAGTTTTACATTTTTACCAACAGACTGAAAATCACCATCTTCCCAAGAGCAAGCAAAAAAAAAAAATAAACTGCTTTATTAGTTTTTTCCACCTGTTTGTCATTGCTCAGTTGGCCCCTGTGCTACACTACTACTTTTGTTTAATTGTGTACTGAGGAGAGGTTGGTATTTCAGGCATTGATTAAACACATAATTTGAACTAGAAATGCTATTTAGAAGTTAGCATGGTCAGCCATACCCATTCACCCTGCAAAATTCTCTCATATATCAGTCTGCCACCTTCTGAATTTTTTTTGCCATATTCACTAGCAGAGTACCACCACAAAAAAATCACAACAGAGTGGAGGAGGGCTTTAAACGATGACTCATGCAGGGGCGTCCAAGACCCACCATTCAAAACAACCCAGATGCTTGCAAAATGGTTAAACCTTTAAACAACAAGTTTTTACTGCATATTCACCACCATTCAGATTATGTCACGACTTGTTTTGGAAGCTGCACACTATTGCTGTCAAATCTGGCTTTTGGATCACTCACTACTCTAAACTACCAATGTTGTATAAGAGAAGTCCCTCTGGATCCCCCAAGTCCATATAAACCAGTGTAGAAATTCTGTTAGTAAAACAAGAGGCTATTGTCTTTAACTATTGATGTTAACGCATATCTAAAGCATCCACAGAAGGCAGAGTTAATGGCTCATGAATCCATCCAACCCCTGTTGCCGTTTGGGCACACAGTGTTAGTATGTCAACACGTTATGAACATCATGTTTTCATCGTTTCCTGTATATGACCTCAACATCTCAAATCCTTTGAAGCGAGGTCAAGCCAGAATTAGATTCAGAATATGAAATTGAATATGACAAAAAAAAAAAAAAACAAGTTTACCGCTTGATGTCTGTTTGCTTACCCTTTGCAGCTTTTTTGTGTTGAAAAAGCACCAACATTGACCTATTTTTTTAAAAGAAGTATACAAAACTCAGACTAATAAATCTTATTTCCTGTCTGGAAGGAAAGAAAACAAGAATTTAATTTCCACCCTTTATTTTAATATTAAAATTTGACTAATCTATTTTACATTAAGATGTTAGAGTAATGTAGATAAACATGGCCCGTGAGTGCCTGTGTATCCTCAATTGTGATATTTGTATTAATCCTGAGGTCCTGAAAATGAATAAAGAAATTGCAGTTGAATGAACAGTTCGCAGCTTGTAATGAATCTCTGGAACTGTGTTATAGCTCAGCACAAAGGTCATGAGCTGGTCAAGCATGATAGTCATGTCCTTTTGTTCCCATCACATCACAGCCTTTTGAGTTTTAATATGAAGCCATATCAAGCCCATCAGCACACTGTTGACTGTCTGCCCTAAGGTCAAGAAATAAAGGAAAAATCTTTCTTTGATCTGGCGGTATATTTTGAGTGCTTATGAGATATAAACCAAGTATCATCCAAATGTCCTCAGTAAAGGCATTAGTTTATTTTGCCTTTGTTTTCACTGTTCAATCCATATATCTATTATTGTAATGGCTTGTCTCTAAATGTTTGGTTAATCATTCATCTGGCATGGTGCATTGTGACTCACGTATTTGTGGGCTGATTCATGGCATGCGTGTGATCATGTACAGCTAGAAGCATGAGCTTCAGAGAAACAAACAAAGGTAATTTGCATGTGGGTGTATTCATATTTGGGGTTTTAAGAGTACAGTGACGGGAACTTGAGTCTATGACTTAGATTTGAAATACACTTAAGTTGCACACAACAGTGACCTGATACGTGACTCAGACTCATAATTTAAGAATTGCAAACAATCTTTAGTGTTTGATTTTCCATGATGTCTTTCCTGACAGAGTATTACTCTCTTCCCCGACATCACACCTAACCATGCACATGTGTGTGCCATGACCACAGACAACAATAAAAACAATGGCTCTTGCACATGCAAGAATGTCACCTTGTGAAATAAATTTTGCCAAAGCAATCAGATTCACATGGCAATAACACAACTGCCAACTGCAACAGATCTAAAGTGCTCAAGAACCATTCACAAAAGTCCCATCACTTAACAATTTGAAATGTGTTGGGTCATTTTGATTTGCAATAGCTTATATAATTGAAAGTGAATCAATCAGTTAGTAGTATTACATGGTTTTATGGAGTATAAAGTATCCTCAAGGTTGTAGTTCCAAATGCAGACAAGATGAGCAAAAGAAACAGTTCAATAACTTTAAAAAAAGGCCCTGCAGAGCAGAAAGTCCAGAACAACCAATAAAACTGAACAAACGGAAAACACAAACGGAGGCAGGAAACAAACCGAAGCTGCTCATCCACAGAGGATCTGTTAAAGAACTGAGAAAAGTCAAATACATGTTTTTTGACTCATGAGTCAAATAACAATGAGCAGGTGGTGAATGGCAGGAGTGAGAGGAAAAGCAACTGGAAACACGATGAATAGAAAAGCTGAGAGTAGGAAAACAAGTACACTATAAGTGGAAAACACAAGATGAAAAATTCCCAAATATAAAAAAGTAATGTCTCTTTGGGAAAGGCTGAATAATTATTATTGTACGTATGTTCCATTTATAACTTATTGTTTGCCAAGTTGGTCTTGTGTGGGAGAGCTGCCATATTTGTTAGTTACATTCTCCATTCCCTGTTTATGTGTAGAAGGCAGGACATTTACTTGTAGTTTTGCACATATTCCTCACTTTTGTTGGTGGAATAGTTGTGCTTTTTCTCTGAATTTATGGATGTTTTCTTTCTTGTGTTTCCCTTAGCTCTCCCTAAAGTCCAGTGTCTGTTTTAATATCTGTCAATAAAATAATGGGTAAACTGACAAAAGTCCTCTTGATATTCATTGTTTGGGATTGTTGGTGCCTTTTTTCCCCTTTATACCAACCCAGTTTACATAACAACTGCAGACAGAGCAGATTCAGAAAGGCAAGTTATTCCTTAGCCTAATCTAAATGATCCATTTGAAGCTGTAAGATGTAAGAACTATTTTTAGCTCCGAAAGGGATATGTCACATTATATTAAAATATGAGATTCAGTTCATGTTTTCTCCTCAAAAACTGAATCCTTGAAGCCTTGCAGTCTTCTTCAGCTCTGTAAGCTGTTTTTTCACAAATAAAAAAAAGACCAAATAGGCAAGGAAAACATTATTATTATTTTTTTTTTGCAAAGGATTGAAATATCATTGTACCATCTTCACAACCAGGGTATTTACAGATTTTTGATGAGGGACATCTGCAGGTAGTAGAGGTGGAATCACTTTTTTTTTTCTAAATGGATTGCAACCCATAAACCCAGGAAAACCCATAACAATCCATTGTGTGGCTCTGACAAAGACACAAAAATAGGCACAAATAGGTATACCCTACTATGTTCACCTATGCATCTGAGGTCCTTCCTTAACAGCATCCACAATGGTTGCAAAGTCTGTGTTCCCCAAGGGCCAAACATCAGCATCAATAATAACAGGATACAAGGTGAGGCTCAACCAAAATTCATGCTGCATTCAAGCCAAGACCTTGACTGTGGTCACGCAAGGGACTCTTTGTACTGGAAACAATCTATTTGTGAACAACTTAAAGACAAACCCAAGATTGTTTAATGACCTCTGCACCATAATAAAATTACCATTGGAGCTTCTGGGACTCAGTTACCATTAGATAGACATGGGATGGGTCTATTGATTGATTGATTTTTTCCATGTAGATTGATACATATCAGGCTGCAGTTTCCTTCAAAGTACATATTAGACACACTGTGGTGCACTCCTAAGATAGACAACCTCTAGGTATGACCAAAATTAACCCTTTAGGCGCCAGAGTTTTTTCAAGAAAATATTCAATTTTGATATCAAGATTTTAAAAGATTTCGTCTCTGCTGTTTGCAGATGAGGTGGTCCTGTTGGCTCCATCGAGTGGGGAATGCCTCTCCTCCTGGTCGGGAGTGAGGTTCTGCCTCAAGTGGAGGAGTTTTAAGTATCTCGGGCGCTTGTTCAGGAGTGATGGGAGAAAGGAGCAGGAGATCGACAGACGGATTGGTGCAGCGTCTGCTGTGGTGGGACTCTGTACCGGTCCGTTGTGGTGAAGAGAGAGCTGAGCCAAAAGGCAAGGCTCTCTGTTAACCACCGGTCGATCTTTGTTCCAACCCTCACCTATGGTCATGAACTGTGGGTAGTGACCTAAAGAATGAGATCGCGGATACAAGCAGCCACCCTGCGGAGTTTTCTCCGCAGGGTGACTGGACTCTCCTTTAGAGATAGGGTGAGAAGTTCAGTCATTCGGGAGAGACTCAGAGAGAGGAGCCAGTTGAGGTGGTTCGGGCATCTGGCTAGGATGCCCCCTGGACGCCTCCCTGGAGAGGTGTTTTGGGCATGTCCAACTGGGAGAAGACCACGGGGCAGGCCCAGGACCCGCTGGAGAGATTCTATCTCTCAGCTGGCCTGGGAGCGCCTCGGGATTCTCCCAGAGGAGCTGGTGGAGGCGGCCGACGGGAGGGAGGTCTGGGCCTCTCAGCTGAAGCTGCTGCACCCGCGACCCGACTCCGGACCAAGCGGGAGCTAATGGATGGATGGATGAAAAAAATTTAGCTTTACTGAGAACTGAAATACTTTCGAGATACTTTTGCGTGAATATATTGGATGTGAGGTTTCCAGCAGATCTTATGGTCGATTATCACACCCAGAAATTTAACTTCATTAACTCTGTCTATATATATACCCTCTATCTCCACCTTTAAATCACTGTTCCCTTTACAATTTTCAGCCAACATAAATTTTGTTTTGTTCAAATTCAATGATAGCCTATTTATATCAAACCAGTTTTTTAATTTGTTCAATTCTGAGGTAATTTCCTCCATAAGTTGCTGTAAATTCTCCCCATCACAGAAAATATTGGTGTCATCAGCAAAGAGAACACATTTTATCACTTTTGAGACTTTACATATGTTATTTATGTATATAATAAAGAGTTTAGGCCCAAATACTGACCCCTGGGGGACACCACAACCAATGCAGTTTTAATTTCTTTTGGAAATGTCCCAGTTCTAAATGACAGATTACAGATGTATGTCAGTGGCTGAACAATTGCCTCAATAACATTTTTGATTGTTGCCATATCTATACCATCACACTCAGTTGACACCTTGCTTTTACATTTATTTACAATATCTATGATTTCTCTTTCCCCCACTGCTGAGAGAAACATTGAATTTGGATTTCTACTTATTATTGTTTCTTTCCATCCATCATCTGATCCAGGATCACATTTTTTTTCTGCCAGCTTTGGACCAACACTTACAAAATACCTGTTGAAATTATTAACCACATCATTCATATCAATGATGATTTTATCATTATTGGTAAAATATTGTGGATAATTGGCCTGTCTAGAACTTTTCCTGATGATTTTGTTCAACATATTCCAAATACCTTTAATGTTATTTTTATTCCTGTCCAATAGTTTACTATAGTATTCTTGTTTTGCTGTCTAAATATACATACAGTATGAATGAATCATATTTTTGGCAAAGCACAGTGGGACTTTGATGTTCAGTTACTTTGTTAATAATGCTTATGTCATTATTATACGGTATATACACATTTTATGGAATATGTACATATTTTTCTATTTATATCTAAAATGTCACCCAAGACATTCATCTCAAAGTTCCAGTCTACCCAAAGAGCTGGCGGTCGCCTCCAGAGAGGAAACACTAGCTGCCAAAATGGTGGATTAACATTTCAATTCAACACACGACACCACAGCAGCCTCCTCTTTAAGTGTGTTAATAATAGAGGTAATGTTAATAATGAAAGTGAATTAAATAGTCCCTAAGGATCTGCTTTTGATTGCATGTAATGAATTTTGTGGCATCTGGCTATTCTTGTTCTTAATGAAAAGAGAATGACTGTGGATGGGCAGAGGCACCGAATAGATTAATAGATCACACAGAACTGAACTCAATTTTGAAAGTCATAATGAGCAGTCAGTTTTCTGTGCAACGCTGTGTGAGAGAGTTTGAACTTTTTCTTTCAGAAGCAGGATGGAGACAGAAAGGAAAAAAAATAGACAGGAAAAAATTTGTGTGGAGGTCAAGATTCTTTCATTAATGCTGCAATAATTAGAACGGTAGCAAGCTAATGGTGTAATTAATCGATTAATCAAGTTTTATTTTCAATTGCTAAGCCCATCTGTTAATCAGCCATGCTATTTGGTAAATATTTTTTTTCGCAAATTATTTGTTGAACCCAGCTGGGGGTTGTTGATGGACTTGCCACAACCATTTCTTATACACTAGCCTCACATTTTAGCCCACATCTGATACACTTAGTAAAGATCTGATTTACAGGTTCAGTCGTAACTACTATTATTGAGTGTCTTTCATCATCTGTGTAACTTTCATATGAATGTGACAGTCCTCTGAAATGTCATGCATGTGCACAAGACCTGTCAACATGCCCACTGTGGCCTCTGGTTAGCTTACGATTAACTTTTACTCGTCCTTAGCCATTCATCATAACTTGCTCGCTAAAAAAAAAAAAAAGACTCATGATGTGGCTGAGAGAACCTGGTTTGATGAAAGCAGCTTCAGCGAACTTAATTATAGTAACAAGCCACATTTTAATGTCAGTAATAGTAATGACGTTGTAACAATGGAAACTAATTAGTTGCACTAACCGTTACAGAAAATAAAATATAATGGTGCTATTTTCATCACTGGTCATTAGCACTCCAAATTCATGACCATTAGGATTCATGCACTGCCTTTATTAACTGAATGGAGGCAGTGCAGTAAGCTACATTGGCCCTGGGGCAAAAGAACCTGTCACTTGTTGGGGAAAAGGAGGCTTTGGGATGGCTGCAAGAGAAACAACTTGATAGAAATCACATGACAGAAGAGGACACGGTCATTGAAGAGTTGCATTGCCAGGAGGAGTTTGTAAGAAGTGGAAAAGATGTTTCTTTTGCTAAACAGGTCAGTGGATGCCGTGCTTAACAACAGAAAGATCAGGTGGAGGTGTTATGGTTCTGGGTTTGGACCCAAGTGCAGGAGGCAGAAGTATCCAGAGAAAGTCCTTTATTTGCAAAATGTGCAGCAGAATCTTCAAACAAACTACAAAAAGGGAGAAAAGCAACACGGAGGAAGAAACAGGGTGGACCAGCAAGGAGGAGGGAAACGACAAGACAATATGTACAGGCAGGGGCTGATAAGACAAAGTTGAAAACAAACAGGACAAATGTTACTCAGGAAGCAAAAAAGAACTCAAGAAAAAAAAGGAAACAGACCTTAAAAGGAAAACAGGAAGAAAAACAGGGGACAGGGAACACATTAAACAAGGAAAACTGAGAAAAAAGCCAAAAACAACAAAAGAAACACAGAACTGAACCAAGATCCTGACAAGAGGGAATTATGGGAAATATATACAAGCAGGATCACCTGCATTATCAGTTGCAAAGAATGTGCTTCCATTACTGCGAAATCTCCATCAGTACGATGGCAGAGATCCAACTGCCTTAATCCAGCAACTCTCAAACAACTTTATTTTTTTCTCAGATTGCGCAAAACCAGCCTCACGCAGGGGAAATGCACCCAGTGGCTCAAGCAGGTCCTAAAGTCCTTTCAGTAGCTCTTGAGACAAAAAGAAAGCCATAATCTCTTAGCCTGATAGAGTAACAAACCTCCCAGAGGAAAAATAAAAATAAAAATTTGTTGGAGAAGGGCAAGGCACATGTAAACTTCCTCTCCTGAGTCAGGTGTGGTGCACCTTGACTTAGCCTGTGACTGCTGGTGGAAACTGGCCAGCAGCAAATCTTTCCAGCAGAAATTCCCTCCTCCAACCTCAGGCCAGATTGGTCATATGATCCACACTACTGAAAAGAGTTTACATCCTTGAACATAAGAAACTGCACAATGCAGAACTGGCAGCATAGTGCAGTTTCACCTGTAATGCAGGCCTAAACTACTCATGTGACGTGTCCAGCAGCTCTGGAGTTACTAGCAAGGACTTGTTTTTTTTTCTTTTCAAGCTATATTCACCACTCAAGTCACATTAGATTATATTCAAGTAGGAGCTTTGACTGCAGCAGAATACAAACAGTTCCAAATAGAAGTGAGTCCAGCTGTTCATCTAGGTATACAGCTGTGTTCAAAATATTACCAGTGTGTTCAAAATGCAAGTAAAGTTCAAAATCCTTATATTAGTTTTTACTTCCAAACATGGAAATGAACTGAACTGAGGACGCTAAATTCTATTCCAAATAAAAAGATAAAGACAAATTTTGACTTTGAAAAGCAGTGTGGAGCTCAGTTAGTGAGATGATTCATTCTGTCAAGAAAAACAGGTGTCAAACACGTGACCCTTATTTAAGAATGAAGGCCAGAAATATTACATGAATACAATGGGTCATTCCAGACATAAGAAGAAGGGCGTACTTTGATTAAAAAACGTTGACTGGGAAGAAAAAATGTTATTAAGACGTGTAGAAAATGAGGCTGCTCAGCTAAAATGATCTCAAATATAGCAACTAAAACCAGAGAGATGTGGAAGAACACTGAAAACTATCCATTTGAATGGATTAAAAGGTAAGCGCAAAGGGCAAAAATTCAGCCAGTGATCAGTTCAAGGGGGATAACAAAATCTAAAGTTACCTGTGAGTACTGGGAACAATTAGAAGACACCTATGTGTAGCCAAGCTATGCCCAAGAAGCCCCCACAAAGTTGCATTTTTGAAAAAAAAAAAACATGTGCTATAGAAGCTTACAGTTTGCCAAAGAACACATTGACTGGCCAAAAGAAACGCTTGTATTACTGTATTTGTGTCATCCTGCAGACCTAACAGGTACTTGCATGTCAAAGACTGTCTGTTCATACTTTTGTGCTTACAGGATCAGAATTTACTGTCTGAGCCTCCTCACATTTGAACTTTGAGTTGACGACTGGGTGGATTAAAACTATCCACCTGGTTTTAAGTTTGCAGTATGGTAAAATAACATCACCAGTGTTTCAGGTTTCACTGCTTCTTCTTCCAGTTGGACTTTAATAGCCAGGAAGTGGAAATGGCTCACTATACAACCTCTGTAGGAGAAGGTCTTTCCTCTCTGGATCAGCTCTTTCATGCTGGTTTTATGCTCCAATTCTGTTCTCTCTTCTGACTAACAAGAACAACTAAATGATAATTTTGCACGTAAAACACAGGGGTGAGTTTTCAAGGTCCGTTTTTGAACCAAATTTCCTGTTTATGGATATAGAGTGTGTATATATCAGCAGTGTCTCATAGTTTTAAATAAAATGGGGAAAAAAGGATTGAGTTGATGCAATCTATATTTAATCATAAATGGTTATAAATGACATTGTACATGGTTTATTTTTGTATAATAACAATCAATAGACTTCCTTTCCTTTTGGCTTTCCCCTCCAGGGGTTGCCATACCGAATCATCCGACTCCATCCTCTCCATCCTCTTCTCTCACACCAATTAACTTCATGTCCTCTTTCAATACATCCATAAATCTCTTCTTAGGTCTTCTTCCAGGCCTCCTGCCTGGCAGTTCAAGCCTCATTATCCTTCTACCAACACATTCACTATCCCTCCTCTGTACACATCCAAACCATCTCAGTCTGGCGTCTCTGACTCTCTCTCCGAAACATCAAACATGCACTGTCCCTCTGATGTGTTCATTCCTGATCCTATCCATCCTAACTACTCCCAAAGAGAACCTCAACATCTTAACCTCTGCTACCTCCAACTCTATCTCCTGTCTTTCCCTGTGACACAGTCTCTAAACCATACAGCATCGCACCATCATTCCAAATTAAGTATCAGTATAGAGCACTTTTACTGCACACTGAAGATGCTGATGAACAATAAGCTGTTAGTTGGATAAATAAATAAGTTAAGCCACAAGCAGAATAATACAGAAATGTATTTAGGACAAATAAATTGTGCCAACTACTAGAATAATGATTTGCTATTTGATGAAAGAAGAAGAAAGTATTTTCAAATTAAATGCTTTCTTGCTGTGCACTGTGTACTTGTGCACACCAGACAACCCTGCTGGTGTTGGAGCACCATCCTGTTCTGGTTAAGTGCCAGTACGTCAAACAGGACACCCGGATGTTTTTCCAAAAGGCTACTGGATGGAGACATGAGGTCTTCTGGTGAAAGGACTTGGAGAAGTTTCTGCAGGATACAGAATATTATTTCACAGCACTGCATATAAGTGATAAGAGCATCACATAATGAGAGTTTCATACAACTAAACTAAATCAGAATTAACTATATTTATTCTGTGATATTCAGTGCAAAAAAATGCAGCCTAAATCCACCTAATCCACTAAATCATGATAAAGAAAGGCTGCAATTTTGCAATTTTTTATTTATTTTTTATTTTTTTGAAGGGGGGGGGGGGCATGGAAGAGTTGACACATGATGTTTCTCATGATATCCTACCATCATTCAATTTGGTTTGGTATCCCTACATAGAGCCACTTTAAGGTAAGTAATTTAGAGTACCATTTCTATATTTTCATCAACTTGCTATCAAGGACCCATTTTTGAATGAAAAGATTAATGTTTTATTCTTGCTATAAAATCCTTACATGAAGACAGGCGGAAGTTATTTGTGACATATGTGATTTAAAAAAAAAAGAAAAAAGGAAGACATTTGGTTTTAAGTCAAGGTATATGGCTGCAATATGAGGAGCTACACTACATTGCACTCAAAAATGTTTTGTGTTTTTTATTGTTTTTTTTTTTTTTTTTCTTGACTTCAGCAGTCTCTAGAACTTCTGTGGATAAAGTGGTTGAAAGTCTGATGCCTTTCTGTGGTTTGGACCTCATCCGTCTCTGAAGCCACAGTCTTCTTTAGCATAAGCACAGTGCAAAATGAGAAGTCACCTCGGACAAGGCCACTGGGCAAAGTACATCATTTATGTGATGTAATTTATCCCTATCACATTCTATGCATGGCTAATTAAACCACATCTCTTCTCTGCTGGAAAAGGAGAAGGTCAAGAGAAACTATCAAGTTATTCTGAGGGTGACTTTTCAAAATAAGTGTGTTCGATTGAAAAGTGAGCCTGTGTTGGTCTGATGTATTCATCTAACATCCAGAAAATCTACTCATCACATTGTAACAGAATTAAAAGATAAAGTTGTTCTGAAGTATATGTGTAGTTATGCATCTTTACGAGGTGTCATTATTTTTATGATGAAAGATACAATAAACCGATACGGCCTTAAAAAAAAAAAAGGAAGTATACATTCCTTCAAGTCTAAATTTATATATATAAATATTTTGACCATAAATAAAAGTAAAAAAATTATTGAAAAGAAATTATCCATATGTGTATTAAAGTATGCATACTTGAAAAAACTAATTCAGTAAAATATGTGGTTTGCAATTAAATACTTAGAACTTCATCATGCACCTTTTTAGTAACAAAATGCTTCCTAATTCCCTATTAAGCAGACCGGTGATTTGTTACGAAATGATAATAGGCAACAAAAGGACTTAATATTCACTGCATACCTCCACTTTTTAGTAGGCAAGGAAAGGCAAGTTTATTTGTAGAGCACAATTCGTACACAAGGCAGTTCAAAGTGCTTTACAGATGCATCAAATCACAAGAAGGCAAATGGAGTTATTCCATAACTCAAACGAGCATAAAAATAGTCATTAATAAATTAAATTAAAAATGAATTTAAAAAGAAGAATAAATAGAATAAAAAATGAAATAAAAAATGAAGAGTGCAGATAAAATCCTTCCAGTTGTCATATGCACATCTAAACAGAACTGTTTTCAGTCTGGATCTGAACATTGTCAGAGTTCAGGTCTGTCTCACATCTTCTGGAAGACTGTTCCAGATTTTAGAAGCATAAAACTGAAATGCAGCTTTAGCTTGTTTAGTTCTGACTCTGGGCACCAGCAGGAGACCACTCCCTGAGGTTCTCAGAGTTGGGGTTGGTTCATATGGCTCTAACATGTCAGAGATGTACTTTGGAGCTAGACCATGAAGAGACTTGTACACAAGTAGAGCTGTTTTAAAGTCTATTCTCTGAGTGACAGGAAGCCAGAGACCTCAGGACTGGACTAATATGGTCGTATTTCCTGGTTCTAGTCAGGACTCGTGCAGCAGCGTTCTGGATGTACTGCAGCTGTCTCACACCTTGTTTAGAGCCCAGTGAGCAGGATGTTACAGTAGTCTAACCTGGTGGAGATAAACACATTGATAAGTTTTTCTAAATCGGGTTAAGACACTATTCCTTTGATTCTGGCAATGTTTTTTATATGGTAAAAATCTGCTGATGTTATTGCTTTAATGCAGTGCTTCTCAATTATTTTCTGCTGCGCCCCCAGGAAGAAGAAAACATTTTGCGCTCCCTCTCCTCCCCACTGCAACTATAAATAGTATAATTTGTCTATAAAATTATTGTAAGTACATCTCTGCATAACAGCGTATCCTTATTAACATTAAGGGAAACAAAAAAAAGAAATATAGATCAACTTATAACAAAGATTAACTTTATGGAAATAGTTTTTTAGTCTGTAAAGATTTAAAGTTCATCAATCCCACCGTAGTTACAGTGAAGCCAAGCGCTACATCAACATCGTCATATTTCCTCGTCTTAACTTTCTGGTGACTTTCGTTTGTCTCATCTCCGTCTTTCTCCATCTTTGTTTTCATCCCTGTTAAATATTTTTCCCTGGTGTCTCTTGAGTGGTGTCACTTCATATCTCTTGCTCTGTGCTGCGTGCACACATGTCTGTGCAAAAAACCCGACACGATATAGCTAATACTCCCTGAACCCACTGGGACAATGAGAGCACCACTGCCACCTACTGGAGTATGTGTGCAATTACACTTTATTCCAGTACGGAAAATAAATAAATAAATAAATGTCCCCCCCCCCCCCCCCCAGCATTGCACAGCGCCCCCCCAAGGGGTCCCGCCCCTCTATTTGAGAAGGACTGCTTTAATGTCATTGTTAAAGTTCAAGTCTGAATCTATTTCCCCTAAATTTCTGACCTGATTTTTAGGATCTAGAGAGAGAATCTCAAGGTGACTGATAATGCTTTCTCCTTGTTTCTGTGGGCCACAGACAATGATTTCAGTTTTCTCTGAGTTTAGCTGGAGAAAGTTGTTTTGCATCCACACACTGATCTGTTTGATGCAGTGACACAATGAATCTACAGGCCCATGTTCTCCTGCTGTCAATGACACACAGATCTGAGTATCATCTGCATAGTTGTGGTAGGACACATTAAAGCTGCGTATTAGCGGCCTAATGGAAGCATCTACAAATTGAACAACAGGGGTCCCAGGATTGACCCCTGGGGAACCCCACAGGTCATGGCTATTTGGTCTAAGACACAGTTACCAATTTCAACAAAGTATCTCCTGTCCCTGAGATAGGACCTGAACCAGTTTAAAGCAGTTTCAGAGATTCCCACACAGTCTTCTAACCTCTGTAATAAGATCACATGGTCAACTGTGCCAAAGGCAGCGCTTTGGTCCAGCAGACCAAAGCGCTGTGTTCAGGCGAATATCGTTTGTCATCTTGATCTGAGCTGTCTTAGTGCTGTGGTGGGGCTTGAAGCCTGATTGAAAACTATCAAAAACATTGTTAGACAGGAGAAAGTCAGCAACTTGTTGATATACTACTTTTTCTAGGACTTTGCAAAGGAATGGCAAAGTATCCATATTTAATCAACTGTTTAGGTTCAAGTCACATCTTAAAAACAGGGATAGCTTAGATTTTTGAGTTGGCTTTATGAGCTATGTATAGGTAGTTAGTGTATTAACTACAATAGATGGCAACAGGCATGCTCCTAATTTTAAGCAGTAGAGAGGAGTGCCACCAAAGAAACTAAGAAATGAACGGCAGTGGACAGGGTCTTGCCAGCAGTACATGATTAGCCTCTGCCAGTACTCATTTCTGCCTCTCCAAACTGGTGAGTGCTGACCAACACCTACTATAGGTTATGTACTGACTGACAATGTACCTCATACAAACACACTTAAGATAATCCAAACTTTCCACTGAAGTACTGCACAGAACAATACAATTTCATTTGGCATTTAATTGAATACCTGGGCAATCCTCAGAGGATTCATCATTGTTCTGATTCTTGGCAGACTTCAGCAAACTCTGGAGCACAGGGGTGGTTGTAAGGCTGTCTGCTTCTCTGATCACCTTTCCTTTAAAGGATGTATGCCACGTTTCAAGCAGTTTGGCATCTAATTTAGGTCCAAAGAGGAGGCTGAAATCTTGATCTATCTGCAGAGAAATGGAAGAACATGTGTGGTAAAATTTACATTTTTGGCAATCACAAGCTTATAAACACAAATGGTGGATGCTGATACTCACCAGCCCTTTAATGTCAAGCAGCCTTGGAAACACTGAGAGTATGTTGTGAGCTTCATGCGGATTGTGGATGAGGTGCTGTCTGTATTCAAAGGTTTCCTTCATCTTCTGCAGGACGATTTCTCTGTCACTTGTGTGGTTCATCAAGGATATGACTTCTTTACAACACTCTTCATCCAAATGACCACCAATCTGAGGCAGCTCCCTTTCCTGTCTGGGACTACCTCCACCTGTCTGTATTTTTGGTGAATGGACCCAAGCTTTGTCTTTCTCTTAATTGTCTAGAGCCGCCATGCAAGAAGGCCAGAGCCACTTTGGCTGTCGTAAAAATGTTCGTAACCAGGGACAGACAAAATCAAGTTACTTCTGAATCAGCCATTGGAGGAACCCTCTTGTAACAGTGTTCAAAGTATGAATGCTTTTTGAACTGTTTTAGGAGGACTTTTAGGAGGAAAACTGTAAACCCTGTTATTAGTGCCATAAATGGCACAGTATGCATGGATGACATTTTCTGTGTAATAGACCCCCTCAGACAACGCTCACGGTTGTAAAGAAAGGGCAGCGCTACACCTAGCAAAAACAAATCCCACCTTCATGAAGGTTCCAGCAGTTACTTTTTATTAACTGTTTTAGAGAATTCTTTAATCGACTTAAGTCATTTTGGATGCTGTAGTTTGCAGTTGAATTGTGTTATACTGGGATGGATATATATATATATATATATATATATATATATATATATATATATATATATATAAAAACACTGTATATATGTGTGTGTGTGTGTGTGTGTGTGCGCCATATGAACTATATGGTTGTCAACTATATAGTACATAACACCATTTGTGGCTGTTATGGTGGACGAGATGACAGACGTCAGTAACAGCTGATGTGCTTTTTAAAATACTGCAGAAGGAATCACTGGATGAGCAGTTCTGTCTGTCAGGGGTGAAAGAGTTTTGTGACACCATTGAGCCAGAGGAACAGGTATGATGACATCTACTTTCTACCACTGAGCGCATCATGGGTGCTCTGAGCGCAAGGAGAGGGCCAGTGCATGGAGGAATATGCGCAGAGAACAAGAAACTCAATAACAGTGTTCTGGAAAACCTTATCTGCCAGTTACAGAACCAATTTAAAGATCGATAACAATTAATGTTCCTGTCCCTCCTCAACCACCAGCAGTTTAAAACATATTGGAAATAAATTCCCACATAAAACCTTTTCCAGCTTGACACCAGAGACACGGAGCTCTATTTGATGATCTGACCTGTTTAAAACAGAAGAGACTGTAATGTAGGCCATGACGGATTTTGCAGGGAAATCTCCAAAGAGCTCCTTGGTTTCCTTCACAGCAAACATGTATGAATGAGATCTGAATGAGTTCATGCCACAGCTGTACAGACTGACTTGTCTGGCCATGACTATTCCCACATCCACCACAACTGCTGACCAGACATCCTCTGACCTCAAGAGAATAAAAACGTATGCAAGGAATACGGTGATGTGTAATCTCTAAATTACGCAGCACCCTCTTCTTGTTGTATTGCGTTTTTTGTATTGATGGCTTGTATAACTAGAAAAGCACTCAGAGAGTGCAGACCTCCACCAAGCGCAACAATTCCCCCATATAGCAGTTTACAGATTGCGATAAAATCTGGATCAGATTCGGATCGGCCTTAGATTTTGATAGAGGTTTCCATTGTCAATCCCTGAATCAAATTTCATGAGTCTTGGGCAATGATTATTGAGAAACAAGATTTTCGGCCCCTTTGACCGCAATGTTATTGAAAATTTGAAAGTGATCCAGAATCCAGGATTTCTTCCGTTCACTTCAAAATGAAATCAGTTCTTCCTTTTCACATTTCTAACCACTCCTGAAAATTTCATCCATCCATAACTTTTTGAGTTATCTTGTACACAGACAGACAGACAGACAGATAAACGCCGGCAAAAACATAACCTCCTTGGCGGAGGTAATTATAACGTCATGGTGGATTAAGAGGTTAAACCCGCACTGGCCCAGGTACCAAATGCACGACCCGAGACTGAATCATACTGCAATAAACATGAAACCAGACCACTAGAATTTATAGTAAATTTTAATAATTTTAAGATTTTTGAGGTGCTACAGCAGCACCACCAGCAACCCTACTTCCCGCGGTTCTCTTCACCCCGTATCTTGGAGTTAAGTTTGTATCTTTGGATTTATTGGCTTATTGGATTTTTGTATTTTTGAATTGTTGTATTTTTGTATAATAAAGGCCATTTTTGTTTTGAACTTCCTGCACCTTGGGTCCTCCTTCCACACCCTCCCCCCACAACTGTGACAGCCGGCCGTCAGGACGATCTATGCCGATCTGAAAAGGGGCAGGGAGGAGCTGGTGGTATTGGCTTCAGCCCACGAGGCGTTCAACGCACCTTCTCATGTCCCCAGGGTGGTCGACGCACCTTCTCATGTCCCTGGAGCAGTAGATCCTGCCTGAGCCGGCTGCAGCTGGCCGAGCCTCCGTCATCGTCGCTCCTGC
Organism: Hirundichthys speculiger; assembly: GCA_018398805.1. Classification (NCBI taxonomy): domain Eukaryota; kingdom Metazoa; phylum Chordata; class Actinopteri; order Beloniformes; family Exocoetidae; genus Hirundichthys; species Hirundichthys speculiger. Next base: position 408,273 of record JAGFBZ010001146.1, read on the forward strand.
AGCGGGTGCTGCAGCCGGCCGAGCCTCTGTCACTGCTTTAATCAGCTTTCAAGTGCTTGTTAAATTTAAACTATAGGAAATACCAAAAGCTGTTTTTTCATGAAAATTGTGGAAAGAAGAGTGAGCTGTTTCTTTCCTTTTATTAGCACATGTCAGCTCTGTGACCTCCAATAAACAAACTGAAATATATCCCATGATGACAAAAGAAGCATTTTTTTAAGTTCATTAATATTTTTACTGTGTAGTATTTTTCTTTCTTAAAAAAATGCTATGATAGTTATCAAAAGCTCAAAAATGAAACCCAGCTTAATTAATGAAGTAATGGTACACAGTTCCTTCTCATTTCATTTACAGCACATTGCTGCAACAATTCGTAACTCTTACAACCAGAACATTACTGAACCAGCTGTTCTTTTCCATTCTGACAGCCTAATTGGAACTTGCACCTCAACGCACATTGTTCAAAAACACATTGTTAAGCAAACCATTTTTTCCTAGTTTTTCGCAATGATTCCCCCCAAAAAAATATAAAGCTTCATGGGGAAGTTGCTGTTGGCACATCAAAGTTTGAGAAGTTAATCATATTTAATGCAGATTCTTTCCCAGCTAGAATTCATGGCTATAATGGCATTGAATTCTCTCATTGGTAAATACGCACACATATATATATATATATATATATATATATATATATATATATATATATATATATATGTGTATGTGTGTACACTTACTTACATACATACATACATACATACATACATACATACAGTGCCTTGGGAAAGTATTCGGCCCCCTTGAACTTTTCAACCTTTTGCCAAATTTCAGGGTTAGGGTTAGGGTTAGGCTTGAAACATAAAGATTTAAAATTTAAATTTTTTGGTCAAGAATCAACAACAAGTGAGACACAATCGTGAAGTGGAACGAAATTTTATTTTGATAAATTAAATAACTAGAAGATTGGGCCGTGCAATATTATTCAGCCTATTTGTGTCAATACTTTGTAGCGCCACCTTTTGCTGCAATTACTGGCCTTTGACTTGGCCATTCTAACACCTGGATATGTTTATTTGTGAATCATTCCATTGTAGATTTGGCTTTGGATCATTGTCCTGTTGGAAGATTAATCTCCGTCCCAGTCTCAGGACTTTTGCTGACTCCAGGTTTTCTTCCAGAATGGTCCTGTATTTGGCTCCATCCATCTTCCCATCAATTTTAACCATCTTCCCTGCTGAAGAAAAGCAGGCCCAGACCATGATGCTGCCACCACCATGTTTGACAGTGGAGATGGTGTGTTCAGGGTGATGAGCTGTGTTGCTTTTACGCCAAACATATTGTTTTGCATTGTGGCCAAAAACTTCGATTTTCGTTTCATCTGACCAGAGCACCTTCTTCCACATGTTGTGGAAGAAGGTACTTCAGCTGTAGATATCTGCTGTAGATCTCTGCAGTTCATCCAGAGTGATCATGGGCCTCTTGGCTGGATCTCTGATCAGTCTTCTACTTGTTCCAGATGAAAGTTTAAATGGACGGCTGAGTCTTGATAGATTGGCAGTGGTCTGATACTCCTTCCATTTCCATATGGTTGCTTGCACAGTGCTTCTTGAGATGTATAAAACTAGAACCACCAAAATTCCAAACTTCCTAGAACCGCTGAGGGGGGGTCATCTTGACCCCATTACTGCAATAGTGTCAGTGATGCTAAGATGTCATTTCTAAAAGTTGTGAAGTGGCTAATTCCTAAATATTTCTGAAATAATAATGGACACTTGTCAAAATAAGTGTTTAAAATGTAAATTGGTCCATCAAGCACATGAACACGATCATAGGATCGTCAATGTTGCAGCGCGCATATGGAGTTGGACCACCTCTCCACTGGGACATTTTGGGACTGGGCTCTCCCGGTCCGCAGTCCCAGCTTTATGGGTCTCCAAACGGTTCTGTCTTTGGCCGCCTCATGTAGCTGACATACAGGTTGAGCTGGCTCTGAACAATGTAAATATTTATGATTAGATCAGTCAGAGTCATAGCCTCTCTCAAATGCAAAATGATTAGAACCAGAGGAAACTAAAATGCTTGACTTCCGATTTACTTGTCAGAGTATTTCCACGAGCCTCCACTATGTCTGAGGACTATATATATATATATATATATATATATATATATATATATATATATATATATATATATGTATATATATATATATATATATATATATATATGTATATATATATATATATATATGTATATGTATATATATATATATATTGTATATATATATATATATATATATGTATATATATGAGGCGGATGACCCCTCACTTGTCACTAGAAGCCGTGACCTTTTTCATAAATTTGGCTCCTCATCCTCAGTTGATGTTGTATCACCTGGTAAAAATGACGGGTCATCGGTCTCTCCCCCCACCGATTCCTCCTCAATCACATCTACTGTTATCTCCACTCTTTCTGACTCTCCCTCACTCAGATCTTGGTACAACAGCCAGGCTGTTGTTTTTTGTTGGGTTTATATCTTAAATGTTGCTGTTTGTTTGAAAGATTTATTGATGACAATAGTTGTCAAAGTCTGATGACGCCACAAAGTTTGAGCATTGCTAAGCAACACGGAGTGGCGGGAGGGGCATGGCATAAAAAGATACAGTGTTTATATGAGGGGGTAAAAATGACTCCCTCGGTGGTTCTAGGTATAAATGGTCATATTAACTTTTCTTTTTATTACACACTCACCAAAATTCACTGAATGATTAATAAATCCATTTTAGGAAAAGTCATGAACTTACAGATTTAGGGGTTTTATTTTTACAGAAATACAAACATTTGAAAATGCTAGGGGGTAAAAATGACCCCCTTGGTGGTTCTAGTAAAGCTTGGGAAATCTTTTTGTATCCACATCCAGCTTTAAACTCCTCCACAACAGTATCTGGGACCTGCCTGGTGTGTACCTTTGTCTTCATGATTATCTTTGCGCTTTACACAGAACCCCAAGACTATCACAGAGCAGGTGCATTTATACGGAGACTTGATTACACACAGGTGGATTCTATTTATCAGCATCAGTCATTTAGGACAACATTGGATCATTCAGAGACCCTCACTGAACTACTGGAGTGAGTTTGCTGCACTGAAAGTAAAGGGGTCGAATAACATTGCACACCCCTACTTTTCAGTTTTTTTTTTTGTTTTAATTGTTTAAAATATCAAATAAATTTTATTCCACTTCACAATTGCTAATCTTCTCAGGAGTGGATGTCCCAGGAAATTTACTTCAAGGTTGCTTGGCCACATAATTACAAAGAGTTGCTTCTCCTTCCACTGCCATGTTTGGTGAAAGCAAAACACAGCATTTAAATAGAAACACCTCATACCCACTGTCAGGCTTAGTGGTTGAAAGGTGATGATCTGGGGTTGTTTTACATTCACAGGGCACTGGCACCTTGAAGTCATTGACTCATGAAGGAATTATGTCACATCATGTATGTCTTATCACGAATGTGTATTTTAGGAGCAGTTCTGGGACCATCTATCCAACAGCTAAAGCTTGGTCAATATGACAGAACAATCTGAAGCGAAACAAGCAAATTTATAGTGAATCAAATCAAAAATAAAATAATCAAGGTTTTGAAATGCCTTCGTCAAATTCAAGACTTTAACCCAATTAAAATGCTGAGGTGGGACCTAAAGTGAGCTGTACATAAATTAAAACTTCAATAAACAGAAGCAATATTGTTAAGATGAAGAGATCAAAAACCCTGTACAACCATGTGAGAGACTGATAAAGCTGTAGAGGAAATGACTGCTGAGAGTATTTTAACAAACCTTTTATTATGGCCCTTTCTTGAATGCTCACACTATGCTTTTTTTTATTGGCTTATGACAGTGGGAAAAAAAAATGTTAATGTTATTGTTTTTTGTTTGTTTTTTTACCACCTTTGTTTCTTTAATTAAGATTCAATTATAATACTTATAGTTAATAATATTTGCTTGGGGGTCATGCACTGGGTCTCTCAAAAGCACCGGGAGACAATTAGTATTGTTACAGACGTTATACAAATAAAGTTAAATTGAATTGTACATCTAAGACTCTGTTCTACTAAAATCAAATACAAAAAAAGACTCTGTACTATTTATGGTAGGTGACTGTACCAACATTTTATTTCCTCTCTTTTTTTTATTTGTCATTCAAGTTTACTTTTTAATATTTTAATTTTTGGGTTTTAAAATGTTGCATAATAAATAAACTAAAAATGACTTATTGTATAGTTGCATCTTTTTAGCTCCATGTAGAATTGTACTCTGTTATGCAGATTTAAATGCAGATCTCTTGTAGCACCACAAAGTGATCAACTTTGATTAACATGTCGTTATATTATTAAAAGATGTCTAACAAACTGGCAGTAAATTAGTAACAAACTGCTTCATAATGTCTCATAAAGTACATTATGTTGACATTAACCAACTGTTTTTCTCTTTCTACAAGCAATTAGTTAAACATTGCTCATCAGTCATCAGTGATCAGTAACAGATGCATCTCACTCCCACATACCGTGGTTTCAGAGTATGACTCAAAGTAATACATAAGTAACCTTTGGTGTCAAAGCTTGAGTTGTCATTGTCACTGTGGCAGTTCTCAGGCAGAGTATCTCACACACTCACTTGCTCTTATAGTTGATCTGTGTTTAATGTCCTCAGTCATGTTTATTTATGAGTCAGGTAGCCCTGTTATATTCATACCTTTTGTGTGACATTTGCTTTAGCTTAAAGCTACTACATACCAAACGGCCTTTAGAGAAGGACAACCTTGCTTGTAATTTTGATATTTTCAACTGCAGTAAACAGAACTAGAACTGTTGCTTGCTGAGTATAAACATACATAGTTTTAGATCAAATTATTGTTCAAGGAACAAGCTGTACAGATACTTTCCGTCTTTCTGAACATTTTCAATGTACTGCATGACTATACAGTAAAATATTTCTCATTGCCTCCAACATATCCGTGGCAGTCTCACTGTAGTTTGTGAAACTTTCACAAAATGTCATCTATTGATTGATGTTGTGGTATACAGTAAACCCTCACAGTTCACGGTCTCAGCAATCACAGTCTCTGTACATCGCGGAGGTTTCAAAAATATTAAATTGAAAAAAAATGTATTCAAATTTTTTTTTTTTTTTTTTAAATCAACGAAGTGGGCGAGGCTGAAGCAAAACACATCACATCAAGAACGAGTCTCAGGAAGCAACATGAGCCTACACGGGATGCCCCATTAACAAAAATCGAGGCCTGTGATTGGCTACTACGACGGGCATTAGTGTGCTGTCAGTTGTCTGTACGCTGATTTGCTGACATGTGTCCCCGCATCTCCCATCTCTTGCTCTTGTGAGACAAACTCGAGTTTAACGCTGATACACTTGGTGTTTCCATTCATCAGTTCCGAATATCACTTTCTTATTTCAGTGATTTATTGCTGTTTTAAAGTTAACTCATTCACTGTCTATTAACGTGAATTGTGACCCATATTACATACACACATATACATATTAGTGACACATATTAGACCCAATTGACGTCTACTGATGTCAATTGGGTCTAATATGTGTTACTAGGGTTGCTAGGCAGAGCGTCAAAATAAATATCAGATTTCTGAACATCGTATTTAGTGTTCCGATCCTACAGATGGGAGTATCACCACTCTCTATGAAGCCGCAGTCCCCCCCGAGGAATTGCGAGTGAGAGAAAAGATGCCGCAGCACATTCTACTGCTGATTACGGAAGAACGGAACAAGGTAGAATCAAAATTTTTTTTTTGAAAAAGTGGAACTTCTCGATAAGTTGAGGGGGTACACCACATTGTGGTTTTTCACCATTCGCTGTGGGGTCACAGTTCCCATTAACCGCGAAGTGTGAGGCTTTACTGTACAAACCTTCGTTTTTGTGTTTATATTTCCATAAACATGAATATAACTAATGGACGCATGACTCCTATTAAAAGGACACCAACCACGTGAGAAGGCTGAGTCATGTTTGGTGATGACATCAAAAACACAGGGTCAGGAATGCTGTCGGCCATTATCTTAACTCAATGCATTTCAGAAACAAGTCTTACTGTATGTGGAGAACAGAACAAAAAGTCATTTTATTGCAATTGCAATTTAAGTAAAAGTAACAATAAGCTGTCTCCATCAAATCTCAGTCACAAATGAGCAAATTAAGCAGAATGAACCTATCTTTTGAGGCTTCTCATTTTCCCTCTTTGATTTTAGGGTCACTTGGAATTGTCATAGAAATCACTATTGCCTTCGTCTGCAGTTTGTTGACAGTATCTGCTTAATTAGCCATCACTCACATGGCATTGGGTTTTTGATTATGAGTTTAAGTCTTTTTCAGTTCTCTCATTTTAAGTTTAGTCTTAGGCTAGTTGTGCTTCTTTGTGTTTTGAACTTCTGTTTTGCATTTAGTTTGATTTCCTTTCATTTTGAAAGCACTTTCACTGCTATCACTGCTAGTGTTTGTCAATGTCTAGGGAGGTCTAGGCATTTATAACATTGCTAAACATTTGCTCTGTTGCCATCTATAACCATTTTGAATCACTTTGATACCACTTCTTGAAAATTCATCTCGCCTGAATTACACTGTGGTAATGGTGCTGCATATCCTGCAGAGGTGGATCAGTGAGTTGATGTCATGATTAATTGTGCCTGACAGCTTCATGTACAAAAGCTGGGTAATTAGTCTTCCACAATGGAACCAGTATCTGTAGCCACTTTTTGCAATGATCTGGTTAAGGGGGTTCAGATCAATATTGCGGGGGCACAATATCTCCAGCCACAGTTGGTGGTACTTTGTGCCCTTTTGGAGTGTAGATTTCTCTTGGACAGTACAATTGAGTTTTTTATTTAGGCTTTTAGTGTCCCTTTGATGTCACCGAGTTCCATGTACATATGAAAATTTTCGAAAAAGGACAACACCTGAGAGATCAAGGTGTTAAAATCATCTTTTGCTAAAGAAAGAGTTACCATGTTATCAGACACCAGAGATGCATGTGATTTTACAGGACTGAACTTGTTAAAGCAGACAATGCACTCTACCTTTGAAACGCCCTCAGTGTGACCATATGCAGTCACATCCAGAGGAATTCAGAGACAAGAGTTTTCTTAATCAACACTTCAGTGGGACGCAAATCAGGGCATTGATTAGGTCTTTCTTCTAGCCAAACATTTCCTCTTTCTCTGTTCCTGTGCAGGGCATTTCAATTCTGTAAAATGGTTCACTTTCAGTTCAACATTTGGAACTTTTAGATGGCCTTGTATTACTTTTAAGCACTCTTTGATCTGATAGAGACTTCATAGAGAAATCAGTCAGCCTGCAAGTTGCCCAGTCCCTGAGGCAGAATGCTTTCTTTTTTTTTTTTTTTTTTTTTTTTATGACTAGTGAGTGAAATTGTCTATTGAGTCTGTGGATGAAATACACACACCCTATTTTTCACATCCCCGTATACTCACAAATCTTCAAAATATCCCTCTCATAATGATTATTGTCACTGTTGTTGGTGGTGGTGTCACTGTTCTTCAATGATTCAAAACTCAAGCAGACCTGAACAGTTTAATTTTAAAATCTCTAAACCCAAGACTGTGTTTTAAATTTAAAAAGCAAAAGATTATTATCCTCAAAATGAAAAGATTTAACATTTTAGCAGGTATTTACATCATTGACAAATCAGTCATAATCATAGACAGTAAAAAGAAAAATAACTGGACAAAACTGCTGTGACATTACCCTTAGATTATATGAAGAGTGCTTTTGAAGCATCTTTTTCATATCTCTGCAGTGCCATATTGGCAGGGACTTATGGCACCTAACCCTGGTTAAATCAAAAATTGAGAAATGGATGTGTTAGCCCGATGCTTCTGTTGGAAGCTCAAGAACAGACTGGTGAAATCTTCAGTTCATCCACAGCCATGTGAGAGACTGATTAAGTCATAGAGATAAAGAATATTTTATAATTGCTATTAAAACTGGGTGTACAAGAAACTGAATCATGGGGTCTACTTGGTTTTGCTGATATAACTTTTTAAATTATCTTTAGGTTTCATTTTTGTTGAATCAAAAAAGAATACTAACTTTCGCACATGACTGTAATTTTGAGTTCATCTTAACAGCAAAAGAGACTATAGGTATGTTATAATAATTTTTCATTTAAGCAAATTCAGGTAGTCTCCATTGTACCTTTGCTCTTGTTTCACTGAGCACATGCTATGTCCTTGAGGTGCGAATAATAAGATAACATAACTGACTGACTGAAAACTTCTCTTTTCTATCAAATTAGGTCAGTTGCATTAGATATACACCTGAAAACAACATTCCACACACTTTATTTGTCTTATTCCAAGAACACGACATAAACAGTGGTTGGCCTGTCCACGTCACTAGTAACTTGCCACTTGCATTCAGTCACGTATGAGTCCAACCTCTGTACGGGGCAGGCTCAGCCCAAGAAGGTAATTGTGAACGGTTTTCCGGAAATGCTCCTCACTCTAACTGAAATCCTGTGAGACACTAAGTCACCTTGAGACCAGCGCTGCCTTGCTTTGCCTGTGTCCATAATAAATGCTCTGTTTCTGAACTGAGAAGTCTCCGGTCAGTCCATGAGCTCCAACAAAGAATTGGGTAGATTTTAAATATGTGTGTGGACTGAAAGGTCTGTGTTACTGGTGACCTGAGGCAAAAGATGCATGCACTAACAGAAACAAAAAAGGTTCAGTGCAGACTGATATCTTAAAGCTTTTGTCAGCTCCAGTGTGGGAGCTGCTATCAAATGGGTTCAACAGAGCTGTGGTTAAATACAATTGAGTATTTTGTGTTAGAAATGAGACTAAGCTGCATCTTTGTTGCAGCCTGATGTGGTGAGCCAAAGGAAAACAGACTCTTTTATATCCGCTTATAAAACATTTGCATATCAAAGCTTCCCATGTTTTGATATCATTACAATATTTGCAGTGGGCAAGTGTGGCAGGATTATTTCATAAACAAATCTTTGGCACTTTAATTGGGAAAATCTGATGTCAGGTATTTTAGATTTTCTTTGGTCTTGAGCAGCAGTTGCAATGTAAATTTGCATCACAATAGCTTGATTCACAAACCTCAAACAAACTGACTCATTAAGGATTCCACTGCAAGAGCCAAATTTGTAGGTGATCATGTGGGGGAATACTGTTTAAACTGGTGAAAATAACAACAATATAATAATAATGATAATAATAATGCAGCTTCTTGAAGAAGGCAGTTAAATGAGTGTGCTAAAATTTAACCTCATCTATACCCAGGATCAAAGCCACTGCAGGAATAGTGCATTGTGTTCAAGAAATACTGTACCCGTTATCGAGAACATTTCTAGGATATATCTCTCAGTGCATCACATCTACACAGTCCTTTTGGGTGGTTTAATATGCATTCATCATTGCTATTTTGAGTGTGTAGATGAGAAACAGAAATATACAAATATGAATTTGGTCACACATCAGACTTGTCAAAATATTCAAATAAGTAACTGTGAGGAACTAAATAATGACAGAACAAATTAAACATGTTCAAAATGTTAAAGATGAGGTTCAGTAAATTGGTTTAGACATAATCAAACTTCTTAGCGATTCATCTTTTTCTTTGCTCGAAAATTTACTTTCATGGCTGTACAGACACTATATATTCAGGTTGAGCAGTGATTATGCACCCACAAACAAATAAATCAGCTGAACAGGCTGTAGCTGCTTTACCCTCTAATGATTTTCATTTTATAATGATCCATACATAATAACCCCACTTCTATAAAAGAGAAAATCAAGTGTTTGCTTTGATTACAGAACACAATTGAAAGGGCTTTTTTTGTTTGATTGTTTTTTTTTTTTTCTGTTGAGGACCCTTCGGGTCTTCTAGCTGAGATGTTAACAGGGTGAGCAAATGTCAACAATTCTAAATATGCCAAACAGATCAGCACCAATTCTTCTAGGTGCACTTGCACAAAGTAACTCAGTAGGTAGGTTGTTCCAAACATCTTGGAGAACTAACCACAGATCTTCTGTGGAACTAAGCTCCCTCAAATCCTTCTGTCTCCCCATGTAATCCCAGACAGACTTTGATGTTGAAAAAAGGGCTCTGGGGAGGCCACACCATCGCTTCCAGGACTTTATGTTTTTCTTTACACTGAAGATGGCTCCTATTGATATTGGCTGTATGTTTGGGCTTGCAGAATAAATGCTGTAGAATGAATTTGCAGCCAATTAGATGCCTCCCCACCTCCAGTATTGCATGATGGATAAGTACCTGTCCATAGTTTCTCAGCCTTAAAAGACACCATTAGTCCAAACCAAATTCCAGTCCAATGGAATGTGTCCATCAAATATCAATGCACTCCCACCCACCCCTCCCTCCCTCCCTCCCTCCCTCCCTCCCTGCGGTTCATGTAGTCGTGAATCGTGTGAAGGCGTGGTTTCGAGGGGTGGGCTGAAGAGGAGGAGGCAGAGCCTTTGGGAGGAGGGAGGGAGTGTATATTTTCAAAATCTCACTTAAGTTGGATTGCTGGAACCATTTTTTCAAAGAACACCCAACCTACCTTTGATGACTGCATGAGGATGCCACTGAAAGCCCTTAGAAGTGGTAGCAGAAACCAGATTTTTGATCATCTTAATGTACCCACCTGTGTAACTGTTATACAAAATTATATTTATAGATTGATTTATAGAATGATATTATATTGCTTTTAATCTGTTTTCAAATGAGCTTCCTTTTGTTTGAGTCTGGCAACTGGAGTCACTGGCTCTAGTCTGTATATCATTGTTTCATTTTTATAGGACATTTGCAGTGAGTTGTTTTTCTTTGTTTGTCTTTCTCCGTGGACCCCTCTGTCATGTCCTAATGTAAGACTGAATGAATTATGAGTGACAGTTGTGCTGCAAAAACAAGTCTGACAGATAGGTCATGGTGCTGTGAGTCCTGTGGTTTCTGTCTGTTAAAAAGGCAGCACTTTTTTTAGGCACTTGCTGGTTGCAAGGAGGCTTCCAGAGCATTAAATGTTGGGTCATACCTAAGGCTCTTCTCCCTAAAGCTGTTCATGAGCAGTTTTTGGTGGTTAAAATAGAGTCACAGGAGTATTCATATCAATGCAAAATAATTGCTTTAACAAGACTTTGAATTGCGGTGAATCAGTCAATGTTATTTAGCGTGAAAGCAGTCACACTAATCACCTCAATCACACGGTTGTTGTTGCAATCCCATTGCTTTTGTTTCTGCTCTTTCTTATTCTCCTTTATTCTGTACATTTTTCACTGCGTAACTTGTCTCACACACGTACAGTTACTGCAGAAACATAATTACAAAACTAAATTGCAATGTTGATGACTTTTGGAGCTCTTATCTGCCAATTGATTTTCTTTTGTTTTCATTCATTCATTCATCTTCTATACCCGTTTTATCCTTGAAGGGTCACGGGGATCTGCTGGAGCCTATCCCAGCCGTCTACGGGCGAAAGGCAGGGGTCCACCCTGGACAGGTCGCCAGTCCATCGCAGGGTCACACATACAGACATACAACCATTCACACTCACATGCACTCCTATGGGCAATTTAGAATTATCAATTAACCTGACATGCATGTCTTTGGACTGTGGGAGGAAGCCGGAGTACCCGGAGGAAACCCACGCAAGCACGGGGAGAACATGCAAACTCCACACAGAAAGGCCCCGAGGTTCAATCCAAGACCCCCCCCTGCCGAGGTTCGAACCAGGAACCTTCTAGCTGTGAGGCAACAGTGCTAACCACTAAGCCACCGTGCTGCCTTCTTTTGTTTTCGCCCAACTAAATCCAACAACTTGCCTTTTAGACCCAATCCCCACATCGCTGTTAAAAACATGTTTTGGCTTCTTTGAGTATGAGCTTTTAAATATTGTGAATTCCTCTCTTCAGACGGGTGTTTTCCCCACTGCCTTTAAAACAGCAGTGGTGAGGCTTTTCTGAAATAGAGTAATTTAGATCCTGCTGTTTTTAACAATTACAGACCTGTATCTAACTTACCATTTTTAAGTAAAATGATAGAGAAGGTTGTTTTTATTCAGTTAAATAATTTTCTGAATAAGAACATTATTTTTTGAGAAGTTTCAGTCTGGTTTTAGGACAAACCACAACACAGAGACGGCCCTATTAAAGATTGTCAATGACCTAAGATGTAATATGGACACACAGAAACTTTCAGTCCTGGTTCTACTGGATCTAAGCGCTGCCTTTGATACAGTAGATCACAACATTTTATTAAACAGACTTAGAAGTCTGGTGGGCCTCTTCGGTACTGTTTTAAAATGGTTTTACTCCTATCTCACAGATTGACAGTTTTATGTAAGTATGGATACATGCTCCTCAAGAACCCATAAGATCAAGTGTGGGGTTCTCCAAGGTTCAATCTTATGTCCGATACCTTTTAATCTCTATATGCTGCCACTTGGAGACGTCATCAGGAGACAGCGCTGGTTTTCACAGCTATGCTGATGATACACAACTCTACATCTTGATGTCTCCTGATGACCTGGAACCAGTTAAACTGTATTTTAGATATTAAGTAATTGATGGCAGAGAACTTTTTACAGCTGAACCAGGACAAAACTAAAGGTTTAATCATTGGTCCTGAAAATGAGACATAGATAATTTTACCAGAATTACATAATCTTAAACCCTCTCACTGTGTGAGAAACCTGGGTGTTCTTTTTGAGTCTGAGCTGGATTTAATTCCACATATTAGAAATGTAACAAAAGCAGGTTTTTATCACCTAAAAAACATAGCCAGAGTCCGCCCATTTCTCTCTCTTGCCAGCACGGAGGTGTTGATGCATGCTTTTATCTTCAGTAGAATAGATTGTTGTAATGCCCTGCTCTCTGGTCTTCCTAAAAAGAGTATATCCATCCTTCAATTACTCCAGAATTCAGCCACACGTGTGCTGTCGAGGACCAGAGGGTGGGAATATATTACACCAGTTTTAAAACTTGTGGAACAGTTTCAGAGAAATGTTTCTCAATGTAAAATTTCCAAAACGTTGAAGATCGCTCCATCTACAGTCTATAATATCATCAAAAGAATCAGATAATCAGGAGTGTCTATGTGCAGGGGGCTAGGACTGAAGATCAAAACTGGATTTGTGTGATCTTTGGGCCCTCACGTACCACTGCATGATTCTCTACTGGACATCACTGCATGGGCATCACTGTCTGTGAACACAGTTTGCTGCGCAATCAACTAATGTAAGCTAAAGCTGTATCATACGAAGAAGAAGCCATATGCTGTCATCTTTTCATATTTCAGCAAGACAATGCAAAACCACATACTGCATCCATAACAGCATGGCTTTGCTGGAGAAGTATCCGTGTGCTGAACTAGCCAGCCTGCAGTGCAGACTTTTCACCAATAGAAAACATTTGAGATATCAAACAAATCTAGCACAAAGGGCACGGGACTGTTCATCAGCTAGAATCTTGTATCAAACATGAATGTGTTAACAGTCTTTAACAACATATCTCATCACTTCCCAGACATTTACTGTTAAGACTGAGTTGTTGTCTCAATCCCTAATGCAACCACACCATAGACAAGAAAACAGTTCTGGAGTTTAATTTCCCAGTAGTACAAAAAGGTGAACTTTAGGGTTGGCAGCCAAACCAACAATCCAGTGGAAAAGACAACAAAGGCAAAGAGGTGGGACTGCAGATGGCTGTGGAACTGCAGATGGCGGGATCTGAAGGAAGAAGAGAATCTGATTACCAACATAGCTACCACAGCAGCTAAACTCTAAAATACTCTTCTGAGTGCACAAAATAAATAAATAAATAAAACGCTTGCTGGAGAGCCACTAGACTTGACACACTTATCTTGTAAATGATTAAAGACAGCATATACCCTGTTTTAAGGTGAAGCCTCCTCTTGGGGGACATCTTTTCCCCTCTATTTAGAGATATGCTCTGCTCTTGTCACTTGTCATTATTTCTAACAAGGTCGTGTACGTCATTATAATGAAGACCTTCAGGTGTGTTATATCTGATGCATTAAAAAGAAAATGCCCATCTGAAGAGTTGTCTGTAACACTTTATTTGACACCTATATAACACATTATAATTGAGTTATAATTACCTTATAGCACTGTATAACTATAGTTATAAACACTCATAAATGATTATAATGCTTTATAACAATAATCATAACACACTATAAAGCATGTGATAATCACTAAGGTCAGGTATTATAGTATGTTATAACTGTTAGAAACTCACTCTTAATGCCCACATAGATAATCCATTATACATATATTTATGGTATGCTTATTAACGTGTATAATTATTATAAACACTCATAAATGATAATGCTTTGTTAAAATAAGGATAACACACTATAAAGCATGTTATGATCACTTATAAGGTCAGGTATTATATGTTATACCTGCTGGTCCCTTGCTCACCGATTTTTGTTGCAAGGATCAAAGGGTATTATAATGATCATAGTTGTCATATATTAAAACTCTTTATAATGCCCTTTAATCACTGGTATAATACATTACAAGCACTAGTATAATGCATCATAATGTGATTATAAGTCACTCTAAATGGTCATTGGATGCTTCAAGTAAAGTGATGAAACTGCTCAGCTATAGGCTGATATAACACATTACAAACTGGTCATAAGTCACTATAAGTGGTTTGCTTGAAGAAAAATACACATTTTTAATCTATTCAAGAACAACACAAAACATTGCAAAACTTGTTTTTATTAACAATGTGACTCCTTCAAAAAACTGTATATTTGTTGTACTTTCTTACATCATGAATAAGGCAGCCAAGAATGCCTCGTCTGTGGTTTCAGGCATTTTGTTCATGAGCTCCTGGATAAGGTCATCTTTCTTCAGGAGTTGTTCCTGGAAAAGAGCCTTGTTCAACTTCAGTATTTCGATCATCTCCTGTGTAACACAACTTTTTGGTTTTTCAGCTTCCAGAAGCTTTTTGAACATTTCCAATTACATGGACAGCAGTTAGTGCACCAGGGTCTGCACAGAACAAAAGGAATAAAACAAACAGAAGTAACCAAACCATTAATTGCATTATTTGACATTAATTTAAGTTTACTTTCACAATACCACAATTGTTTTCTGGGTAGCATATTCTATGGCCTTTAGGACTTCATACTATAGAGCACCATTGTAGCGTCCCGACTAAGTGATGGTAAAACTCTCAAACTGATGGTTCATATTCCTTTATGGGTGAACTGTGATCTATTAAAGAATGCACCGAATGAACACACCATAAGAGTTATAAAAGAGAAGAAAATACAGTTACCATTTATTTTACTGAAATTAAAATTATTTTTAACTGCTTTTATTAGATCAAAAGAAAATTTCCAATAACGTGTTGTATTACCATGAACTAAACATGTTTTTTTTAACCATTTCCCTTTACTCCAATACAGTTTTTTAACCTTAGCAGGCCTTACAAAAAAGATAGAAAACAGACCCTGTTACATTAATAAGACAGCCAGCGTATTAGCTTAGCTTCGTCTCAGTTCCATGCAGCTTGAGTGATCCCAATAGCAGCTACCGACTAATCATGACATTTACATACATTAAACTGTCCACGGTACCAAACTTGAGCGAGATGTAACAGGATGGCGTAAAAATGAACAAAAACAAACCTTGTGCCCCCTTAAGTCAGATGCTAGTACGTTTCATGTAACTTGGGTACACTTTACTATTTGTCTCACACTCTCAGCCTTGCAGAAACATTTTTTTAACTGCCGGTAAACAGGGCCCAGCCACGCCCCAAACCACTGGCGCAGGCTCTCACAGACGCCCCTCACGAGGTAGCCATGACATGATACCAATCACGAAACACCGCCACCTCCACTCACTGAAAAGGTGAGCGGAGATACGTAAAGCGCACAAACCAACAGAAACCTGACCAGGTTCACCAGTATTTAGCTGTTTCCCGGACGAGCCCCCAATTGTTACAACCCGACTCAAAGGCCGTGACAAGAGTGAGGGAGGCACCACAAGACAGTCGGTACCAACAATATATATTTTATTTTAAAACAGTCGCATCGCCACAACACAGACAAAAAAAACCCCAGCCAAACGCTCTGCCAGCCACAGTATGGTTAACTGGGCCCACAGCCCATCAGCAGAGCCTCAGACACCAGCAGTAATCACGACATGGTGACAAGGATCGGGTCCTCAGAGCAGCCCTCATCACAGCACTCATTGCAGCCTGCCGCATGTAACAGTCTGGAGATGGCCTTCTTGAAGGGAAGGAGAACCACTGAGCCCAGGTGTGTCTCCTCACGCTGACGACTCTCCACCTGCAACAAAACAAATCCAAAACAACAAAACACCACCACGTGATGTACAGGTGGAGAAGTCGTCACTCTGAAATGACAGATTTTGATTAATTTTACATTAATTCATTCAGCCCACAATCTTTGACAGATATACTGGACCCATATTGAAGAAACCATACATCTTCCCAACAGTTATGTCTTGAATTTATGTCCTAAATTGGTATTGATTGGCTTTGATTGAAGCCTGGATGCTTGTCAGAAGCCCACTCTTGCAAGAAATGGCAGCATAGATACCTTTTGAGATGTTTAAAAATTAAATATGACATACAAACGAATCCAAACATTGATATTCATTACTCCACTTACCTCTGCAAATATAATCATTGGACGCACATGCAAACTATTTTTGATTCATCTAACAATTAAACTGCATCATATTATGCCTTGATCCCACTAGGCACCAAAGGATTGCAGTATGGCTACACTGCCAACTGTTATAAATCACAGCCACTTTAGTCAATGAGAATGGTTCCACCAGAAGCACCGCAGTGTGGTTTAGAAGCATCCTGGAAGAAATGGTTTGCTCTGCTTTGCTGATATGTCTCCCAAAGGGCGGAGAATTGCCATGGTCTGACTCTGCTCCAGCTTTGCTCCTACTTATAGTGTTAAGAGGCACATCGCTTCTGATCGATCGAAATAGAAATTTAGGTGGAACGCCTAAGTAGACATGGCACATATCTTGTAGAGAAGAGCAGATGGTTGCTCCTGATGGGACCACCCTCATTGATCAGAATGGCTATGATTCACAACAGCTGGTGCGGCACAGCCATATAACAATGCTTTTGCACCTGGTAGGACCCAGGGGTCAAGATACATGCTGAGGTTGTTTTTGCGCCCAGCTGTGGTGAATAGTAGCCAACTATTTATTTGATTTTACTCACAGTAAAATATGCAAATGTACAGACTTTCTACCAGCTAACTACCATGGTGTACAGGTATGATACAATCTAGCTCAACTAGTGTACAACATAGGCTGATTCTTGCTCACTGCAAGCTAGGGATGTCAGGATTTTCTTCATGTGTGATCAGAGTGACAGCTTATCAAAATACCTGGGACATATGAACCAGTTGTATAATGTGAAAAGATGAAAGTGAAATATTATCTGTGCAATAGAGATATGCTCTTCACTCTTTTCAGTTTCCAAATTTGTCAACATTAAGCAAATGTCATATCAGTCTAAACTCATATTACTTTTTGCAGAATCCTTTTTTGTTTGTTTGTTTGTTTGTTTTGTTTTCAACCCAGACCAGTTTTTGGTGTGTTGTGCCATTGAGCTTGTTTGCTATGCAACTTGCTGGCTTTATCACTGACAAACCATCAGCTGCTTATCTACAACAAGCTGGAAGAGGTACAATCACGCACACTGAGTATGTATTAGATGAGTGCATGTTATAACCATGGACATAAATGAACAGAAAGTCTGACTGCCAGAAAGTCAGACACCAAATCATTTTCCTGGACCCAAATAAAACAAATTTGTTTTTTGCAGTTTCTTCACTTCCACAGATGATAGATTTTTTTTTCCATATTAATCTCAGAATAACGATAATAATAAATACAAAAAACTGTTTTTAAAATTAAAAATGAAAAATACTTGATCACCTCCTCAACCTCTAAGGGCTAAATATCTGAGTTGTCTTGGAAATTCTCCATACAAAACTGTTTCCGATAGTTAGAAATATTTGCTACTTACAACTTACAACTAGAGAATGATAACAAAACTAAACTTTACACAGCAAAGGCTCATAGCTTTGCTACTGTGATCAACAAGCTGGTGTCTACACATTCATGGTATGATACAGAAGTCAATACTATAGGTCAAAACTAATTTTGGTCATTTTTTTATTTTTATTTTTCCTGACAGCTTGACACTTTTGTCAAACATACTTTTGAAGCACTCTCCCTCAAATTTCATATATTCTTCACAAAACTGGATACTTTTCATATTTGATTGTCTCAGAAGACACCTCATTATAACTGACTGTTGAAATCAATCAATCAAAATAAACTTTAGTGGGTCTGGTGAAAGTGAAGTAGTAGTAAATCTTTGACGGTTTAGCCAACTCTCCCCAAATTTGACTCATATACAAATGTAATTTCAAAATGATCCTGGTTTTTATGACTTATTCTTTCTAGAGTGCTATTTCATAGTGGAAAGGACATAAACATGTAAATTAAAACCAGTTCAGTTTGTAGCCAGTGCACATGTTGAATTATTCAAGCTGCAACAGCAATCACATTCACAATTTCTTCATGAGATGCAGAATGTCATTTGTTAATGGGTTCCAGATTGATGCATTTATGTTGTGATTTGGTTCTGGCTGGATAGCATCGACGGCATCATTATTTTTCATTGCTGGTATTGAATAAAAGGTTGTCAACTGAGCAATATAATTGTTAAGGTAAGGGAATAGTCGCGGATATTATTCAACAATAATCAAAGAATGAAAAACTGAAAAGTATTCAATTTACACACTGTGCAAAAATCCAACCACTTCATCCAGTCTAACAAAATGGCATTACTTCTTCAATTGTGCCAGATGGCTTCATTCCCTGGACCTTAAAGCAATGGTATTCTTTTTGAGGGATCTATTGGAGCAACTCAAGTTGTCAGTTTAATTGAGAATAGTATCAAGAGAGCTGAGGAAATCTCTTGGCTGAATGCAGGTTGTTTTGCAATGCAATACTTAAATGCAAGCACATGCACAACCTCACAGACTGGTTTATTTATGGGATGTTTGAAAAGAAACATGCTGCCCATAAGTACTAACGGGCAGTATTTTCTACAGCAGCAGGAAAAAACAAACCCTCTAGAATGAACTCTCTTGCTGCATTCATTTTCCACAAAATGTTGTCCTTGTCTAATTCACAATAACAGACAAACACAATGTGCTTAAGCGGACAGCACACAAACAGTTACAATTCTTGTCTCTTTATTGAACACAACCACAAACTTTCAGAGTGCTGGTAGAAACACAAAAATAAGTGAAATCTTGGAATTAATATCTGGTCAAACCTCCTTTGGCAGCAATGACTTCAACAAAACACTATTTGAGGATCTGATCCAAAACTATTCAATATTCAAGTATAATTTCCTTTTACCACTCATTTTTGCAGGACTGCTTCAGCTCAGACGCATTAGAGCAATATCTGTTGTGAATGGCTCTTTTAGGATCATTGCACAGCATCTCTATCGGGTCTGGTCTGGACTCTGACTCAGCCACTCCAAAAGCAGGATTTTCTCTTTTTCTGAAACCATTCTGTGGTAGATTTACTTCAGTGCTTAAGGTCAATGTCCCGCTACATCTACAAACTTTTACTAAGAAACTGGCAGACAGTCACTCTGACAGTCAACATCCTTTGGAATTTTTGGTATTTCATTTTTTGGAAATTTATTATATTCAATGACTGCAAGTGTTCAAGACCCTTACTGCAAGACCCTGAGACAACCCTAAATCACGATGCTCCCCTTCATCCTATTACACTTTTAAGATGTTTTACGTTAGTAGTGTTGCACTTTTTGTGGAGTGTTACACTTTTCACAAGTCCGCAAAGCATTTTTCAAGTACTGTTGCAAATTGCCACGTTGCTTTTCAGCCATGCAGCAATGATTTTTTTTCTCTTGTTTCCCTTCTCCATATAAACCACTCAACTGTATATCTCGACTGTAGATCTCCTTTTTGGCATGGTTCACAACTTCTTATGAATAGCAAACTTGTATGAGCATCATTAATCAAAGTACCTCTAAACCACACCTCCAAACTAATTTTAATATTTGGAGGCAAGAATGTGCAAACTGCTGACTCCAACTTTCCTGATACTATAGGTGATAGTGACTCGAGACTCAATTAAACATGTAGACCTAGATTAAATGTATTGAGGAAACATTTTGAGGCAATATGAATGTGCCATAAGGCAAGAAAAAAATCCATTGATGGTATATCCTAGTCATTCGGTATAATCAGCTGACGTCATCTTTGGATACATAACATTGCTGAATCTCGACCTGACCAACTGCAGCAACACCAGATCATAACACTGCCCCCACAGGCTTGAACAGTAGGCACTAGGCATGATGGGTGCATCACTTCATCTGCCTCTCTCCTTTGTAACAGAGAAAATATTTTCTTTTCTTTACTTAATATTTGCTCGGCGGGTCATGCTCTGGGTCTCTGAAGAGTACCGAGGGACAAATTGCACTGTAACAGACACTATACAGATAAAACTGAATTGATCTGCTGTGGTTTGGGTGTCGACTTCTGGTGATTTTCGTCCATTGCTGACAACTAATGTGAGTAACTTGTAGACACGCGACTACACTTGAATGTATGAAGAACCGCAGAGTACTGGTAAGCTTGGCCTTAAAAACTGCGACATTGGGTCAAAGTACACAAAGTAGATGTATGACGTCGATGAATACCATCTGAAGATACACAATTAATTATAATAATGCAGAAAACCATTTAGTTCCAAAAGGTTCAGGTATTTTTCCTCTTTAATATAAAATGTTTGAAATTGCAATGTGCAACACAGCACAAAACATCCTTTGTATTCATTTGGTGTTTGAGACTTTCAGTGGTCATGTTAAATTGGATACAAATTTGTTGAATTCGTTGACTTGCTTTGTTGACACAGAACAAAACAAATGATCGGTTGACTCAGTAGTGGTGAGTTTGTATAAAATGATGAGGTTGACCGATAGTGTTGAAACGTTAACTGTGGCTTGGCTGAATATAAAGAACAGTGGTCAAGAGCAGAAAAATCACAGCTTTTTACTCTTGCAGGGTTTCTTTTCAACACCCCACATTCAAAACCCAACAAAACAGTACGCCTGTCAACACTCCGTGAGCTTGTATCAGCAAGTCTGTTTAAATGTGTAATGTGAAACTCCAGAAAAAAAAAAAACACAATCGGTGTTGCACAAGAGCAACTGACTCCATTGCCAAAACAAACTGAACAAAAAGGAAAATGAAATTTAACTTGGAGTAAAAAAAAAAACATTGAAAAAAAAAAAGGTTTATAGACTTCTCTGATGTAAATTAAGCTACATGGACCAAACTGTATCCCACCCTTTGGATTGGGGTGGGCAACTCCAGTCCCCAAGGGCTGGTGTCCTGCAAGTCTAAGAAGTTTCCCTGCTTCAGCACACCCAATTTAAATGAAGGGTCTTGTGCAGACCTGGATGACAAGGTGATCTATTCATTTGAACAAGGTGTGTTGCAGCAGAAAAAACATCTAAGACATGCAGGACAGTGGCCCAAGAGGACTGGGATTGCCCACTCCTGTTTTACACTTTTTTTTTAAACTGAAATAACTATTATTCTGTGGAATAAGAACTTAAAACTTGCCCATTCTATTGTCCTAACTTTAGAACAAATAAACAGCAGCATGAATGCACACGCAGAACTGTTCTGGAATTCATAAAAAAGGGCTTGAGAACAGGAAATACAATATAGAGGAAGAGACGTCAACATCAATACACCACTATATATCTTCATATATCAAGTATTATTGGCTGTTCTATTAAAGTTTAACATGTTGCATTTTAGAACTTAAAGGGGTATGATGGGGGAAAAAAATCTGAGTGGATGCAAATACTTGAGTATCTGAGGTTATTTGAAATCAAGGGTCTACATCCAGCTAGTTAAACTCATGCCCGTTCAGAGGTGAAATATGTGTAGTTTCATGAATGACCACTAGGGTCTGGCTTAAAAAGCTAGAATATCACATTTCATAGAACTGTCGTGTGAGTAAACTTAATTTAAGTCATCAGGAAAAATTATAGAGATATTTAGATATGCATATCAGGGGTGTTTTTTTTTTTTGTTTTGTTTTGTTTTTGTTTTTGTGATTTTTAAGTAACAACTGCATCACAGTCTATGGCATCAAACAATTAGCTGTCATCACTTTAGCCACTTAGCACTTTGCACATTTGATGAAGTTGACATGTAAGCTGTGAATTACAAGCCAAAAGATAATTATACCTGTTTTAAAGAAAACAGACCACTGCCATCAGCTCTGGGTGGGCCTAGAAGGGTCCAAGGGAAATTGTGGCTTCACGAGACCACTAGAACATTGGTGCAGCTGGTATTTCCTTAGAAGTCACTTAATACATTTGTGAGTGTAAATGCTTTAAAGCCATGCAATTATACAACTTAAATTAAACATAGTACTATATACAGTGATCCCTTATTTTTCATTTTTAGCGGTTAATAGGGACCGGTGCCCCCCCCCCCCCCGCGAAAATTAAAATCCGCGAACTGGAGCCGGAGCCCCCGAGCCTCAATAATGTGTTTAAAATATGTTTTTAAAAACCCCCAAAAAGTAGCGAGGCACTGCAGCGAAACAAGACAAAGGCTCAACTGTGGTCTTTGTTACCTTCACAGACTCTGGTCTCTGAACCGTAGTAAACAAACGGCTGCTATTGTGCTATTTTTGGCTCGTAATTAGCGGCTAACACGCTAACAACAACAAAACAAAAAGTCCAGTTTTCTCTGCATGGAACGAGCACTATATTCTGGCACTGTAGGAACTTGTAACATCACACAGGTTGTATTGTTCGGCTCCTGTCGGTTAACAGAGAATGCAAATCTATACACGCTGGGCTGCTGTTTATGCTCACTCCACTTTTCATCTAACCTCATTTTATTCTGCCGTCCCACGACACACACACTCCATTACCCATAAGGCCACATCATTACCCATAAGGCTACCTTCTTAAAGGGGCCAGGCTGGCTCACAGCATTTCTTCACTGTGAGAGAACGCACACAATATCCTGTGATGTTTCCATGATTTTTACATTTTTTTTAATTATATTATATATTTCTGAAAAATCCGTGACTAACCTAAAACCGCGGAACTTAAACTGTGAATTGGCAAGGGATCACTCTAGACCCTATGTATAAAGCAGTAGTGGAATTTTTTTGATTCATCACCCTAATATATGTGTAAAGCTTCACATTTTCAACTGCTAGTGATAAGCCAAATGCAGACTTGAGAGGCAGAGGGCACTGAGAGCAAACAAGAAGGGGGGATATTCATGAGAAATATGCAATGGGACTATCTGTAAATAAACCCTGAAGTCAGATTTTTCTGACCCTGACAGAAATCTATAAACATGGTGTATAAAGATTATGTTCACAAGTTATATAAGTTTTTTTTTCTTCCATTTTTCTTTTCTTTTGTGGAAATGATGAGCAGCATGTGTCCACTTCAAAAGCATAAAACTGAATGTGGGTTTTCAATTTATCATCCCATCCATCCATCCATATCAGTTTAATTTGTCATCCAATGATAACAAAAAAAAACCCAACAACACTGAAATATCCTGTGCCAGAAAGAGAGCTACTGTAATTCTTCGTTTGACTATTCTGAACTATCCAGAGTTCAAGTGATTTAAAACTTTATGGCCCAATTCCAGTCCCATTCCACCCCACACAGTAAGGGGTGAATATTCGTTTTATTTATGCAAAATGATATAGCTGCAGT
The DNA here is from genome assembly GCA_018398805.1 of Hirundichthys speculiger. NCBI lineage: Eukaryota > Metazoa > Chordata > Actinopteri > Beloniformes > Exocoetidae > Hirundichthys > Hirundichthys speculiger. Next base: position 432,186 of record JAGFBZ010001146.1, read on the forward strand.
TGCCACCAACAGCTAACAGTAAAGGTTGAAACATGTCAGTGGTAAACACTAAGTAGTACTCATAGAGGGTCAGACAGCAGTTTACAGAAACGTCCAACATCAGCAGTGAAAGAAAAATGTATGTAATCATTGTGGGTTTTCTCTTAAACATGGTCAGATAAAGCTCCCATTTTTTCACAAAACAGACCATGTTTCTACTTTTTACAGCTAACAACTTTCAGCAACCATTTCTCTCAGCAGTGTTATTATTTGTGCTCCTATGGAGCACACTGACCTCTGCATCATCATCTTGCTGGCTTGTTACATAGGCCTACTGACAAGATGAGTTCAGTATGTTCTAGAACACAAGAAATTGAAGCAGAACAGAAGAACTTTTGCAATTTTTACCACTTCAGGCACCCCTATAGGAAGTAAGAGCTGAGTTGCTTTTACAGCACTGTCTAATAGTTTCTTTTGTTTTATCTATTCCTCTGTCACTCTTTTATTTTTATTGTTCATCATTACTTTCATGAACATTTTTCTTGCCTCTGCTGTGATGTCCACTGTAGCTCTGTGAGATATTTTCATCATTGTTTGTGACATAGTGTCATAAGCAATGCACAGCAGTCCAACTGGAAAGGAAGCAGGAAATTATTTTGGCTGGTTTTTAATGATAGCAGACATGGAAGATCATTGCAGCAGGACAGCAATTTGTAAAAGTACCCAAATACTTTATCCATTATCTAAACCTGCCTTTTCCTGTTTAGGGTAATACTGATCTGCTGGGGCCTTACCCAACTGTCTTTGAGTGAAATACAAATGTTCTTTCAAATGAAGTTGAAACTGATTTCAATGTGAGCAAAAGATTTTTGAACTCCCTTTCATAGTTTCCCCACGGTGCTTTGAATGATAAAAAATAAAAGAAAAAGATAAAAGCGTATCAAGCTAAACATCAAGTCTGACAGTGTTTGTTTTACTCACCTGAAATCTGGTGGACGCACAATAGGAAACCATTTCTCGTCATCATTGTGTGTGTGTTTCAGAAAAGCATTAACTTGGACAGGTTGTCTGCATGCCATGATTTATATAACATGACGATACAGTGCATTACACCTAACAAGAGATCCATACATGCATGACTTCAACGAATGTGGTCTACATGTTGTTTCTCACACGTTTGTGACTGGCTTCCAGCACAGTTGTGAAAAACCTTGGAGTCATATTTGATCAGGATATGTCATTTAAGCAGCATATTAATAAGGTTTGCAAGACTGCCTTTTTTCATCTCCGAAATATTGCCAAGATTAGGAGCATCCTCTACCAGAGTAATGCTGAAAAATCAATCCACGCGTTTGTCAGTTCTAGACTGGATTATTGCAATGCGTTGTTAGCAGGATGTCTGAAAAGCTCGCTGAATAGCCTCCAATTGATCCAGAATGCAGCAGCGAGCGTGCTGACAGGAATCTGACCAAGGATGTTACTAAATAGTGACAACTACAGGATTTTAGTTACAGTTAATATTTTTCTTAATTTAAATATGAGATTATTTTTCTTTATAACCCTATAAAGCCAGTTCGCTTTATGCAAGACTATAATAGCGCGCTATGCGCCTAATTATCATCTTCAATCATAGTGATTTGAGAACATGTCCTAGACATCAGTAGGTTTGGAGACGGGCTTTTAAACACCTTTTTTATAACCAGTAGCCAGTTTGGGTAAGGAGGCCTTGACACCCTCTCCATCAGAATTAAACTGAAAACATTTGTTTGGACCCTACTGTTAGTCTAAACAATATTGTGTAGGGGCTAATGGTTATAGGCATAGTTGTAGGAGCTAAGACTATAGTAGGCCCGTCTTAATCACAGCTTCATCATAGTTATGCTGCTATAGGCCTACGCTGCAGGGGGACGCCAACATGATCTGCTGAGTGGTGTCTCTACTGGTTTTCCCCCTTTCCTTCCCTTTCCTCCTCCCTTCCTCCTCCTCCAGCTCATTCATAATTAATTGGGAGCACCTTGTTACTGTAATTGTGCTCCATATTCTTTACTTTCCTGTGGTTTGTTGTGCTGTTTTGCCCCCCTTTTTTTTCTCTGTGTATTTGCAGGCCAGAGTTTCCTGGGTTTCATGCTGACTTGCTGTTCCATCCTTTGGCCATCCCGGGGTTTGCCTCCACTTGTGTGTGTGTGTGGATGTGTTCGGGGTGCCGACTGGCGTGGTGATCGGCATCTCATTGCTGCTACCTCCATCTGTTTATGTTTATGTTTATATGGTCATTATATTTAGTCATTTGTGTGCTCTCCTCTCTCTGTCCTACACCCTCTCTCTGTCCTGTCTCCCCTCTTTTCTTTCTTTACCCAGCTGGCCTTCGGCAGGAAGGTCCCCCCATATGAGCCAGGTCCTGCTTTCCTCTTAAAGTGGAGTTTTTCCTTGCCACTGTTTGGCGTAAAGGTTTTTTTTCCCTTTGTGGGAGTTTTTTTTTACCTGCCATTATCCTTGTTTGGGATTCAATGTTATTTTTTAGTTAATGATATTTGCTCAGGGGTCATGCTCTGGGTCTCTGTAAAGCACCAAGAGACAATTGACATTGTAACAGATGCTCTACAAATAAAATATAATTAAATTGAAATTGAAATGACTGTGGCCAAGAGGCGCGTTCAGTGCAGTGTCAAACAAGGGAGGTCTATACTCATATGGAAGTCTATTGTAGGGAAAAATACTTCATATGCCAGTCAAAACAAAGGACAAAATATATTTTCTAGGGATAAATGCAATAGGGATTTTTTTTTCCCCCAATCTGCTACTCAATAATAGACTTAATTGCTAGGGAGGGATAAACAAGGTTTTCCCTCACGTTTTGTATGGAAAAAGTGTCAAACCACCTGAAGCTTATGTAATATGTATAAAAGTAAAAGAACAATTACCTGTCCAGCAGACATACAGCCACAACAGTTTCACTCTTTAGCCCCTTCAGTTCCCTCCATTGTCCCTGTCAAGTAAATGCCACATTGACATTAACTATCATTTTGCTAATTCCATCATGTAGTCTTTTTTGGCGCTGTTTAAATTACAGACTCTTTCTTAACCCTCATCAGTTTTTTTATGTGTCCTCAGCCTTTGAGCTTATTTGCTGTTCCACTGATAACAGCAGTTGTACCTGTACCTGCATGCCTACAGACCACTCATGTACAGTTTAGGAGATGAGTGCACGTAGCTATCCCCGACACGAGCAAAGTTCTGTTGACTGGCAGAGAGGACAAGGGAAATGATTGCAGTGAGCCAGATGACAGGTTTTTTTTTTTTTAAATATTATTCTCAGAACAGCTATTTATCTTCATTCAGTTATCAGAACATAAAACAATTTTAGCTAACAAAACATAAATCCTTCTTCAACTTTAAAACAAGCTCAGCTTTGTTGTTTCTTTGATATCTGTCATCCTTCAGATGTCTAGCATCCTAGATATCTGTCTGCCATTGGAGACAGCTTGGTGATGTGTCAGCAAGAGCACCATGGCATTGTTTTAAAGCATCCCAGAAGCAACCATCCACTCTGCTCTGTTAAAAAAAAAAAAACAATGTCTATTTTGGTCCTCAGCCAAGGCTAAGCTGAGTCAGGGTACATATGACAGTTTGAGCTGGCAGGAACCCAGACACAGAATGGCATAAAACCCAGTTACTTTTCAAAGTAACACACCACAAGCAGACTCAGACTGGTACATCTACATTATGTTTTCCCATGTAGACCATGGGTAAAAAACTTATCAGGTCTTTCAAATTTCAATGATCTACAAAGAGAAGGTAATTTCAAAAGTTGAAAACCACGTTATTAGAAAACGCTGATCCTTTTTCTGCATATAATAGCAGAGCAGACAAAACATGGTGAGAACAATGTCTTTAAATGAGCAGATGATGATTCTCATGTGATTAAGGAACATTTGCAGAAACTCATAATCTCATGGATCCAGTCAAGCAGGCAGCTCTCTGAAGCCATCTGTTTCAGAAATGTGCCTCAAGATTTCAGAAGCCCTTCAAACTTACAATTAAATTATTTGTACCCTAAGCAAGACTTCAAGTGTGACTGCAGCAAAGTCGGACCATGCCTCTTCCACTCCAGATGGGACCCAGGTCTGACGATCAGGACAGGAGTTGTTTCTAGTCACTCCCAATATCTCAGTGAAGGGTTGAGTGACAAGGTTGGTTTAAATGCCAGGTTATAAGCATTTGTTATATCAGACATATTGAAATATATTAAGCCTTTTCATTGTAATGTGAGTCAACTGAACTATAACTATGAGGTGCTGTGAGGGATATTATTCTGAATTAGCATTCACACACACATATGGAACCGAACTCTCTCACATACTATACTGAAAACCCTTACACATGCAAGTAAAATCTTACACACACACACAAGTCAAAGGTTATACACGTACATATGAAATCCTATCATACTTACAACTGGAAATTTATTCACTCACATACACTTGTGAAATCCTCTCATACATACAACTAGAAATCCTTTTACACATACAACTGAAAATCCTCTCATACATACAACTGGAAATTTCCTGTTGTATGTATGAGAGGATTTCAATTGTATATGTGTGAGAGGAAATTTCAATTGAAACGGAAGTCATTTCAGTTAAAACTGAAGTTGTTTGGTTAGCGAAGAAACGCAACTTCAGAATACAGGTAACGGCGGGGAATTTGCGATGTCATGTCAGCAGCCAAAAACCAGTCTGACTGAAGTGACGGACTTAATAATTAGTATACTGGCTCCAGCAGAGACCACCCGCACACTCGGAAATGTTTCAACTTGAAAAACAAGGAGGATCGAAAGAATATGCATCATTTCTAGAAGGTCTGATCGTATCTTATTGCTGTCGGTGGTGATGGGACACTGCCACGCTGATGGGAGACGAGACGAGAGGCGATTGTCCAGTATCCGTATTTGGAGCCACGGGGGTTGTTAGGCCAGTTGTTGTAACATTATGGTGGATTTCATTTATCCAGATTTGTTTCCCAAACATGTAATGTTACCTGTATTCTGAAGTTGTGCTACTTCGCTAACCAACCAACTTCCATTTCAACTGAAATTTCCTATCACACATAAATGTGATGTACATTACCCGAGGAGCCAGAGGGAACAAGAGGACGAGAGAGCCGCTCAGCGTCAGCAGAGTGTATGTTTCAACCCTCCCCTGTACAACTGAGCCTGGATCATCAGCTCAGATCTCCATGGACTGCACAACGCTTCCACGTGAGAGGCTTTTGTGTCTGGGCAGAGCTTAGTTTAGTGTTGTTTTGGAAGTTTTCTTTTCTTGTTTGTCACTTACATTTAGAACCGGATCATCGGTCCTGCTGTAACTACATTGCATAGATGTCTTTTTTTTTGTCTGTTTGTTTGTCTTTTTTTATTATTGCAGAAAGCGACTGTTTCCGGTTCAATGATCAGAGTGGCTTTTTATTGTGGCGAGCCAAATACTGTACCAGCAATAATTATGCTGTGCAATAATTATGCTGTCTGATCAGGATCTCGATGCCACACCTGTGAGGTGGATAGATTATCTTGGCAAAGGAGAGGTGCTCACTAACACAGATTTAGACAGATTTATGAAGAATTTTTGAAAGAAATTGGCGTTTCATCGACAGAGAAAAGGTCTGCAAAAACAAAAGTGTTGCATTTATATTTTTGTGCAGTTTATGTACTAATAGCAAATGCTTGAAAAGTAGTAGTCAGTTCATACTGCAGAGTACATTTTATGTGCAGTACTCAGCTTTCGAAATGGCAAATGATTCAGCAATAATGCCAGGAGGGTCTAATTATCACAGCTGTGATAATTTTGTAATTAGTCTCTCCCTATGTATATGTGGTTGTGTGCTGGGACAAAGAGGGCCTCCATAGTTCAGGACAGCCAAAACTGAAACTTCTGGAAAAGGGAAACAATACAAGGTTGTTTAAACCATGCACACTTGGCTGATTCTCTTTGGGGGCCCCTTTTTTTTTTTTTTGTAAAACTACAATGTGATGGGTGAGTGTTGTGGAAAAAAAAATATACCTCTATATTTATTAAAACCACATGTAACTATACACATATCCAAGCAAGACTGTAAATAGAGGTCAAAATAAGGACTTGGCAATGACTAGATTTTAGTAAATTTTAATCCATTGCATTCAAGGGGTCATTCATACATACAGGGGTTTGAGTTAGCTGGCATTTTCTTGCCTGCAGGATGATTTTCAGACGGACTAAGATAAGGATGGTGGTGATGTAATAGTGGTGACAATTTCTTCGGTACCTTAGTCACTTTTAATAGTAGTAGTAATAGGTATTATTGGCATAATCATTCTTATTCTGGTTATCATTAACCGCAGCTCAAGAATATCTTTCTTTCCCAACAATGATAGTCTAATAGTGATAATAGGGGTGTCTATCTAGATATGTGTATGCTTGTATATATAGATGTAGCATGCATGCATAGAATTATGAATACATATGTACATTTTTGTAAGCTTTGGTGTTTAGGTATATAAGAGCATAATGTTTAAGTAATCATACTTAAACATTGCTAACAATAAAAATTCTCCCTCTTTTATAATATATATTCCATGTTGTTTCATGGTATATATGGTAAAGTTGGAAAATGTACACAGGCATAATTATATGTGTTTGTCTATACATATGGCTGTATGTGTAAAGATGTCCCCATGTGTTTGCATGTGTAAGTACGGGTGAGTGTATATGGGCATGGACACGTGGGTGCATATGTGCGTGTATAGGTGTATGTGTAGGCACATGTGCGGACACATGTGTATGTTTTTGTGCTTGCACGGGGAGATGAAGTGTGTATATGCGCGAATATGTGTATACGTTTGTATGTGTGTGATTATCGCCATATATCAATAAGCTTAAGTAGTTGTGAGTGTATAAATTTATATTTGTTTAACATTTTTCATGTTACTGTTACTAATTAAACATATGGAGATTAGTTCGTTACCACTACTACACCAAAAAGACCAAGATATTAGAATTTACTGCCAGAGAGGACTGGAGAAGGACACATTCACATTAGCACAAAAATAAATCTACTACAAGATTAAATTTCATATATACATTAGATAGGTTTTGCCAGAAGGTGGCACTAACCATGAATGCTAATGCAGACAAAAAAAAGTTTTTCACAATGAAGTACTTAGATGTGCTTATTTAAGCAGCAACAAATGGAGACAAGCTGCTTTAACTGTTCCCAAATAATTTGTATTCAGACTGACCTTGTATTCTGGGGGGCCCATAGTGGCTATGGGGGTCATGTGTATCTTCATAGCCAACATATAGCAAAAACAGCTCTGATGACTGCTATAGTGTATGTACCAAAATGTTGCTATATAGCCAGAACTTTAAGTTAAGAATAATTAATGATTTTAGTCACTTTGACATGTCTTTTGATATTAAAAATTACCTTATTACATTGGCGAAAATAAATTTCAAATAAAAAAAAAACATTAAATTTCCTCCTGGGGAATGATTTTTCCCCCTGGGGACAAATAATTAAAGTGATTTGATGTTTGTAATGTTACCCCACAGACCCAGCCTACATATCAAAATAATGGTGGCATTCCTTATTAAAGGTATGGTGGGAGATGTTTGAAAAAACGGTTCCAGCAATCCAACTCAAGTGAGATTGTGAAAATATACACTCCCTCCCTCCTCCCAAAGGCTCTGCCTCCTCCTCTTCAGCCCACCCCTCGAAACCATGCCTTCACACGATTCACGACTACACAAAAGCGCATGCTGTCTCGAGCGGTTACGGAAGTTCATGAGCATTTGCGAGCACTCACGTCGATTTGCCAACAACAAGTACCATCAGAGTGGCTGGCTAACTTCAAGTCATGGCGTCTTCTCCGTCAAGGATAACAACAGCCTACCTAACGGTGTCACACATAGTACTGTAGCCTAGTTGACACAGTTGGTAGCTTAATGAAACATGCTGGAATATGTTGATGTGTTGATGTGTATGTCGACGGACAATAATTTTGTCATCATCTTTCATTTTCTCACTGACTGGGTGAATAGGCCTACAATACCCGTAACCGATCAGTATGTTGAAATATTATATAATCAGAACAGCATCATCTTACTATCCAGTAGAAACTGGGCCACCTTGGCGTCAATCTGGAGCCCCTTTTCATTTTTTATCTGGCTCTACCCACCTCATTCCCGTGCTTACCTATCCCCCCACATGAACAACACCTTCCAAACTAAATCTATAACACTTGTTCCACATTCCATCCACATCCATTTTCTATACCCGTTTCATCCTCCGAAGAGTCACGGGGATCTGCTGGAGCCTATCCCAGCCATCTACGGGCGAAAGGCAGGGGTACAGCCTGGACAGGTCGCCAGTCCATCGCAGGGCCACATGCAGACAATTTAGAACCACCAATTAACCTGACACGCATGTCTTTGGACTGTGGGAGGAGTACCCGGAGGAAACCCACGCAAGTAGGGGGAGAACATGCAAACTCCACACAGAAAGGCCCCTGCCGAGGTTCAAACCAGGAACCTTCTAGCTGTGAGGCAACAATGCTAACCACTAAACCACCGTGCTGCCCACACAAAGTAATATTTAATGTATACAAGATCTAAAACGAAATACTGTAATGTAATTAAACCTTTGAACACTAAATGGTCATGGAGGGCCAGTCAACATAAACACATCCCTAATTAACCCTTTAAATAACTAAGCCATAAAGAAGTAAAAAGGCAAAGAATAAAATCCTCACTGACAGCAAGGTGAAAGTCCTTGTTAGTTAAATTGTTATACTTTAAACAATTTGATATTTTCTGTAGTATTATAAAATGTAAACAAAAAAAAAAATGTCTAGTGAGATTGGAAATTAGTACACTTTCCTGCAGGGGAATACTATAACTGTGGAGGTAGAAACAGGAGCAAAGAAATTTGAAGGCAAAATAGAACCAATTGAGGAAAATGAGAAATAACTCCCAGGAGGTAGATTTTGCTTCAGAAACAGCTTCACATCCCTAACAAGAAACCCTTAAAGGTGATACAAAGTCTGACAGTAAGTTTCCTTAAAGACACTGAAGACTGGATTAGCACAAAGTAAGGAATTCACTTTTATTCAAAGTACAATTATCATCAGTACCATAAAGCTAGTTTTTTTTTTATGCTTACAATGGAGAAAGCTGAAATGTAGAAGTAATTTACTCTAAAGACTGCAAGAGATGTTTTGACAAATAAACTAGTGCACTACAAATTGATTGTGTTTTTTTTTTTTACATCTTGTGAAATTGACAGACTGTGGTCACTAATTATCATATATCGCTCATTTATAACCAAGAAGCTATTACAGTTGCTAATTAGTGTCTAATAATTTAATGAAAATTTTCAGTAGTGTAGATTCTTCCATTTTATTTCTGGAGACAGTATATACCAAAGATATTTTATGTTTGTCAATTTCATTAATTTTCTTTTTTAATTTTTTTGTCCCTTGTACCCTGACCCTTCACAGAATGAGTGTCCTCCAGATTCTTTGAATTGTTTAGTAACTGTATAGGAAGAGAAATGGAAATCCTTTACACTGTTTTCTTAAACCATATCCCATACCATGGAAGTATGGATCCTGGGTGCCATGCTGTCGGCATTCAGTCTCTGTGTAAACAGAGAAATAGTTTGGTCTGCATTGGTAGTAAGCGGTATGGTTCGTTCTAGAGCAGCATGTTTTTTTTTTTTAGAGTTTTCCCAGTTTTCCCAGCTTCAACACACCTGATTCTAATTAATGGTCATTAATGGTCATTATCAGGTTGCCATCAAAGTCTGCACAAGTCTGTTGATGACACAGTCACTTGTATCATGGTGTCCCAAAGCAGGGGACACTATCCCAAAAACCTACTGGATAGGGGCTCAGGAGGACCAGGATTGGGCACCCCTGTTCTAGAGGGTATAGATAATGGACTCTATTCATAAACTTTATGACCAGAATTTCAATGACGAGTCAATTAGCATGGAGTGGTCTGGTTCAGTGGTGTCAAGATTTCCTCTCTTTCATTTCGTTTTTACTTTTCCCAGTGTGTGTGTTCATGTACTGCTCCCTTAAAAATATACTACTGCAAGTGTAGTCACGACTGACCTGGAAGCAGAAATTACTCAAACACTATAAACTTTTTTTTTTAATTTAATTTTTTTTATATGATTTGATTATTTTATATTTTAATCTAAATAACTAGACAACAGGATTGCTGCTACATTACGAAGTTAGGTACAAAGAAACTAAAGAAATTTTTTAGAGCACCCGTGTATTACTAAATATGAACACCCCTTTTCAATTCCATATTGACTTTAATGCTATCAGAATAAAGATTAACTTTTTATTGAGTAACCTAATCTGTAGTTCATAGTTTGAAATTCAGCAGCCTCAACAGGAATGAAAGAAGTAATTACCATTATATAAGCACTTTGCAGACATCAGATCAAGAATGTAGGTTTCAATGTATACTACTGAACTAATTATAGGGGAAATTATTGAGGATTTTCTGAAAAATGCAGACTCTGCAGTTGATATTTTAGTATCTGATCCATCATAAAGCCAGTAACTTCTCCAATAAATGCCTTCAGACGTGGAGTGGCAGCTTCAGCTGAGATGAAACCTCGTCCTTGGGGCTGCAGCATTGTCGATTTTGTGGAACTGTGGTTAGCCTGCAGGCACTTCATCAAATCTCAAGTATAGTCTTTGCCACTGACAGACACTTATTATCACCCAGACACAATATTATAGGTGTTCTTATCGTGATGTTGTTAAAATCTTTACATTATAAATGCTGTCCTCTTTGATCTTAACAGCTAAGTGAGCTGCATGCACACTGAATTGTGTAGGACCAGCCGAATGCATCAGGATATGTTATTAATTATAAGAAAAAGCAGTCTGAGTTCTCTTAACAGGTGAAGTTTGAGGTATTACTCTACACGCTGTTCTGTTACAGATTCGCCTTTTTTCTTTAAGATGACTTTACTCAGTTTCAGTGTTTGGCTCAGAAAATTCTTGACCCACCCTCAGTGCTGCACTGTGGCCAACAGCAGAGAACAGCAGGCGTGGGACCCTGGGATTTAGCAGAGGGCTGAACCCTGTGGCACCCCAGCAGCAGCTGGGTCCAGTACTGCTGAGTGTCTCTGCTCAATTAACATCCAGCTGCTTTCCACAGCACTTTGAGGATCAAGACCTCCTTTTATTGTATTCTATACTATCAAACTAAACAGTCAAGCCTCACACAGTGAATCTATATGATGTGGTCATTTGGTTGAATCTGAGCATTGATCAGTGACTAACAACACTGCTCCCCGGGTGGAAAAACTGACATTAGACCAGGAGAGGAGCCAGACTTTGGACTTGGCCAGTACAAGTTAAGAAGCTTAGACAGATGGAAGAGGTTGGATAATGCCATGTAACACCTTGTAGGTGAGAGGCTGCAGGTCTGATGCAAATCCAGAGGAGGGTTTAAGTTAAGTGACTGGCCATCCATTATCTATACCCTCTTCAATCTGATTCAGGGTCACAGGCTTTGCTGGAGCCCGTTCCAGCTGTCAATGGGTGTAAGGCGGATATACACCCTGGACAGTGTTGCCGGTCCATCACAGGCTTGCCAGTCCATTGCAGGATGAACTGACTGATCTAATGCAAATGTAAAGTTACTTGCCTAGGAAGGGAATTTCAATGCTACCAAGGAGGTTGACAGACAAATAAAAAGTTGAAAGTAGAGGGTCCTTTAGAGTGGTTATGGCATCAGTATTTAGTGTGAAGTTGCAGAAAGCTGTCATCAATAATGATTATTGTATTGTGAAACGTGTTGCGGAAAAACATTGTTTTTTTTTTTTTTGTTTGTTTGTTTTTTATCAGTTTGGGGCTCTCTGTTACCCCAAATGTAGACAACTCATTCTACTCTGAGCTCTTGCCTTAAAAACTTGTATCTGAAAAAGCCAAAAGATATACTTTCATTATGAATATGTAGAAAGGTCTAAAATTCTGACTGGTAATCATCCTCGCCCTCATATCAAAAAATCAGCTCTGAGTCATTGTGGCAGTTTCACGAGATGCCTGAAGGAGTCTGTGGGTTTTTGTCACCAACATTTGCAGGTTTCTTTAATCCTGTGGGATCTGATTGCAGACATTTGGTTGATCGGTGTTTAATTTGATTACTGAGCGGTTTTTGCAGTCTGGAGGAGCACAAAGTATTGCTGGTAGAGGCTGCTGCTGTCAGAGTACTTCTTTCATTGGAGCTGTGCTTGTTCTGTGATTATGTTCAAATGGGTGGCCTGTGTCAACTTTGCCATAAATATCCTAACCCAAGGTTGCTCAGCATGATACTGGGTTATAAATAGAAGATGGATATCTTTCATGTTGATCTAAGGTGTGGCTGATCTGTATTTATTTTACATTGCTAATAGCGTTATTAATTGGTTTGTTTTTATAATCATTCCCTTTCTCCTGTTTCTATTTCATCCTTTGCAACATTGAACCTTTCACGACATTATAAGCTCAAAAAAGAGGCGTAGGAGGTGTTGTTGTATATCTGTTCAAAATAAACTTGAAAACTCCACTGTGTGAGACTTTATTTTAAGACCTCAGCTAACTTTATCATGAGGTGAGAATCGCCTTTATTAGTCAGATCCCACCACAGATTAAAGGAGGCCATGAAGGTTCCCTTCTTTTCTGTGTGCTGATATTAATTTACACAGTGGTCGACTTGTACAGACTTACAACAAGATGGCAGCTATCAGACAGAGATTTGCCTGTACAAAGCTGGCCTAGAGGAAGACCAAAGAGCAGACTTATGGATGTAGTGAAAGAGAACATGAAGTTAGTTGGCAAGGTTGAGAGAAGAGGTTGCAGTTGATAGGGTTAGATTGAGTCAGTTGATTCACTGTGGCGACCCCTTCACAGTGAATCAACAACTGTGCTTTAAGTCATTTAGTTTTAGTCCCTAATGAAAGTTTGCATTCCTTACCATCCAATATTAGTCCTAGATTTGTTTTATCTCCTAAATTTTCCATCAAATCCAAGCCATTTCACACTGAAGTTATTGGTTTGCTGTGGATTTTTGTGGTGTGGGAACTTTCCACTGTGACAGAAATGTTTATCATTATTATTTATCAGTTTTTGATGAGCAATTGCATGTCAACAAGCCACTATATTACCAGAAACAATCAGCTTTCAGTCAATGCTCAGTTAGTTTGAACTCACGAAAATAGTCAAGGTTTGTTTCATTGTATTCACCTTCCCCCACCACCACCACCCCCTCCCTGGTGTCAATTGGATTGTCTTATGATTTTTTTTAATTAATCAGGTGCTAGTTTTGTGAGAAGACCATCAAAACAATTATTAATATGCCACGTGTGAGGGAAACCATTATGTACCAACTGCTATTGGTACAGAGACAGTTGCAATGTGTTAAAGTTGCACACTAAGGACACCTTTCAATAGGTCCTCAAGGTTGAATTTCTCTTTTGCTAAGAGCCCACTCAAAGAAGTTAAGTGTCATACTAGACAAAAAACAAGTAAACTCTGGCTCCTTAGCAATTAAATGCATTTTTTCTTTGTGGCTCTAGTGGCCTTTATTAACAGTGTAGAGACACAGAAAACCAGGGCAGAGAGAGGAAGAAAGCAGTCAGGGGTGCAGGCTGGGAGTTGAGCTTGGGACTACTGCAGGAGGATTGTAGCCTCTGTACAAGGGCCACCTGTGAGCTATCCAGTGGCCCATTATGGCCCCTTTTAAAAAAATACAAATGAGCTCTGTGAAAAATATGATTATGATGAGTTATGTCAATACATGGTGGCACGGTGGCTTAGTGGTTTGCACTGTTGCTCACAGCTAGAAGGTTCATGGTTCAAACTCTTTTTGTGTGTAGTGTGCTTGCGTCGGTTTCCTCCAGGTACTCCAGCTTCCTCCTACAGTCCAAAGACATGCATGTCAGGTTAATTGGTGGTTCTAAATTGCCCGTAGGAGTGATTGTGAGCATGAGTGGTTGCTTGTCTATGTGTAGCCCTGCAATGGACTGGTGACCTTTCCAGGGTGTACCCCTGCCTTTTGCCCAAAGAGAGCTGGGATAGACTCCAGCAGATCCCCGTGACCCTGCAGAGGATTAAACGGGCATCGATAATGGATGGATGTTTATAAATGTATTACACACTTTTGTAAGTGCTGTTTTAATTTAAGAAATGAAAATTCCAACAATTTCATTATCTTACTGTTGTTCTCATCTCTCAATTCACATTGTGATTCACTTTGACTTCATTAGTGTACGTATCCAGCTGATATTAGGCTAGGCAAAGAAAAATCCTAAAGAAGCTTGTCTTTGCCTTTTTCAGTTTTTCATCTTGACAAGGATCAATTGATACTGCAACTGCATCCAGAATGCAATGCCTTGTTGGTAATTTTTAGCACAACCTGAAGAAATCTGGGTGATCATTCTATCACTGATGCCATCTGCACACAGAAAATCAACCTTTAGTAGTTGCACTGAGGGAGTTTTGATTGACAGGTGTGCCCAGCAGAGGTTTGTCCTGAGGGCTGGATCTTTAATGTTCTCTCAGAGTCTTGATTGTTCTTTTTTGCACCGGCGAGAGGAGGGAATAACAGATAAAAATGCAAAGCCTTGGGGAAAGAACTGTGCTCTGCATCCCTAAATCCTCCTTTTTTATACAAAATTTGTCAGAAGAGACACACTAATGTGCTACTGATTATTTTTATTAGCCATCTCAGATTCAATGGTTATTTGAAAGCCTTCTCTCATCAGAGTTCAATGGTATGCTTGTTTATCCTGTTTCTTTTTTACTGTTATTCAATTCCCGAAATGGATCATGCCAATTGACAATTTAATCATGAGTCTCATTCTAAAAATGTAATACATGCTAGCACTTGAAATGAAATGTCAGCAAAGAAGACAGTCTATCATTACTTTTCACTTTTCAAATCCAACACGCCATTAAGCTCTGTCCACAGGCCATAGATAACTTTCAACATCTTTTGTCCTTCCAGTGCCCACAAGGAGATGCAGGGTCACAAAAGACAAGATGGGCGCTCTCTTCCTATTTTCTGCCTTTGAGTTTCCATGCTCCACCAGACAGTGTGGTTCTCACGACGGAATTCTGCTTCAGCCTCCATCCATCATTTTCGCTTCATCTTTGATGAAATCATCATCCTTTATTCTTTTTTTGGACTGCTGTCCCCGGCAGGGCAGAACCAGCTTTTCTACTCTTCTTTTATTTTCTGTTTTCATCTTGCTGCCTGAAACCTCTCACTGTCTTATGCAGCTTAGGTTGGATCACTGATAATAGAGCAAAAAATACTTTGAATACTTTGAATGTTCAGCAATAGCAAACTTTAATATTTTACTCCAGGTTATACAATATACTGCGTAATTATATGTACACCAGTAGATAACATTACACACAAATATACAGTTATTACCAATAAGAGGCTCTATGGATCTTGGTAACTAATCTAGACAAAGCAAACAGCAAGGTGCAAATGTATACCAACAAATAATGCCCAGGATGGAAACACTTCTATCAACCATTTGGAGGTGTTCAGGCCAAAACTGTGGATAGAGCTCACAAAAATCCTTCTCACTGGTTGATAGGGCAACTAATGTCTAACTAGCGATGCATGAAGATATTGGCATGACATTGGTATCTGCTGATATAGACTAAAAAAATAATGAAACATCAGCATTAGTATAAAACTGATGGTCCTATGCAGATTATTTTATTTTTTTGCCACCGAGCATGCCATGACCACTCTGGCATGACAAGGTTAAAAAAAAAGAGGTGTCATTGTGTTGATGAGCATAACAGAGGGACTTTTTTAGAGGAAAAAGAGGAGATTTTCAAAATGTCACAAAAATGATAAAGTTGCTGAATACTCAACATCAGTCATGAGAGGAAGAGTTAAAACCTACTCTGGTAGGTTTTAATTTAATAACTCGTCTTGAGAGCCGCCATCCCCAGCAGTACGAGGAACTTGTGAAGATCAAGCAAGAGAAAGAGAGACTCCTGTGAAAAATCAGCAACCTTTTCTCAACTCTCTTAAAAGGACGTAAAACAAATATGACTGTAACCACCGCAGGGCAAAATGCATCACTGAGAAACTCCTGGAATTTACATTTAATGTGCAGTGAGCTACAGTAGTTTTCTTATTTTATTATGAGAATGCATTTGCATTTGCAAGTGGCACGGTGCCGCCACGGGAAGACGCAACGACTCCAGATACGCTTTATAGGAGGACCCGATTGTGCCGAGATGCTGCACCCTGCACCCCCACGGAAGCCAAGAGAGAGCCAGGACGAAACAGAGCTGCTCTTGCGACCACATCCGCGGAGCGTAGCAGAATACCTCCGATTGCCCCCTCGGAGCAACAAAAGTAAGAGGCTGGTGTCTGGGCAGAGCTACTTAGCTTAGTCATTGGTTTTTGTGATTACATCATTTTCATCGTATATCTTTGTTACTGTTGAGCCCTCAGGTGATCCACTGGTGTGCTTTCATCCATGTGACGACTGTGTTTCCTCACCACTGGCTGATCGTGCCCCGATTTCCAAATAAACGATTAAGACGAGAGTGCGGAAGTCTGCTTCACACTCTCTACCCTGTGTGGAAGTCTCAGGAGCGACCGCAACCTCGGTGGTCAGGAATCACCCCGTTTAGCCTTTCCTTTCTATCTTTCTCACTAACAATCTTTTTTTGCTGTCTTGTGGCGCCTTATCATGTGAGTCAGCGGCCATCTTGGTGAGGGAAGAGATCACTATGTGACTTTGTCAGCCATCTTGGTAGGGGACGAGGGCACCACGTGGTCCCATCCGCCATCTTGTGACGCCCTATCGCGTGAGTCGGCGGCCATCTTGGTGGGGGACGAGAACACCCCATGATCTCGTCCGCCATCCCTTCTCACATTACCACACACACCAACACACACCTGCATACACGCACATACACTCACGTGCACACACACACGCACACACATATATATCTATAGTTTCCAGCAAACATACAGATATATTGACACTCTTTTCCCTTTTAATGTTTGATTATGCTAGTTTAGTTATTCTTTAGTAGTAGATATCGGGATCTTGATTCAAGTGTTGTTCAGTTAATACTTGTCTTAATAAATTCTGATACATTTTAATGAGATAAGTTGTTTGTGGTTATTTTACATAGCTCTGTAATATTTGCTGGTTGAAGAAGTCTGTGCTCAGACTCACTCCTTCTGTTGCTCTTTAGCGCCACACCTGGTCACAGGCTGGCACGCATGGACCAACAGCCACTTTGAGACTGATTGTGCTATTGAGTCCTTTTTTCCTGATTTATCAGGTGGTGCCCTGTTTCAATTTATTAACTTTGTTAATACCTTTCTGGTTATTAGCAGCTGTTTCTCAAGACAGTTGGTAATAACCCCCTTTTATGACTAAACAAGCACGTTATACGCTCTATTGCACAACACCACATCCCATGCGGATCACTGTTTCATTGTGAACATATCACTGTTGCATGAACGTTTAACATTTTCCATAAATTACACCCAGTAGTCAAATATCTCTAACTTTTTGTGAGTAGTGAAGTACAGGAAAGAAACCCAATAGACTGCTTCAAATCTTTTGATGCAATCCTCTGTTGTGAGCAAGCTTGAGGTGACAGTGGAGAGGAACTGCTCCCTGTTAAGAGAAAGAAACCTCCAGCAAAGCCAGAATCATCAAGGATGGTTTCCTCCCTCACAGAAAAACTCAGAGAAGCACTCTTCAAGTATGTCAACTGGCCATTTGTCTTACTTATCGACTGCATGACTCTATGAATTTTACAAACATTTTACAGAGACAGTTCTGGAAATGGGACATAGTATATTTGTACAGATGCCTTTGTTACTCTGGAGTAAACACATGCAAACTTTGCATGTGTGCCACTGGTTTAATCCAGATGTCCACACTGACATCTGCCCTGAATATGTATAAACTCTTTTATGGTAAAGAGATGTTAGACTTGATTTGCGAGACTTCATGTGTTTCCATGGAGATGAACTGAAATTCCATGAAAAAAAATTTTTTCTATGACCTGCTAGTCACACTGTTGCAGATAAACATTCATTTCTGAGGTGAATTCTCTCCCAGGATGTGAGAACTAACCCTTCTGATCAAACTCACAGATTCAGCTCAAATCAAGATGAGTACTTATTTCATGTTCTGCAAGGTGAGCTCTTACTGGCAGAAGTGTACTGCAGTGTATTATTCTGTTATCACTGTTTCCTAGTGGATTCATTCTTGAGTGTAGAAATATTCTGAGAAATCTGATGATAAATAACAATTAAACATTTGCATACCGATTTCAACATTTTTTGGACTGGGAAAGTATTCACCAATAAAGGCGTTATGCCTCACACTGTAAAGTGATGCACAACTATTAGAGGGGCTTTGAAGGGAGAGCTTATTGTTCAGTAACAAATAATGTTTCTCATATTTATGCTTTTATCTGGCAGGAGACACAAGAGAGACACAGCCTTAACAGGCTACTGACTCAGTCTTGATGAAAATATTAAAGATATTTTATTTATTCTATTTATGCATCCTTTTATAGTGTGTCTAAAACTACCCATCTTAAAAGCTTAAATGTTCTATTTAATGCAATTACTGCAAACCCTCTATCATGTGCTTGAACAAATTGATATATTTATCATGGTTAAATGGGATGCTGCCAAGTGGCATGACTTTAAAGCTAATTAAGCAACTAAATATGATCAGAAAACCAGGCCTTAAGGCAGCACACCTATGGCTACCAAGCTTTAATTGCTGGCTGCAAACTTTATGAAGCAGTCAGCTGGAGTCTAGCCTGGTTTTTATGGGATGATATGCAGGCTACACAGAAGGCAGGTTGCCAGTCCATCACTGGGCCAACACAGAGACCCATGAGACAAACATCCATACAAAGAGGCAAAGACATCAGCCATTAGTTTAGTTTAGTATGTCAATACCACATTGAAAGTCCTCGGGGCACAAACCTTTACCGCAATCATGGATCTTAATACAGCCCAAAGATCAACTTCCCACCAGAAAGAATGTCATCTCCACCAGGGAGCTCGAGACATACATGTGAAAGGCAAAGACACAGCTGGACCAGATGGTGTCTGCCTGAGTCCTGCAGGCCTTCACAGATCAACTATGAAAGAATCTAAAGCACCTGCTTAAGTCTAGCCTAAGTAGATCAGTTGTCCTTACCAAAGAAACATCAGGTAAACAAACCAGAAACAAGAACTCACTAACAAAGGAGAGTAAAGAAATAAAATCAACATTTCCACATTTCACAATGACGATATTACCTTTTTACTTAGGGGAATTTAATGTCAATCTAATATTTACCACGAATCTCTACATAAAGAAAAGAATCTCCAAACATATTTAATGAAAGAAGTAATTACAAGACCTGCTAATAATGGTCACAATATAAAAACATTCAAAAGCTGTAACATTGGTTCTAAAACTTTGAACCAGGGTCTTTTTGTCATTAATACAGGCAATTATAGCGCTCAAATTGTGCTGGCTGGTGCCTTGCTTGGAGTCTGCTCTGGTCCACTTTCTGTTGGCTCTGGCTTGATTATTGGCATTACAAAATCTCAAAGCATACCTGGGATCCAGTTCTGTACCCACCATTATCTACTCTGACCACAACCCCTTTATGTTTCTGTTTCAGATGCAGATTGTCATCCTCTCATACAATGCTCCTAAATGCTTCGCAATTTCAATGTTAACATCCGTTATAAAAAGGATTTTGCAAATGTTATGGTGGATGTATTGTCAAAGGTTTAGGCCACTAGTGCCAAAAATGTTTAACAACTTGAGTTTAGTTGTATCTATTAATGCAGAGTCTTAACTACCAGACTCTTAACTACCAAACAGCAGAGAATTAAAAACAGAAAAAAATAGCTTGGTCCAAAAGTCACAAATGCATATAGCATTGTCTTAGGGAACCCAAAACTATCAGTTTGAAAGCACTTAAGTTTTTTATGAATATTTGTGGTCTAATACTGCAGGTGCAGGAACAATTCTACTCTTCAGCTTTTAAACTAAACTGGCATCTCACCAGGTCCAGCTGATGGTGAACACCATCTAGTGAGTACTTATTTAAATACCCACAACATTCATGTCACTGAAACCAAAAGTAATAATTCATTTAGGTTTATTTAGAACCAGATGAAAAATACTAAACAAGTTTTCTGACATAAATATGTCTCACTCAAACTCTGGTCTTTTGCTTTTTGATCAAGGAATAAGAGTTTTCTCCTGGAGGTTTCTTTTTTTGTATTTGAACAAGATATATTGCATATTATTGCTTGGTGTATTTAATCTAAAAGCTAAAAGGGGCTCTTCGCCTCAGAAATAGGGACTGCTACAGCAGGCACAAGTAGAGGTGGGCAATACTGGGAATTTTGTTATCGATCCGATACCAAGTAAATACCAATACCAATACTTTTTCATATGAAGCTTGATCTATCTTGAAACTGCTGACATTTTGGTGTTTTTTAAAATTTTGCCTATATATATATATATATATATATATAAACATACATACATATACATACATATATATATATATATATATATATATATAGATATATTAATGTATATACATACATATATATATATATATAAACATACATACATATACATACATATATATATATTATATATATTATATAGATATATATACATACCTATATATATATATATATATATATATATACATATCATATATAATACATATATATATATATATATATATATATATATATACATACATATATATCATACATATATATATACATACATAGATATATATATATATATATATATACATATATATATATATATATATACACATACATATATACATATACATATACATATATATATATATATATATATCTATATATCTATATATATCTCTATATCTCTATATCTATATCTCTCTCTATCTCTCTATCTCTATCTATATCTATCTATATCTCTCTATCTATATCTCTATATATATATGCGTCCACCTTGTCACATGTGGACGTGTACCAATGGCTCTACCTCTCAAATTAACTCTTGTATAAAAAGCGTGATTTGGCCTCAGTTGAACCCCTGAGAAAATAGCAGAGATCGTCTTAAACGGCTTGCTTGCCAGTTAAACCATAGATGATCAGAGTGTGTTTACCGGGAGCGCACTAACTATCTGGGACTTTCAGGTTGCTGATAGAAATTGTCTGTGTAAAAATATTTTTATGTATACATCAGTGCAGAGAAGGAGGAGGAAGGAAGAGGAGGGAGCTCCACAGCAGAGTCCTAGATGAGCTGCGCATGAGAGCTGCTCTGATCTGGATGAAAAGACGCTCCATAGCAGTTTGCGGGTAGTCCAACCTGCTCTTAAAGGCAATGGCCTTTGACGCACTGACGCCCTAACCACTCCTATGCATGATATAGCAGGTAGCGCAGGTGGGATAGCGGGTTTAGGAAGGTGGAAGATTGCTTTCTTTGCGGGGGAACGCCCCTCTCACTACCCGCTATCCTTAAATAGCGGCTTTAGGAGATCTGGCAGAAGACCACAGTACAAGTCAGAAGACCTGACTCGTACTGTGTTACTTCAAGGTCTTAATTATATTTTTTGGGTTGGCTCCAGTAACATATGACTTATTAACTTTCAAAGTACATGTTACTTATGAACTAATGCTAAAGACGACCACTCTTATCTACCTGGATACTCTCTGTTGGACTGAAAGGCGTCTGTCAATGACTTCTATCTCAGAGTTGAGTGTGTCAGGACCAGGGAATTGGGGATGTCTCTCCTCCTCTCTCCATTTCTGCAGCTCTTTGTTTTCTTGTGCATGGTTTTCATGTGCTTAAATACATTTGAAGTGTTTCCACTGTATTTTACAGCCTTTTTACAAACTACACAGCTTGCCGTTGTTTTATTTTTGGAATTAAAATACAGCCAAACCGCGCTCTTTTTCCTTTCTGCCATTGTACTGCCCTCCTAATGGCGTGCATAACCAAAATTAGACAGTCAGCCAAATTCCCTGAATGATCAACGTGAGAGTCAGGATGTAGCGTCTCAAGCTCCACGTTTAATGAAGACTTGTTGTCAAACAAGGTGTAAAACTGAAATAATAACAGAGACAATGTCAAATTAATTTCTTATACAATTACTAGAGCGTGAATATTAAACCAAATTAACATGAATTGTACTACAAAATAAAGTGCAGGTATCTTAAATATCCTGGTTACACAATACAATGAGCATATCCTATGCTAAGCAATGGTAACTGACCAATATCTAGATGATAATCTAGCAACATAAAAATTTCCATCAATATTAATGCTGTGCAAAAGGAGCCTGTTTAGTCAAAACAGGGGGTTATTACCAACTGTATTAAGGCTGGAAGAAATATTAAGTAGGAAGAAATAAAACAAAAAAGAGCACTGGAGTGGAGAGCCGTGTGCCGCTGTGTCCATGCGCACTGCCATCTTGGCCATTTTTTTTTTTGTAAATCAAGGAACAAAGACTAAACGGCACAATCAGTCTCAAAATGGTTGTTATTCTATGCGTGCCAGCCTGTGACCAGGTGTGGCATTGCTGAATAAAACAGGCTGTATCTATAAATGTAATGCTGAATCTTGTTCCTACTTTTTACCAGGAGATGGCGGACATGTGTGCCTGTAATCTGAGAACCATTTTTGGTGATGGCGCTATTCAAAGTTTTAGAGATGTGCGGCGAACCAGTGGCAGTAGCCCTTAGCATAGCGAGAGCAGAGCAGAGCGAAAGAGTGTTTTTTTCATTTACTCACGATGTCAAGAGGCCGGTCATCCACAAAGTACTTTGTCAGGTTCTGGCTAACTCAAATTTCCAAGAAGGAAGACATGCAGTTGTCCAGTGAAGCATTAGTAGTGACGGCGAGTCCGTGCGTCATAGTCCACAATCAGCACATCGTGTATCGGGTTCTTTGCCTCAGCGTGGCCGGGGTGGAAGCATTCTGCAAATGCCAAGCAGGTCGAGGTGTCAGGGGGGCTCATAACACCGTAAATATGGAAAAATGTCGCGGGGATGAAAACAACTGCAGTTGTCCTGGCAACGCAGGAGAAGCCACGAGGAAAAAAAAACACAGCTAATGACGCACCGGAAATCACGGTGATGATGTCGGTGGCGGCTGAGAGTTCCTGAGAGAAGAGGTAGAGTATCTAAAGTCGAGCCTAAAATTTTGATGAGCCTGTTGGTTTTTGTGGAGACGATCTGACAAATTCTGAGCCCATTGAGCGCTGTTGGGCCACACATGTGATCACAGAGACCGCATGGTTTTCTAGGTGTGAACGTGATGTCACGGCCTCTCACTGGCCGCGAGTCCCTACTCTCAGCGGGGTTCCCCAAACAGAGGCGGATCGCAGACTGGCTGTTTAAAACTCAGAGGGAGCGACCCGATCGCTCTCTTGCTTCCACCCTCTCTTGCTTCTCCACCACGCTTGCTGCCTTTACTCCGCTCTTGCTTTGACCCTTCGGCTCTCCAGCCCGGATCTAATCCGCACACTCAAAGCATCCTCTCCCCCGGGCCTACCTCGGCCCATCATTGCTTCCAGCCAGCAACCGCGAGGCCATCCAGCGGCACGCTAGTCAGCCACCGGCAAGGAAGACCGGTTAACATGCTCCGTCCAGCCAGCACCACGAGTGACCCGCGCACATCGGCGCGACAGAGACTCGGTGCCCCACGGAAGACGCCCGGCTCCACGCGCACCCTACAGGACTCGGTTCCGCTGAAGCGCCACAACCTATATTTCCCCTTAAGACGAAGGAGAGAGACAAGCAGAGCCGCTCCGGAACACCCACGGAGCGTAATCCAACAGCGGTACAGCTGTATCCCAAAGTCTAACTACCCTCCCGGGACACTACAACGCCATCGTTCACTTTTGAGAAGCGAAACAAGTAAGAGGCTTTTGGTGTCTGGGCAGAGCTTAGTTTAGTCATTTGCCAATCCAGTTTTCTTGTGCTTTGTGTATGTTTAGATCCAGACCATCGGTCCGTCGTGGTTCAGACGTTTTATTATTGCGAACAGCAACCCCGCTCGCCGTTCCTCAGTTCAAAACCAGAGCAGCTCTGTGGAGTGGTTCATACTGCTGCATCTGTGAGAACGACAGGGTCGCAGTTGCTAGTCGCAGAGTTACTCAGTTTAGTTGATGATTTTGTGCTTACTGGGACACTGTCTACGACTGAGCCCACCGGTCATCCGCCGGTGCGTGTTTACCCACGTGATCGCAGTGTTTCCTCGCCATCAGCTGGTCACGCTGTGATTTCAGACAACAGCCAGGAGAGGAATGCTGAGTTGCTCCGCCCTCCTCAACCTGTGTGGAAATCCTCAGAGCCATCACCGCGGTGGCTAGGAATCACCTTTCGCCGTGGTCTTTATTCTGCCCTTTTCTTTTCTTTCTCATACTAACATCTTCCGACGAGTTACACGTGGTCTCGTCCGCCATTTTGTGACATCATATCGCGTGAGTCGACGGTCATCTTAGATGAGGGACGAGAACACCACGTGATCTCGCCGCCATCTTGTAACGTCCAATCTCACGAGTCGGCGGCCATTTTGTCGAGGGATGAGAGCACGTGATCTCGGCGGCCATCTTAGACAACTCACACACACACACACACACACGTGTATATAAGTTTACACTGGTTTCCTTTGAATGTTTAATTTGCTTATGTTAGTTTTAGTCATCGTTTAGTTAGTAGATATCAGGATTGTGATTAAAGTGTTTGTTCATTCTGATAATTGTGTTAATAAATTCTGGTATATTCTAATGAGAGAAGTTGTTTGTGGTTATTTTACACAGTTTGGTAACATTGGCTGGTTGAAGAGGTCTGTGCTCGGACTCACATCTTCTCTGTTGCTCTATAGCGCCACACAGGGCCGTAGCACCAAATTCTGGGCCCCTACAAAGGAGGTCCTGGTGGGCCCCCAACCCCCCCCCCCATCACCACCACCAACCGATCACCTGACCACCTGCTTGCTGTTATATTGCTGCAATATTAGCCGACTTTATATTCCCTTATTTTAATAACAAGACCATTTGAAAGGGTAGTCTATTATCTGATCTTGCTTTCGGGCTGTTTATGTCCATTTTAGCAATGATAGCGGAGCTTACGGCAGTTGACAATGGGATTTCATCTTGTGTGTTTAAAGTTTAACGTTTGTTACAATTGTACTCACCTTTCTTTGAGAAGAAGTCTGTAAGCAGCTGACTCCCCTCATTTTGTTTCTTCTCTCTCTCTTTCCTCTCTTTACATTTCTGAGAGCCAGATTTATATTTCTTGGGAGGTTGTGACATTATCTCTCCATCCACATACGCTAATAGTAATCAAGCTGCGCCTCACGGTGAGAAACAGCTGTTTTTGGACTTAACGATTTTGCGCATATTCCAAGGGGTGTTCACACAGAGTAGTCCGTCACAACAGACTTAAGGTTTTTGATTACAACAATATGCCATTTAATATAGGGCCCACCAAGTTTGCATTACGATCAATATCTGTCATGAAATTTAGTTTTGGTATTAACTAATATATTCAATATATAATTTTTTCCCCCTTAGCTTCCCGTGGGCCCCCCTCTGCCATGGGCCCCCCCAAGGCTGTGTAACTTTTACCCCCTGTCCGACGGCCCTGGCGCCACACCTGGTCACAGGCTGGCACGCATAGAACAACAGCCATTTTGAGACTGATTGTACCGTTTAGTCCTTTTTCCTGATTTATCAGGTGGTGCCCTGTTTCTTTTTATTAACTTTCTGGTTATTAGCAGCCGTCCCTCAAGACAGTTGGTAATAACCCCTTTTGGACTAAACGAGCACGTTATACGCCTTATTGCACAACAGCGCCCAAGTCGGAGCTGGAGAAAGGGAGGATCACTGAGATTTCTTTCTTACTTGTGGTGTGGTAGGACAGAAACTACACTCAGCTTAAAGGGCCCCAATGAACAGAAAGAAAACTGAGCTCAGTCTGAAGGGAGATAAAAAGGGGGAAAAAAAACACAACGCCAAAAAAGGACATATTAATTTGGGGGGGGAGTTATTTTATTTCATGCACACTTTATTATTATCATTATTTTTTTGTTACCAAATAATACAGTTGAATTATTATCATACTGTTTATGTTGATTATTAATAATACATCTTTGAAATCAATTGTTTGTGAATGTCTTCAATGTATATTATCCCTCCTGGGCTCCATGGAGCGAATACCTAGGAATTCTGATACTGGTCCAAATCTTGAAGTGAACTTAATCCTACACTTACTTGTAGTTTCCTAAACCAAAGGGGGGTTACGTATATGTGTATGTATATAATGTTTTCCTGAAACACTGGTACATATGATTCTGTAGATGGGACAGGAGTAAAGATTGTAAGGTTTGTGAAAGTGAAGTCCTGGACATATTGCTCTTAATATAGGGCTTGGCTGGATTAGCTACTGATGCTGAATTGGATGTCATCAGGTCAGTTGCTGCTAGGACACAAACACCAAATTATTGCTTTCTTTACAGTCTCATGAGATTTCAGCCATGTTATGTTGAATCTCATAAAAGAGGTAAATGAATGTACAGTCATGGCTGAAAGTTTTGGCACCCTTGCCCATAAAGACCAAACATCTCCAAATGTCTATAAAATAAGTTGAAATTGACAAAAGTTTTTGGTGTCTCAAATTCTTTATTAAACTAATAATAACACAGAAACTTTGTTTTTTAATCATAACTTAATATTTAATTCTAAATAATATATTACACAGAAATTGCTGTGGGATAAGTATTGACACCTTGAATTCAATATTTGGTAGCACATCCTTTGGAGAAAATGACTGCTGTCAAACACTTCATATAGGTTTCAATGAGATGCCTACACCTCTCTACGGGCAGTTTGGCCCATTCTTATTTTGCTAACTGCTCCAGTTGACCCAGATTAGAAGGGTGCCTTCTTCCAACTGCCATTTTCAGATCCCTCCACAGGTGTTCAATGGGATTGAGATCTGGAATCATTGCTGGCCACTTCAGAACAGTCCAGCGTTTTCTGTTGAACCATTCCTGGGTGCTTTTTGATGTGTGTTTTGGGTCGTTGTCCTGCTTGGTGTTTGACGAAGACTCAACTTCATGACATTCGGTGAAACATTTCTCTACAAAATAGCTTGGTAATTGCCAGATTTCATAATGCCATGCACACATTCAAGGCACCCAGCACCAGAGGCTGCAAAACAACCCCAAAAACATTAGTGAACCTCCTCCATGTTTGACTGTAGGGAGGGTGTTCTTTTGCTTGAAGGCTTCATCCTTTTTTCTGTAAACACAGAGTCTATGTGATGTTACCAAAAAGCTCCAATTTGGTCTCATCTGTTCACAGGACATTTTCCCAGAAGGATTTTGGCTTGTTCAGGTGTGTTTTGTTAAAACACACCTGGGGTTGCCGAAAGGGGGGTTGCTGAGGGGTTGCTGAGAACGCTTCTTTAAGAATTTTTTAAAATTATTTAATTTTATCTTTTTTTTTTAGCCCCGGGTCTCAAGGATGTCATATAGGGCTGATTTTCCTTGTATGGTCATGTTCTTCAGGCAGTGCAAGGTCCACAAGAGGAAGAGCTTGATTGTTCATTTTAAAAGTGGAGGTTTATGGCTGCTTAGCAAGGATCAAGTATGTTTTCTATCTCAATGGATCTGCTTGTACTTCTAAGTGTTTTGGTTTTGATTCCAAGATGTCTCCAAAGACATGTGTTTTTGCTTGCAAAGGAATGTTGGCCAGCAATGGTTCAGTGGATGCATTTGAGCACACACCTGCCCATTTTAACATGGGTATTTACAGAAAACATACATACATAGACAGTGAGTGACTAAATGACAACATATGTAATATTACACTAGAAGGTAATGGTATGCTAGTATTTATCCAACAGAGATGTTTAGCTGCTGTCCACCTTCACATTCTAACTCCAAATCTGGTTTGAAGATGTATAGGAAGGATGAGCTGTTGAAAGTAAATGTTGAAATCACAGTGCTGATAATGTGCTGAAAATGTCTCTTACCAGCAACAGGAATTACTATCTTTAGTAGTGTCTGAATCTCTCCTAAGATTACCCTGTAGCCAGGCAACAGCAGTCAAGTTAAAATTTATTTCAATATTTGAAATCAGCCTCAAGTGACCAAAATGTTGTACAAGCAATAAAAACACTCAACAGACACTAAAACTGGAAATATATAGTTGCAATAAGCAAAAAACATGATCAAATATTAATCCATAGAATTAAGTAAACCAACAGGACTTAAAATTAAAGAGAAAAAAACAACAACAAAAAGAAACAAAGGCTTTCACCTGGGACTTAGAGTAAAACAGTTGTCAGCTGAGGGAATGAAGGTCTGATTACACCTACATAGTCACACCTGAGCCCTTCCAAGTCAGTTACGCGTCTTGAAATATAGATAGATGCACACAATCATGCACATGCAGGTGATACATGACCACATTAAATATGATTTTACCATGGCAACCGAGACATAAGCATTTACTTCTGTATTTCCAAGCTGTTCAAGTTCAAATATTATATTAAAATTCCCTTTCTATGGGCTTTAGGGTGTGTGAAGTCACTACCTACCTTCTAAAGCTTGAGAGGAAAAAAAAGTTTAGCTCCATCTATTTTTGAAAACATTGATTGACATGTCACACGCTGAGCTCAGAGTCAATAGACCCCACCTCTTCATTTTCACCTCCACCTACTACTTCACCCCAACGCTCTGAAATTCACACTCTTATATTTCAAATTTGAAAGATGTATACAACAATATTCTATTGTAATAACAGAGCACATGCACAAATCACTCTCTTGGCTTGCTGGAGGAAAGTCATTAGGATTTCTGTTGGTTTTCATGCATAACCATTTTCATTGCAACTTTTCTTTGGTGATGAAAATAAGTGGTAACCAACACCACCTTCCAAACACTGGAATGACAAGATATTTCTCATAAAACATTTGTGATACAGTTCGGCCTTAAAGTATTTATCTGATGTACTGGTGGATCAAAATGTGATCAAAGATCAAGTATTGATCTTTGAGCTTTGATTTAAGAGATGAAGAAATTACATCTATTCTAAGCACCCTCCATAGGACTGAATGGGTGTGGATAATGGATGAATGGATCTAGTACCTCCATTTTGCCTCCAAGTGTCATACTTGTAAATATAACCATAATTGTTCATACCTTCATACTTGGATTGCAATCAGTGGCAGCCTGAAGTCTACAGTCCATGGAAATCACAAAATTCAGAGTTTCGTCCCTGGAGATGCTTTGCCAGTCTTTCAACTGCAGCCACCTTCACTTGCTGCTTGCGTTAATGCTCCATTGGCTTGAGATCAGGCGACTGACTTGGCCATTGGAGAGTGTTGCATTTCTTCACCTTCAGAAAGACTTTAGTTGTGTTTGTTCTATTTGTTTTAATGTGAGAAGAGATTATAGCCTTCTACATATCAGAATTTATTGCTACTTCTTTCAACAGTCACATCTATCAAAAAACACCAGGGAACCTGTTTCACTGGCCTCAAACATGTCCATGTCATTGTGCTGACCACCAGTGTGCTTCATGCACGATGTGGTATGCTTTGGATCATGAGTTCCGTTCCCTCTCCATGCTTTTCCCTTCCCATTATTCTGATACAAATTTAACTTAATTTCATGTGTCCAAAACAATATGAACCCAGAACACGGGAGACATTTTGTTTTTTTTTAGATGTTTTCTGGTGAAGTCTGGTTTAGCTTTTCTGTTTTAGGTTGTTACCAATGGTTTGCACCTTGTTGTAAAACCTCTGCATTTATGTTCATGAGGACATCTTTTCCTTGTAGATTTTGATAATGCTACATCTACCTTCTGATTGACTTCTGTTGATGTGACATGGTTTTTCTTCAGCGAGGAAATTATTATTATTTTTTTTCTACTTTCCACTTTAGTTGTCTTCCCTGGTCTTCCAGTCCTTTAGATGCTTTTGAGCTCACCGGTGCTGTCTTTCTTTTTAAGAATGTACCCAACTGTTGATTTTGCTACTCCTAAGATTGTTGTCATCACTTTTGAAATATATTCTGTTCTTAAGACAAATGATGACCTCCTTTAGTTGCACTAAAGGAGATTTCCATGGACTTTCATTATTTTAGCTCTAGTCAGACAGCTGCCAAGTCTAATATCAAGTCCAGACCAGAGAGAGAGAGAAAAAGAGAGAGCAATGAATGCATAAATATTTTGACCAAAACAAACTTTTTGAAATTTCTGTATCAGTCAACCAGACGCATCTTTCAGTAATGTTCCCTTTTTTCAAAAATTGCGGTTTCAGTGGAGCTTAGAGAGTGAGAGAGGTACCTCAAGCCTTTCCGGGTGTGTGTAATTTAGGAAGACAAGAGGAACAGTTTGGCAGACTTAAAATATCTCTGCAACTCAGAATTGAAATACACACCATTCTGTCCCAACACAGTGGGAGACAAGTCTTCTATTTTTAATCATGATGGAGTAAAAATACTGAAAAGGTTGTTTAGTCTGAGACTGGAAACTTAGGGGTCATTGGCAACACACAATTTGCTGTCAATACACTAAACCCTCTTGAGCTCTGCAACGTCTGGCCTGCATGGGTTAACTGTGGTTAGGAAAGAAGAAATGTATGTGGATATTATTGATACAAAGTGAGTAGTTTGTGTTCAATATAGCTGAAAAGATGTTTTACTCGCATTGAGACTCAATCATAGTCAGTCCTTTATCGTTACTTTTTTTAGAGTAGTACGGTACATATACAGTGTAAACATGGTGTATAAATACACTTTGTAATATTGACACAAAACAGCACAAGTATGGAGAAAAGATTACAATAAATATGAAAAGTAAACTTCATTGGGTACATCATCAATCAATTATTGAGGCAATTAGAGATGCTCTCACAATCTCTGTATTTGTTTTTAGAAAAATCTAAAAGCACATGCATTTAGTTTGATTTTTGCAGTTTAAAGAGTGCTGTGTGACAGAGATGTAAACTGTTTACAGAGCCTAAAGTGGAACAGCATTTTATAATAAGAGATCCAATGTTATGGTAATGCTACTGAACTGATTAAGTCGCAAACACCAGTGACTTGAGACTTGACTGAGACTTGGAATTTGAGATTTATGAACAATCATTTTTTTCATTTATATTTAATTTTATAAATTTAAATTAATTTATTATCTCATGTACCCTTAGACATACGCAAAGATGACAACAGAAACAAAAACTACTACAACTGTATCTGTGGTGCCTTTTCTCTTGATGCTCAGCTACAGTAACACATACATGGGGCAAATAGGGTACAGATTTCCACAGAAAGAGATATTTTTACAATTTGCTGGACTGGGGCCTCCAGGTCTGTCAAAAACAATGCCAAGAGGGAGAGAGAGAAGCAGTGGTCTTATAGAAGAAACTGTTTGATGTGCAGCAGCACATCAATCTGGAAAGGGTAATAAAAACCATTTCCAAACAATTTAGAACTCAATATTCTACAATGGAAAGCATTCAAGACACTTGCCAACCTCCCCAGGAGTTGATGTTACAGCAAATTTACCCCAAAGTTAGACCTTTGAGAAATACAAAAGCCCATAAGCTATCTCTGAAACCCTACAAGAATGGTAAATGTTAAATTCCATGACAGAACAATTTGATGAAGCCTGAAGAAGTACAGTGTTGCCAGGAGATGGTTTCTTTTGTCTAAAACAATATGGAAACATGACTAAAGTTCACATAGAACTAAACTTCTGATCCAAACCACAACACTTTTGGAGCAATGTCCTGTGAAAATGAAATAGAAAAAAGGGGATTAGTTTGACCTTAATGCCAAGCAACACCTTGGTTCCAAACCAAAGACAGCATTTTAGCATAAACAGCTCATATTCACTGTGAAAGAACATCAAAGAAGGTGTGATGTTTTGTATTTGTTTTGCAGCCACAGGACCTGGGTACCCTGCAGTCACTGATCAACCGTGAACTCTTTTGTATTCTAGAGGCAAATGTCAGGCCATCTGTCCAACAACTAAAATCAACTGAAATCTGGCCATGCATTAGGACAATGATCCATAGCATAGTAGTTAATGAAAAAAAAAATCAAGATTTTGGAACAGCCTAGTCAAATTCCAGACCTCAATGAGAATAAAATGGTAATGGCTGGACAGAATTCATACAGAAAATTACTACTGCAAGTTATTGCTGCCAAGAGTGGATCTAAAAACTACAGAATCATAGGGATACTTAGTGATTTTTATTTCTGTTCATCTTCCTTTTTGTTAAATACACAGTTTGTTGGGCATCTCTAGTCTGGTTGTTTCATCAAAGTTTTTTTTTTCCAGACATGTTAATATTTCACATACATATGATACTGCATCAGATATGATTCTATTCTATTTAACTTTAAAGCTTAAGTCCCACAGAATGCAGAACAGACAGTGGAACAGTGGTGCCGCACCGAGCAGGCTAAAGACCCTGTGTAAAAAAAGGAGTACCAGGTTT
This sequence comes from Hirundichthys speculiger, assembly GCA_018398805.1. Lineage (NCBI taxonomy): Eukaryota > Metazoa > Chordata > Actinopteri > Beloniformes > Exocoetidae > Hirundichthys > Hirundichthys speculiger. The sequence goes on from JAGFBZ010001146.1 coordinate 464,768, forward strand.
GCAATAACAGTAGTCGGTGAATCAGAGACTGACTAAACTAGCTGCATTACAACTTTGTCATTAGACTTCAGGACTTCAACAACCTGGAAGAGCCTCCGCCTGCTGAAGCCAATCCTCCCTTCTGTGGCAGTGGAACAATAGCAATTGCCAGCACTATGGTGAAACTGAGGCCAACATAAACAAAGTAGTTAGCGACTAGAGACATTAGCCTCTTTATTACAAACGTACAGGGGGATGCACGAGATGTGTGCAGTACAGATGATTTATGTGCATGCCAGGAAGCACCATCCCAATATGTAGCGTACCAAAATGATGGGGAGAGACTCACTAAATGTCTATACTAAGCATTCCCACCCAAACAAAACACAATTCAAACCCGTAGCAATTATATGGGCACAAAAACAGTCCCAGCCCAGTTTAGTACTTTTGCTAATTTCACCACTAAAAGCAAATCCCACAAACAAGGTGTCTTTTCATTTCCATTGTATGGTCTTATTTGAATGAGGAAAAATACATAGGCCTGGGTAAATTTTAAAAATATGGCAAAAACCTTTTTTTATTTGGATGGAATGAATAATTATAGCGATATATCAGTGAGCTACACTTAGGTTTTTCAGTTTGGTACCTGAGAAAGGTCACATGGCACACTTTTGGACATACCTGTGTTAAAGCATCTGTGAAAGTGCTCAGGTTCACTTTTTGCACAGTTACTAATCAAATATGACTTTACTAATTCCTAGATGAACTGGGCTACTATCTTATGATTCAAAGGTGGTTTCCACTCTAACATTTTCTCTGTTTTGCTCTTTCAGGCAGAGATAAAGATTTAAATTTTCTTCTGTGTTAAAGGTGAATTTATGCTGACACAGTAACCCACATCTTCATTCTGACACTTCTGTAGTAATCTCATATTCTTTAGCTTTCTTTTGAGACCAAAATTATATTTACACTCCTTGTAGTTGTGAAGATTATACTCTATTTATTTTGTGTAATTCATTTCAAACAGGAGGCAGAAAAGAAATAGGTCCCATGATCAAGAGGTTAGGGAGTTGTTGCTGATTGTAGACTGTGAAATCGAAGACAGAGACCATCTTCAGACTGCAGAATGCTATAATGCTCTGTGAAAGAACATACAGTGGTGTGGCAATATTTTTCCTAGCCACTTTGTGAGATCATTGTGGGTGTACAGCTAGAGAATAGAGGCAGAATAGATACAGGATTTCCATTGCTTCTTCATACAGTGTTCTCATGTGAAAAAAATGCTCAGGGGTGCCTTGGACTTCTGTGCAGAACTGTATCATGACATGGTGAAAAAATTATACACTTTTGCTTCCCTGAGGTTGTTTCATTATGATCACATTATATTTATTATATTCTTACACACAGAGACAGAAAATAAATAAATAAAAAGGCATACACATGTGGCTGTATGTATTTCACTCTACTACTGTTTTCCAACTCCAGTCCAACTCCTACAAAGATTCCTACTTTCATATAGCAGTTGTCTCCAGAGCATAGAATATTTCTGTCTGTGGCATGTTTTGAAGTTTAGGTTCTCCATAGTTTCTCAGCTCAACTCAGAAGCCACACAAACACACAAGTGGGCATGCTAAGAATTGATTAAATTAAAATTTATGTTGAAAACTTTCCAGGAAGGTTGAATATCAACTAAATGTGCATGGTTTGCACTTAATCTACTGTGCATCTGGATGCCAGTTTAAATGATACGTTACTCATTTACTCACTCAGACAATTCCCATCACCCAGTCTCCATTGGTGTTCGCAATTCCTGTAGATTTTATGCTTCTGGAACTCAATTATGCTTCACGAGCAAATTAGCCACCATTAGCAAGCTACCAGCATGTACCACCAAGGGATAAAATAAGCTTTTATCTCATCTTGCAGCCTTTGTGCTCTCCAAAATACTGATTAGCTTTTCGTAGGTACGTAATGCAAAAGAAGCTGCTTCACTCTCCACCACAGTGTCAAGTGTAAGCTTCACAAGTTAAGGTGCTAACACGACCATGCTACTTTTCCCATCTTGAGCATATTTGCTGTCCTTGTACAACCCCAATTAAAAAAAACAGTTGAAATGTTATGCAAAATATAAATAAAGACAGAGAGATCAGATCAGAGAGCAATGATTTGAAAATGTTATTTCCCGTTTTCAAATTCATATCACAACATAAAAACACATATCAAATATTGAAAGTGATACATGAAAAGAAATTAGATAATTTTGAATTCAATGGCTCCAACATGTCTCAAAAAGATTCTGACAGTGGCAGCAAAATGCTTGAAAACTAAGTGTATGAAAAAAAAAACATGGGAGAACACCCTGCAACTATCCATCCATCCATCCATTATCTATACCCACTTAATCCTATTCAGAGTCACAGGGATCTGCTGGAGCTTATCCCTGCTCTCTTCCGACTAAAAGTAGGGGTACACCCTGGACAGGTCGCCAGTCTATCACAGTCCCTGCAACTAATTTAAGAATTTTTAAAAGTTAAGATGGGCAGGGCCACCCCGGTAGCACAGTGGTTAGGACAGTAGGTCAATGTACAGAGGTTACAGTCCTGCAGCTGGTTGCAGGTTTAACTCCCAGCCTGTGACCATTTGCTACATGCCTTCCCCAGTCTCTCTGCCCTAGTTTCCTGTTTCTCCCATTGTTAATGAAGGCCATTAGTGCCACAAAAACTTAAGAAAAGAAGTAAAGATTTACCAGTCTGGGAAGAACTGTGTCTATAAATATTTTTAAAATATTTAAAAAAAAATACTCAATTTCCTCACCATAAAAACTGTGAAGATTTTGAATGTTTTATCATCTAATCCATACTATCATCAAATGAATTCTTAGAATCTGGAGAAATGCCTGTTTGTCTGGGACAAGGCTAAATATTAACTAGAAAATTTCGGAGAAATTTAGATATGTGCATGCCTGCTTGCAGCACATTTATTGTCGCTTGCTGCTGCTTAATGCACGTCCATCTTCAGAGCAGGGTCACGTTTGGACGTGTTACCTGTTACACTCTTATGCAACATTTCCATGGGCCAACATCAGTGTGTGACCTCAGAAATGCACTTCTGGAAGAATGGTCAAAAATCCCCAATAAACACACTTCCTAGGAGTGTTGAAGCTGTTCATGCTGCAAAGGGTGGAGCCACATCATATTGATTAGGAATGGGATGAACTAAATGGTGAAACTTTGCCCCCAAAGGTCGAGGTCATCATAGGGAGGGTCAGTGATGTCAAACCTACCCACCAGTAACCCACTAGTGAAAATAGCATGTCTCTAGCCCACACAGAGGCTGAGAAATGGGATTTGTGGCGTGCGTGATGGTGAAACTCCGCCCCCAAAGGTCGAGGTCATCATAGGGAGGGCCAGTGAAGTTAAGGCTACCCACTAGTAACACACTAGAGAAAATAGCATGTCTCTAGCCCACACAGAGGCTGAGAAATGGGATTCGTGGCGTGCGTGATGTCGAAACTCCGCCCCCAAAGGTCGAGGTCATCATAGGGAGGGTCAGTGATGTCAAGGCTACCCACTAGTAACCCACTAGAGAAAAAAGCATGTCTCTAGCCCACACAGAGGCTGAGAAGTGGGATTCATGGCGTGCGTGATGGCGAAACTCTGCCCCCAAAGGTCGAGGTCATCATAGGGAGGGTCAGTGAAGTTAAGGCTACCCACTAGTAACCCACTAGAGAAAATAGCATGTCTCTAGCCCACACAGAGGCTGAGAAATGGGATTCGTGGCGTGCGTGATGGTGAACCTCCGCCCCCAAAGGTCGAGGTCATCATAGGGAGGGTCAGTGATGTCAAGGCTACCCACTAGTAACCCACTAGAGAAAAAAGCATGTCTCTAGCCCACACAGAGGCTGAGAAGTGGGATTCGTGGCGTGCGTGATGGCGAAACTCCGCCCCAAAGGTCGAGGTCATCATAGGGAGGGTCAGTGATGTCAAGCCTACCCACCAGTAACCCACTAGTGAAAATAGCATGTCTCTAGCCCACACAGAGGCTGAGAAATGGGATTCGTGGCGTGCGTGATGTCGAAACTCCGCCCCCAAAGGTCAAGGTCATCATAGGGAGGGTCAGTGAAGTTAAGTCTACCCACTAGTAACCCACTAGAGAAAATAGCATGTCTCTAGCCCACACAGAGGCTGAGAAATGGGATTCGTGGCGTGCGTGATGGTGAAACTCCGCCCCAAAGGTCGAGGTCATCATAGGGAGGGTCAGTAAAGTTAAAAGGCTACCCACTAGTAACCCACTAGAGAAAATAGCATGTCTCTAGCCCACACAGAGGCTGAGAAATGGGATTCGTGGCGTGCGTGATGGCGAAACTCCGCCCCCAAAGGTCGAGGTCATCATAGGGAGGGTCAGTGATGTCAAGGCTACCCACTAGTAACCCACTAGAGAAAAAAGCATGTCTCTAGCCCACACAGAGGCTGAGAAATGGGATTCGTGGCGTGCGTAATGGCGAAACTCTGCCCCCAAAGGTCGAGGTCATCATAGGGAGGGTCAGTAAAGTTAAGGCTACACACTAGTAACCCACTAGAGAAAATAGCATGTCTCTAGCCCACACAGAGGCTGAGAAATGGGATTCGTGGCATGCGTGATGGTGAAACTCCGCCCCCAAAGGTCGAGGTCATCATAGGGAGGGTCAGTAAAGTTAAGGCTACACACTAGTAACCCACTAGAGAAAAAAGCATGTCTCTAGCCCACACAGAGGCTGAGAAGTGGGATTCGTGGCGTGCGTGATGGCGAAACTCCGCCCCCAAAGGTCGAGGTCATCATAGGGAGGGTCAGTGATGTCAAGTCTACCCACCAAATATGGCTGAGCTATAGAGCTCCAAAGAGGGCTGGGTTTTGAGCTGAATTGAGCAGATTTGCTCGGAAAGCCATTCATTCCTATGGGACGATTTTCACCGGTTTTTGGCGTCTAGCGTCGCCACGGTAACACTTTTGATGGAGAAAAGTAATAGCACACATCGCACGGTCGAGACCTACGTTTTGATATATTTCATGCATGTGTGCACCTTACGGTTATGCCCCTATTAACGGACAAAAAATGATGCGGAATAATAAGAAAAAAAGGGAAACCCATCCTGGATACTAATATACGCCTTCGTTTTTTGTCGTTTTCTCAGTCGTTTTATGTTTTTTTTTTTATTTTTTTCTTCCATAGCGAGGGCGGTGTAACCCAAGATGCCCTCGCCAAGGCATGTTGGGTTACACCCACAGAGGGCCATTTTATGGCCCGCAGAGGGCCATTTTGGGCCATTTACTGCATAACAATATGTGCTGCCTTTGGCATGCACATAATAACATGATTCTATGCATCTGAAAATAAATACATAAATCAATATACATACTGTTGAAATAATTGTATATAGTTATCACACATTTGCTATTAAACTGTACACTGCCTAGTGAAGAACCACTGAAAGAAGTTAAGTATGTGTCACCTTAAAATGGCTTGTGTGATTGCTGGATAACATGCTGTGTAAGAGTGTGAGAGTTATCATACGAACAGAAGGAGAAGAGCTGGGAACTGGAACTGCACGAGAGAACATTGGGCATTGTACAACTATGTACTGATCAGTGTACTTAGGTCAGATTAAGATATGCAGTTAGTCACTCCCCAAACCCCTTAGAGCTGCATATCCTATGTAAAGCAGGGACGTCCTAAGAAAATAAGAGAGAGAGTTCGGCCGGAGTTAACTCAGAGCGCGTTGGAAACTGTAACTGGGCACTCTCTGCCGTTCTTGCAAGTAAATATAACAACTGTCTCTTGTCTTCCTTTTGAAAAGTGTTTTAGGTTGGCTGAACCTGACATTTACTTGGTCCTTCGAGCCGGATCCCAAGAGACCTGAGGATTCCAGCAGGTGAGGTGGACACAAGAGTAGTGAGTAAAAAGGACGGCGGAGTCAGATAAATTCCGTGAAAAGGAAGTGAATGATTGTGAATCATTGCGCATTTTAAAAAGCCCTGAATATTCTAGACCCTGGCAGGCAGAGAAGGACGGTGGAGTCTGACAAATTCTGTGAAAAAAAAAAAAAAAAAGAGGACGGCGGAGTCCTACAAATTCCGAGTAAAAAAGACGGCGGAATCCGACAAATTCCGTGTTTAAAAAAAGAGGACGGCGGAGTCCTGAGTGTGAAAGGAGTGTAGAGACACCACTAGGTGTTTTTCATTCATACCAAAACAACAGTTGTAAGCAGCAGACTGGTGTGGATGCAAAGGCAAGAATCCTCCTCTCCAGAGAGAGTTGAAGTGAGGATTACCACACTAGAAAATATGAATTGCTGCCCTGTTGGATGAAACCAGTTATTAGAACACCCTAGGTGGAAAAAGCAACAGTAAACCAGAAGCAAAGAACACACTGAAGTGTAAAGATTGGAAATTCATTGAAACACAGGATCCTAATAAACTGAAACATTTAAATAAATGGGTAAATGATTTTGGATTTAATGGGCAGCTAAATATGCAAAAATTGACTGCCCTTAAAGATGCTATAATAATTTAACAAGTAGTGACCAAAAGAATATGTGAAAGGAAGGAGTTGTTGGGCCACAGTCCATGAGTTACAGAAAACCACATGGTTTTTGGAGACACAGGACCACTGAAATGACTGCAACCCCCAAGATGCTTTGCAACGTTTTGTTTTATGGCAAGGTGTGAAGGGACACCATGCCACTTACTGGCTGAGGACCCCGACTACACAGCAGGGGTTCGTGGCAAAGGTGGATCACGTCCAGCCCACTTAAATACCGCCTCCCTCCTCCCACTCTCTCTCTCTCTGACCTCCAACACCTGAAGCTGCACATCTCTGTCCTGCTCCAGCAAGGCAAATAGCCAAAGGCCTGTGGTTCCTGGCGACCTGTCTGCCGGAGATCCCTCTGGTTGTCCGACGACAATCACATGCCTTGTCCGATAGTGACGCGCCACACGGAGTGAGCCGCGACGTAGGAAGGAATCACGGAGGAATCACCTGCGAGCCTCGGACGCGTGAACGGCCTCAGATGAACCAGGAAGGAAGACAGCCTGGCTGCCGTTGCTGCGCAATGCCGCATCTCCGTTGACCACAGAGAGGAATAGGAGGGGAGCCGCTCCAGGACCAGCGGAGCGTAAACCAACAGCGGTTCTGCCGTACCAAGATTAATCAATCCAGTTCCATGGATTTAACAACGCCATCGATCACTTCCAGATCGATCCACATAAGAGGCTTTTGTGTCTGGGCAGAGTAACTTTGCTTAGTTAATATTTCTGTGCTAAATATGACACTGTTTATGATTGAGCCCACTGGTAATCCACCGGTAATCCGCCGATGCGTATTTACCCACGTGATCATCGTGTTTCCTCACCACTGGTTGATCGCGCCCGATTTTCAAACAATCAGGACGAGAGTGTGGACGTCTGCTTCACACTCTCCCTCCTGTGGAGATCTTCAAAGCTATCAAAGCATCGGTGGTTAGGAATCACCTTTGCTTTGTTGATTTTACTCTGTGTTTTCTTTCCTCTTTTTTTACGTACTAACAACCTTCCGTGATCTTGGCCTCCATTTTAGCAAGGGACGAGATTACCGCGTGATCTCGGCCGCCATCTTGGTGAGGGACGAAGTCACCACGCAACCCACCCTCTTGAAATCCTCCTCACGCTAGAAGCAAGCTTAGGGCCATTTCCAAATTCCTCCCTTAACCCTCAATCTCAACCCTCGCCCTTAACCCTCAATTTTTGGCCCTCAATCTTAACCCTCGAAAGTAAGTGTAAGGGCTATCTTGTGACTTAGAAATGGGACACCCCGTTAAGTGCAGTTACGTCTTCAGACTGTGGGGGGCGGCCTTACGCCAAAGCTACGTCCAGTTTATCAAGAAGACAACGAAGAAGAAGTAGAAGAACAATAAAAGGAGTGAAGAGAAAAACAAGAACAACAATGACGACATTTTAGCAACAATGCCGTCCGCATCAGTGATTTTCTTTGCGTGGGCTTTGGGCATCTTCATGAGATTGACTACTGCCAAACGGAAAAATGAACGAAGGAGAAGGTTTGTCCGACGCGTGGGAAGACTAATGGATCAGACACAGGTATGTAAACTCAATACAGAATTAACGCTATACACAAAAAAACTAAACACACTAAAGTAACTAAATCATGTTGCTCATGAAGGATCACAATTAGAGGGACCATAGATGATGTGATTTAAGCAGTGAAGTGCTTAATTGCTGATGTATCAGATAAATATTTTCTTATGTGTGATCTTTCCAGATGGGTCATTCAATGGTGTACTGCAAGCTGAACCAGGACCTGCCAATACTGCGACTGTGGTTCAATGTAGAGGCTGAACTGAAGCAGGACTTCCGCTTGAGCAGAAGAGCCATGCGGGGTCTGCAGAGGCTCCTGCAGAGGGAACAGGAACCATGGCTGGGGCTCTCAACTAGAGGTCCTAAAATATGTGTATTGGCTGGCTCGCAGCTTGTCCTACCGGGTTGTTTCCAGCGTCTTCTGTGTGCCAAAGACAACTGTACACCGTGTCATACACAAAGTTGCACAGCTGATCTGGCTTAACCTGAAGCTAGCCATCCACTTCCCAGAACCAGAAAACCTCGGTGAAGTTGGAGAAGGATTTGGGCCAACTTGCAGGAACCCCCATCCTGGACTGTGTTGTTGGTGCAATAGATGGCTGCCATTTTTGCATCAAACCCCCCTCTCAACACAGAATTGACTACTTGAATTACAAAGGGTTCTTCTCCATTAATATGCAGAGCCATTTGTGACTCAAAAGGAAAGTTTCTGGACATTTTTGTTGGGTATCCGGGGTCAGTACACGACACGCGCATAATGAAGAACAGCACATTTTACAGGTCCCAACAGTACCCCCCCAGAGATAGGTTTGTCCAGACAGGGATAGCCTCTGTCGCCAAGAATAATCCTATCAGCCTCATCACACCCTACAAAGAGCCTGTAAGGGGACGCATAGAGAACCGCTTCAACTTCCACCATGCCCGGGGGTGCAGCATTATTGAGAGAGCTATTGGTATGTTGAAGACAAGATGGAGGTCAACCCTTTTCAGAGCTCTGGAGGTTAGGCCAACATTCTCAGCAGTAGTCATCGTTACCTGTGCCTTTTTACACAATGTCTGTTTGGATAATGGTGATGAACTGGAGCCAGACATTGATGTAACACAAGACATTTTTGACCCTCAACCACACTGTGAAGCCCTAGTGGCAAATGAAACATCTGGTAATGCCAAAAGGGACCAACTGGCTGCCTTAATTTCTGGCCAAGACCAGGGTTAAACAATGTGGTCTAGTTAAGAAAAATACTGAGCATGTGTATATACACCTTTTTAAAAATGTTGAGTGGATTTTTTACACATTTGTTAAATGAATACCTTTTCTTGGAAACTTGTTTCTTTTTTTGGTGTGTAACATTTCTACTTGCTGTCTGAGACCATCTGTTATGACATAGCAGTTATGCCCACAATCTCAAAACTTTGTTGTTTTTTTTAAATTTAAATATAACATCTCAACATTAAATAGAACTATACAAGAACATTTCAAAACAGTTAGAAATGTTAAATGAAGTAATAAAAGGACATGCAAAAAAACATGGCAAATGGTTGATAAAACATAGCATATTCTTCTAATAATGAAGAAAATACAATCACATTTTGTCAACCATGCGCTCAAACAATGTGAGGAAGCGCTCTGTCTTCGCCTCACTCTCCTCATGGCGCCTCTGCTCCCTCTCACCCTCCTCCTTTAAAAAATCAACGAGGACATTAGATTTTCTTTTTTTTTTTTTCGGGGAGAAGGTGTTGGGGGACTTGCAGCTGATGCTGACATCACAGATGTAGAGGTCAATATGGGAGATGAGAGAAGATTTAAAAAAAAAAAAAAAAAAGGAAAACAGTAACTTGAAAGAGAGTAAGGAGAAGAGATGATTACAGAGAAGGATTAGGTGGAAAAAATAGGAGATAGGAGATGTTAAAACGTTGGAGAAGAGAAGGTTGTGAAAGAGAAAACAGCAACAGAGAGCTGTCAAGGTAAACAATTGAAGGAGAATGAGGAAACACACACATTACAAATATAGAAAAATTGATGGAATAAGGGATTCTCTCCCCTTGTACCTCGTCTTTAAATTTTCCCATTTTTTGGCAGCCTGTTGGGGCTCAACAATCCCACCAGACCAGCTTCTTGGATGAATTGTCTGTTTAATAGTACATAAGTTTAAGCTTAAGACACGTAAGTGAAAAAGATGTAGAGTTCATGCATAAAAGTTCATGTTCAAGGCTATGCCTGCAAACACGCTACAATACTCACTGCCAGAGCTTTTTAGGAGCTTGTTTGCTCTTCAGAAAAGCCTGCTTATTGTTGGCTCTGAAATGTATCAGAGCCCGTGTTGTCTCTGTGTTCCCTGAAATGACACAGGGTTAACATTGAAAAGAGCGCTGTATATTCTCTAAATAAGATTAGCAAATAACACAATAGAGGATACATTATTCAGTCCTTGGTCGCTACACAACAACGTATACAAGTAACGTGAAGCAGGCGGTCCCGGTAACCAACTTCACGTCACTGGGACCACTGACCGGGACCGTCGGTAACGTGAAGCCGTTACTTGTATACGTTGTTGTAGCCGTTAACGGCTTCACGTTACCGGGACCGCCGACCGGGACCACCGGTCCGCCAGTAAACATCGTAAAGTAAAAAGATAAATGTTACGCAACAACGATGTTAATCCATAAAAAATGTCTCAACCAAAGACAATAATAGGTTTCATAACATTTATATCTTTAAGAAATTCGGAAATACTTACATTTGTAGCTAGCTTTTTTTGTCGCCATCCTTCTCGAATACGTCTTTACCCAGTGCATTCTGGGTAGCCCTTACTTTCAAGGGTGGTGTCGGAAAATCTCAATTTTGAGGGCGATACAGCCCTCAAACTCGTCCCTCAACTTGACTTTCTAAGAATCGGGACAGCACTTGCCCTTAGTGGGAGCGTGCATTTTTGAGATTGAGGGTTGAGATTGAGGGTTAAGGGAGGAATTGGAATTCACCCTTAGTTTATCTACCACACACACACACACTACCTACGCACACACACGTACCTATAGTTTCCAGCACACATGTATATAAGTTTACACTGGTTTCAATTGAATGTTTTATTTGCTTATGTTAGTTTAGTCATCTTTTAGTTAGTAGATATCAGGATCGCAATTCAAGTGTTTGTTCATTTTAATGCTTGCGTTAATAAATTCTGATATATTCTAATGAGAGAAGTTGTTTGTGGTTATTTTACACAGTTTTGCAACATTTGCTGGTTGAAGAGATCTGTGCTTGGACTCACACCTTCTCTGTTGCTCTATAGCGCCACACCTGGTCACAGGCTGGCACGCATAGAACAACAGCCATTTTGAGACTGATTGTGCTGTTTAGTCCCTTTCTCCTGATTTATCAGGTGGTGCCCCATTTCATTTTATTAACTTTGTTAATACACTTCTGGTTATTAGCAGCTGTCCCTCAAGACAGTTGGTAATAACCATTTTATGACTAAACGAGCATATTATACGCCTTATTGCACAAAAGGGTAGAAGACAGAATTCTGGATGGAAATAACACGTAGGAGAGAGGAAGGGTTGAGAAAGTCTAGAGAAGAACAAAAAGAGAAATAAAGAAAAAGAGATTATGTTTCACAGAGAGGAAGGGTTGAGAAAGTTCAGAAAAGAGCAAAAGAAATGTAAGGAAAAAGACATGTTCTTCTAAAATAATGACTATGGTCAAACCATTAGATAAGATTAGATAAGACAGAAACAGTCAAAGTGTCTGATCAGGGAATTCTTATCCATATCCTTGCAAAAACAGAGCGTACGAGACGGGTCCAACAGACTGTAGAATACAGAGAGAAAGACCAGAAAGAGAAAGATGAGAGAGAGAAAACAGAAAAAGGCAGGAAAGAGAAAGAGAGAGACAAAGAGAAGAACAAAGACAGAAAGATGCCAAAAAAAGAGCAAGAAAGGTATAGAGTCAGGTAAAATGAAGGCGTTAGCAGTATGTTGTCAGGAAGACAATGAAACTCAGGCAGGCAGAGCTCAGGGTCAGGCTGCAGCTGATCCCAGGCCTGTGCAGGAAGAAGGAGAAATTAGAGAGAGTTAGAAGCTGTAGGGGGAGCCCCTACAGAGGTAGAGGATAAGAATGAACAAAAGAGTAGTAGAAATGAACAAAAAGAAATTAAATGGTTTAGTTTAGTTTTTAGTTCATTCAGTCACTCAGTCATGACCAGATATTGGACACAGTATTGACATTTCATACAGAATCACTAAATCAAGAATAATATGTTGAATATTGACTGAAAAGGCTGAAGTAGACTGCTTATAAAATCTATCCTGTATTGTCTTTTTTTTAAGTTTCAAAAATGGCTTTACAAACCATTTTTCTCAAAAAAAAAAAAGACTGGAAGGGATCTTACCATCAAAACCCCAAGAAAACGATGCACTGTGAAAGTATTTGGTTTTTAAAAGAACCTATGCGTACCTATGCCAACTCGAGACCTTGTTGCAGGTCTTCCTGCTGAAGGATAGAACGTTGGTAACGATGAGATTAAAACAGATGTGACGATAGAAGTTATAGTCTTCTGATGACCTCAGTGCACAGCAGCCTCTCTTCCATTTAAAGAATGTGAAACATTGTCAGAGGATACATTTTTTTTAATTTATTTATTTTTTCATTTCTGTGCCAGTATTTAACTCCAATAATGGAGACACATCTCCTTTTCAAACCTTTTTAGCTTTTTGGACAGCAAGAGCACCTCTGAGATAGGTTGGCTGAACCTGACACATACATGCATACCCATACTTTTTGAACATAAAGAATGTCTTGTAAATAAATGTAGGATCCCTCTTCGGAGCTTTATTTTCTTAAAGTAAAGCCACCTCTGCAAAGCTGTTAACTCTCACCTAATTTTCCCCCCCCTCAGCAGATGTGCGTCTCAGTTTATCTGAAACCTGGTACCAACCAGCACCGAAGCCATAAAACTCCAAAGATGTCCCCGTTGCCATGACAACGCTCAGCCGAAGATTAGCAAAGTCTATAACTTTCGTTACAAGATGACACTGGAATGTCGAGAATGGAGAAACAGACCCTCACAAAGAGTCATAAAACCCCCAAGAACGCTGCATGTGAAAGAGGACCAGACAGAAATCTCTCGTCTTCTAAACAGACGATGAAAAGTTTATATAAACAATTTTCTTACAGGACAAAACTACTATGATTTCCGTAAAACTGTCATAACTGAGGAGAATATAACGTTCAAGATCATATAACGAAGACTGTCAGTTAAGCCGTGAAATTATTTTGTATTTAGAGCCATGTCACCACAAGCCTTCTGTTTTCCACAGGACAGTTTGTTAAATGAAAGGTTAAAAGTTATTATTCTGTGTGACATAACTGTGATATTTGTGTTTGTGATGTTTTATTTCATCCTGATAATTAAGTTAGTAACGGTTTAAATGTTGTTTAAACTTGTGGAGACAAACGATCAAAAGACTCCGTCTCCCAGAATTCAGTGCGCCGGATTCCGGCGGGAGAATTCCCTGCTTCGAATTGGACAATATTGATCCTACCCCATTTATTTGCATAAACGCTCATGAAATATTCGGGGAGTATAAAGCCGGATCAGTCCTTTTGTCCGAGCTCTTACTCCTCTTACTCTTACTCTTTTGACGCTCTTCTCTTCTTGCTCTTGTCTCTTCTCTTGACTCTGAAACTTTCCCTCCCTTTTATTTTATTTTCTTTGAAACTTTGTTGGCGCGGATAAAGACTCTGAAATCCCTTTTGGTTGCTTAATCTTAATTTTCTTAAGTTGTTTATCTTGTTTCGGCACCCTTTTTTCCAGACCTCATTTTTACAGAAGCTCGATAGTCGTGCCGCATTGACTTTTGATAGAACAATCACGAGTCTCAACTAACGAAGTTAGTTGTAAGTTGATAACTTTTGTAACCTTTTTGCGTGCGGCTGCAGTGTCCAAACGCGCGACGTTTGACACCCGAAAGCCCCGCCTAGAACTTTTGCCAAATCCCCAGAGTTTTGCATTAGTGTAACAAATTTTGATTTTTGTTGCCCGTCTTTCCTTTTTGGGGCGCACGTCAGTTTTTGACGGGCAATCAAACTTTTAACTGCCGGTTCCTGTCGACCGAAGTCAGAGGCCACGGGACCAACTCGCCAGCCAGACGGGAGAAAGCGGTACGACCCGCCGAGTCACGCGCTACGTCCGGAGACCTGACTCCAGGGACTTCAAAGAGAGCCATCGACCAGACACGGTTCCCGGAGAGCCACTGCGAACTGTGCCAACCGATGCGACGACAGTAAGCACCAGACTCGCCCAGGGTAAGGCTGACAGAGAATAAGATTTGGTGTCTCCCAGTGTTGACGGTTCCGACCGGTCCATGCGTCACGAACCACGTTCGGACCACACGTCCCCATTATTCGGCAGCTAATTAGTTCGAGAATTGCCTTTTTTTATTAATTTGTTCACTTTGATAACAGATTAGCTGTTAGCAACCCGTGCATACCCGCCATCTTTCTTGTTATGAATTTCTTTCCTTCCTTTCCTCTATCGTCATTTCCTGTCATGCGCTATAGCCAAATATGAAGAATTCGCGATGTTGATGTGCCTGTTTATATAGATATATATATGAATGTCTTATATGTTTTGTGTTCTTGTCTCTGTCTAAATAAATGTTGTACAACGTATTAGCGACTCTGATGATTGATTTTCCACGGCCAATCCAACTCGTCAAGAACCCACTACAAATTGTGACTCATTTGTTCTTTAAGTTTTCCGTCTTTTTACCAAAAGCCGGTGGCACCCCTAGATAATTATTAAAATATTAATAAAGTCACACGAGTCCCCCTACATAAATCTACATAATAAAAAGACCTGTTTCCAAAAAAAGAAAAGAAAATCTACAAAATAAGTTTATACCCAATGTATACCTACCTACCTTCCTCCCTCCCTCCCTCTATCTATCTATATACATTAATTTATACACAAATATACACACATAATAATACACATAACAGATAACTGGTTTAACATATCTGAAAAGGTGTAGGAAGAATATCACTGTATTAAAATCAGTTTCTGAACTACAGCTGCCATAATTATACCAGGAATGAGAATGAGGAGTGAGAAAAGGTGTTGTGAGAAATTGGGGAAAAAAAAAAAATCTCCCTCTGGCAAATCACTGAATTACAGAGATGTGCATTTG
The DNA here is from genome assembly GCA_018398805.1 of Hirundichthys speculiger. Taxonomy (NCBI): domain Eukaryota; kingdom Metazoa; phylum Chordata; class Actinopteri; order Beloniformes; family Exocoetidae; genus Hirundichthys; species Hirundichthys speculiger. The sequence continues at coordinate 480,041 of JAGFBZ010001146.1, forward strand.
CATGGGATTAAAATTATCCTTTGACTTCTGTGTTTGTTGAAATAAGGTTGGTAATTTGCAGGGGATTTTTTTACTTTATAAATCATAAAAATGGTGCATTCATGCTTGTTTAATATCACAGATGTCCTCCATAATTATTACAGATTACCACAGGTCACCAGGTAGTAGTAGTCCCATGTGATCAGGGCATGAGAACACATTTCACCGTGACATCTACAAATGCAGTTTAAAGCTATATTTTTCAAATAAGATACATCTGAACATGGTCCAGAAATATTTACTCTGGGTGGCGGCTCTTTTTTTGCAAAACCATGCTGACCACATCCTCCAGACTAGAGAGAAAATGGATGAGCCCACTTGCTACCACCACTCAGTTCAAAACCCTGCATCTCTGGTTTTGCAAGGGTGCATTTATGTCTGCAGAATGGAAAACATCAGTGCTAAAACGCAGAAACAGGTTTTAGACTAACGTACAGATAACATTTTTTTTTCCAGGTAAGGCATTGCTTCTTTCAGGAAGACAATACTGCATCATCAAAAATGCGTGGCTTTATAGGAGAATAGTCCAAGTGCTGAACTAACTTGCCTGCAGTTCAGACAGTTTGCCGAGTAAACGCTTCAATTGGAAAATATGATAAAGAAGGCCCAGGACGATAGAGCTACAGTACTCTAATCCTTTAAAAGACCAGAATGGGGACATCGGCGCCCCATAAAATAAAATAAAATAAAATAAAATAAAATAAAATAAATAAAATAAATAAAATAAAAAAAAGATAAATAAATATATATATATATATATATCCAGCAACAGTTCTATTCAGTTCCCACACGTATGTTACTGGCATCAAAATCCAAGGGATCATTATTCCTTTTCTTTAGATGGCATATTTCCTCACTTTAAATATTTGATATGTTTTCTGTGCTTTATTCTGACATCATCGCATTTGTTTTAATTTACAATTTATACAGTGTCCTAACAATTTGGAACTGGTTGTATGATCACTTGTCACTGTATTTCAAGTTTTCAAAAGAGGATTCATGAGATCGTCACTAAGCTGGTACATGGTAAACACAGAAGAGAAAACATAGTGCTGCTCTGTCAGGATCACACCCAGAAGTGGGAAAACAACTGTGAGTGATAATTTCAGTATTATTCTTGAGAAACTCACAAATCCAACCGTTGCACATTTTGTTCCTTTTGACTAAAATGTGAAACAGCTGCGACTAACTGTGTTAATTGCATATACTTAAGAAGTGAGCTTGCTGAAGTCTTTTTAATGTGCTAACAGTGGTACGTAAACCATAATAGTCTGCTGAAGCACTTTAGACTGTTGATTGACTCAAAACGGGCCTTTTTTTCGTGCATATAAAAGAGTAAATGATGATTGTGTGCAGCACGTTCAGGTATATAAAAATCCTGCATTTTAATAAAAGGAATATTTGTTTATAAATAATACCTTTTACATATTAAGAATGGCAACAGAAAGGTTTATCAATATTTCATCATGTTTATGTGTCCAAATAATACTGTCATATATTGTGTTGTAGTTACAGTATGTTTTATATTAATCACCTGTTCTGGCTTGACCTCAAAAAACAATGACATTGGAACCTGCACTTATTTTAAACTGCCAAATTCACCATCAGTCTAATTTGTCTAAACTAGTGTGACAGAATCCAGGTGGTGTAAAGTTTGAGGAAAGTTGTTATAAATGAAACACACCCATATTATATTATGCATACTACCAAGTTTGCGCCACCCTTGTTAAGAGGGAACAGTAGATCTCTGCCTTGCTTCAAGTTTGCCTTTACTGATAAACTAAACTGTAGACGGCACAGAAAGATAAGCTGGAGTGGGAGAAAATGTATTGAGCTAAGGCTTGCCTGGGACCAAGCCTTTTTAAACAAAGCTTTGGTTATGATAACTGTTATTTGATCCTAATGGTAATTTTCTGGAAGACAGAAGCTTCAGAAGCTGCCACGACTCCAGGAAAAGAAGATTGTTCCAATAACTAGAGCTTGTTTTCATGTTGCTAAATATATCAGCCACAGATATTTAAGGATCATAGACCATATGAAAAGAACTGGACAAACCCTTTGCGATGTCACCCACTAGTTTTCTAAGGATGAGTTTTGAAACCAATTTTTTTTTTTTTTTGATTAACAGGGGGGACACCATCTTCATAGGATCTGACTCCATCCTACCTCAATTAATCCAAAAATGAGTGTAACAAACAGGCAGTCAATTAGAACATGCACACCTTAACTTAGTTACCATAGTGTAGCTAGTCTTGCTTCCGTTATCTCATGCTAACTCATAAAGTTTCTGCTTGTTTAGCTGCCGGCTGCTAGGTGATTAGCACCAGCTAGCAGCTAACCCTGAGGTGGTTGCAGCAGTCTGTTAGAACAATTAAAAGTGAGTTTCCTTTTAGTGCTAAAGCCGCAGATCACATGTGATGGCTGTCATTATTTTTTGGCTTCTTGGCATTTTCCGACATCACAGACTGCAATAAGGCTTTCAATATAGCTGATAAATGACAGCTATTTTAGATGTAACTTAAACCTTATCTGAATATTGCACTGTATGACAGTATAAATTGTTGGGGTTTACGCTCCTTGAGAGAATGGCAACTGTTTTGAATGTTTTCCATTCGTAAATAATCTTCCCTTTGTTTGTTTTTTGTTTTGTAAAATGTTGGTATTCATTGTCTGTGAATGCCAGAAAAGCAAACTTCTAAAACTCTATTTAAAGAGGTGATGATGATGATAATGATCAAGTTGTCAAGTAATCAGAATTTGGTTAGCAGTGATCTAACTGATGCTTACATTCTTAATTCCTATGAAAGCAGGGAGACAGAACAATTTTTTTTTCACAATTTGCTTCAGCGTTTTAGTTTAGTTTAATAATGATGTGTGTAATGTGTAATGTTTTTTTTTTTTTTTTATCAATGTCTGTTTATTTCCATTTTTTCTTTTATACAAACATACAGAACACACAGAACCCAATACAACAAAACAAAATACAGAAAAACAATCCCTGCAAAGCAACCCCATTTACTCCCACCCAGGTCACTGTTCTGTAGGTCCTCACGTTACACCTCTGCCCCTGGCAAGTGCGAAGCACATTTTAATAAAGGTATATTAGTCTTAAGCGTTATTGTGTCTTTTGAAACATGTCAAGGAAGGGGCCCCATGTTTTTTCAAATTTCCCGGTTGAGTGCTGGAGAGAACATCTAATTTTTTCCAGTCGCAAACACGACATGAGGTTATATAACCACTGCTTGTGAGTTGGAGGAGCAGTGCCCTTCCACCTGGTCAGAACCGTACGCCTCACTAGCAAAGTACAAAACGACAACGCCTGTCTTTTAGAGGCTGTTAAAGGCACCTCCTCACCATTGTAGCCAAACAGAGCTAAGAGAGGGCTAGGTGTTACTGCCACTCTAAGGAACCTAGATAAGGTATGAAAAACATCTGTCCAGAACTGACCAAGACGTGAACAGGACCAGTACATGTGGACCAGTGTGGCTTCAGCAGTTTTGCATTTGTCACAGTATGGGGTGATTTCTGGATAGATACGGGATAGTTTGCTTTTGGAGAAGTGGGCTCGATGTACCACTTTAAACTGAATGAGACAGTGGCGTGCACATAGAGATGATGTATTCACAAGTTTAAGTATGGAGGCCCATGTCTCATCCAGTATAGTCATATTCAAGTCCTCCTCCCATAAAGTTTTAGGTTTAGGTGAGGAGGTCTCTGTCGTGTTCATCATTTTGTTATAGAGCCATGAAACCAGCCCTTTACGGGTGGGGTTTAATAATAGAATGGTTTCCAACAATGTATGTTTCGGCAAAGAAACTGAGCCTGAAAGATGGGATTGGATAAAGTTTCTGGCTTGCAAGTATCTAAAAAAGTGGGATTGTGGTAACCCATACTTGTTACTAAGCTGTTCGAATGATGCCAGTTTCTTCTCTATGAAAATGTCCTTGAAGTGAGTAAGCCCACCTCTGTGCCACTCTAGAAACACCCCATCCTGAAAGGATGGTTTAAAGAAATGGTTAAGTGCAATTGGACTTAAGCAGGAAAAATCATGACGTTTAAAGTACCTCCTGAACTGGTTCCATGTTTTCAGCGAATGTTTCACTACAGGATTTAGGACAGGATAAGGCGAGGATAGTGAAAGTGGAGAACAAAGCATGGCTGGAATGGACATATTGCTATCACTGTGTAACTCCATGGTCACCCAGTCGGGACGGTCACTTAAGTTATGGTAAAAATACCAAAACACTAAGCATCTAAGGTTGGCAGCCCAGTAATAATATCGAAAGTTGGGTAGGGCAAACCCCCCATCCTCTTTAGGTTTTTGGAGCTGTGACTTGTTTAGCCTTGGACGTTTACCCTGCCAGATGTAGGATGAGAAGATTAAGTCTAGCTCGTTAAAGAACGTATTAGGAATAAATATAGGTAATGCCTGAAAAAGATATAAAAATTTGGGCAATACAGTCATTTTAATTGAGTGGATACATCCCACAAGGGACATGGAGAGCGGCGTCCACTTTGTAAAGGATCGCTTCACTTGGTCCAGCAATGGCATCAGATTCTCTTTGAACAGGTTTTTGTGTTTTTTTGTCACTGAGATACCCAGATATGTGAATGTTTGTCTGTCAATTCTGAACGGAAGATTAGTAAAATCTGATAAATTTGTTTTGCTACCTAGAGGGAAGACCTCGCTTTTGGTAAGATTCAGCTTATACCCAGAGATCCGACCAAACTGACTAAACACATTGATAGCATAAGACAATGAAGTTGATGGTTTGGAAATAAAAAGTAAGAGATCGTCTGCATAAAGTGCCACCTTGTGTTCTGTATTATTCCTCCAAATGCCACATATCTCCTTATTGGTATTGAGTGCAATGGCAAGGGGCTCTATGGCCAGGTCAAAAAGCAGAGGGCTAAGGGGACAGCCCTGGCGGGTACCTCTTTGTACTTTGTCTGAAAGTTGGTATGAACTGTGGCAGTTGGCTGATGGTATAATAATTTAATCCATGAGATAAATTTTTCCCCAAAACCGAATCTACTAAGGACTGCAAAAACATAGTCAAACTCGACCCGGTCGAAGGCTTTTTCGGCGTCCAGAGAGACAACACACTCATCTGAGTCTGTGGGGCTGGAGTATGTTTTTTTTTTTTTTTTAAATCACATTCTGATTCATAAAATCTGACTGGTTCCTGCCAGATGTGGCAGGTTGCGCCAATAGATAGTGGTTTGGGAATATTAATAAATTCAAGTTTACTTTGGACAAATGCTAATGTGTTTATTTAATCTCTTATCAAGTATTTTTTGTGGTGCCATTTTTTTTAAGTGTTCAAAGCGTTCACAGATGGAAACCAGTTGGTTTTGTGAAGTGAAAGAGAACATCAAGGTAAAAGGGAGCATCTTTTTGTTCAACTTCATAAATGTATTGCTGAATGCTAATTAGAATGGAAGTGTTGACTCATTTAAGCATTCAGCCAGCCTCCAAATTTGCTATTTAACAGTTGCTTGCTTTCCTGCATAATGAGCTGTGCCACAGGAATATAAAATCAACACAAACGAGTGGGGTGTAGCAAAGTCAATACACACACACACACATATATATATATTAGGGCTGTCAACGTTAACGAGTTAATAATGCGTTAACGCAAATTCTGTTTAACGCCACTATTTTTTTAACACGGGATTAACGCACACACTTTCTGTAAATATGACTCTCGGCCAATAAATGTATTTACAGTCAACGTGTCCCACACACCAAAGACATCTGGAACAGACCCACAAAACAGACCCGTATCGGGGTCCACTTGCACTCAGTGCCGGATCCGCTTTGGAGCCGGATCGTGGACCTGCTGGCTCCGCGCTGCGTCTGGTCCGCATCCGCGATTAAAACCTTGGATGGGACTGTATCCCGCCGCATCAGTGACATGACACAGGACATCAAACGTCAACTCATTGATGCAGTGAAAGGACGAAAGTATTCCTTACAACTGGACGAGTCCACCGTTGTCTCCAATTATGCCCAGCTCCTTGTTTTTGTCCGATATATTTTTGAAGGGAAGTTTAATGAGGAGATGTTGTTTTGCACACTGCTGGAAGGAGCGTGCACTGGCAAGGACATTTTCAACAAACTGGACAGTAAACTAAGAGGGGAGGGTTTGACCTGGAGCGAGTGCCTATCAGTTTGCACAGATGGTGCAGGTGCAATGCTGGGGAAAAAGAAAGGCTTAAAAGCACGAGTCCTGCAAGTGGCACCTCATGTCTGTTTTACGTACCGCGTCATACACAGAGAGGCTCTCGCTTGTAAAACACTGAACGCAGAGTTTAAACATGTTCTTGACACAGCAGTGAAGATGGTTAATTACATAATGTCACGACCACTTAACACGAGACTGTTTTCAACTTTCGGTAACGAAATGGGAGCAGAGCATCAGGGCCTTCTGCTGCACACAGAGGCCTGCTGGCTGTCTCCGGGAAACGTGCTGAGTCGTCTCTATGAGCTGCGGGATGAGGTGCGCATTTTCCTCACAGACCAAAGATCAACACTCGCCGAGCACCTCACTGACTGAGGCTGGATAACAAGGCTGGCATATTTGTCATCTATATTTGAAAAGCTGAACGGACTAAACATGTCACTGCAGGGCGAAAATACAAGTATCCTGTCCCTCGATGATAAGGTGCAGGCATTTGTGCGTAAACTGGAAAGCGTAAAAACAGGACGCATAGACATATTTACTAAACTGGAGGGATTTATTGAGGAAAATTCACTGAGTGTAAATAATGTTAAAATGTCCATTATCGATCACCTCCAGTCTCTTCTGGATCATTTTAACAAATACTTTCTGGAAGAAGGTGCTCTGGACAAACATGATTGGATACGATCTCCTTTCACTGCCAAGGCAAATAATCTAACTTCGGACATGGAGGCACTGATTGAACTTTCATCTGATCGAACCCTGAGGACGCATTTTGATTCCAAAACGCTGGATGAGTTCTGGATTTCGGTGAAAAATGAGTACCCGCAGCTGCTGTGGATACACTGGTGCCATTTGGCTCTACTTATTTATGTGAAAAGACTTTCTCCGCACTGACTTACATCAAGAATAAACACAGATCGCGGCTTAATGTGGAAGATGATCTTCGAGTTGCCATCTCCAAAATTAAACCCACAATGGACCTGCTTTTGCTCAGCGCACCCATCACATTAAGAAAGTAAAAAAACACAAACAATCCATTTGTGGTATTCAGTTTTTACAGTGTTTACCTCTAAACATAACACTTTAAAACAAAAAAATATACAGTAACTATGTCAAACTTAATTTTGCTTTGGAGACCAACTGTACAATAATAGACCGTTTGGAGCACATTTTCATATCTTAGGAAGGGAGGGTCTGGGGTAGGTGGGTGGGGGTCACGGGACCCCTGCGGATTTATTAAGTGGGTCGTGGCCTAAAAAGTTTGGGAACCCCTGCATTAGAGTACAGGAGGTTATGTTGTGTAATTTATATTGCTTCTGTATTTTATAACAAACCTCTTTTCTGAAATAAAAAGATAATTTGAGCAGAGCTGAAAATCATCTCCCTTCTCTTTGCTCCCTGCAGCCTTTGTCTATACTGATTATTTGTCTGAAACCCATCCGTCAGCATATGCGGTCAGCTGGAGCTCTCTTTGATCAAGTGTCGTGCTGGATGGTACTTGCTGCTATATGGAAATGGAAAGAAAATTCAATTTTCTTCTGCTTTGTTGTTGCATATTAATTATGGCACGGAGTGGAAGGAGCAATGGATGGTGTGACGATGGCTTTAAAATACTAGATTACCAGGTGACTGTATTAAGGATGCTGAGTGAGGATGTTTTCATGCTTGGAAAGTGTTGGTTTTGAATATATTTGTTTAGCAAAAGTGTTGAAGCTTAATGGAGATAAATTACTGCAGAGCCCAGTGAAGCTTTCCCTCATTTGCTTGATTTTGAAACTCAGACATCATGTAAGGGACTGTGGTCAACCCAAAATACATTCTGCCACAGTAACTAATCATGCGTGTGTGAACACCAGTTATGCTGTAATTTATACTTATAATAAGAGAGTGAGATTATGTAAAAAACAGAAAGCCAGTTCCAAAAAATATGTTTATGTAAAAAGTAGAAAACTAACACACAGCTATGGCCGCATTGACCCTGACATTTCCTTTCAGGGGGCTACAGTATATGCTGCTGTCAGAAAGGGGCTGTAAGACCCACTGTTGCAGAATTACAACAATCCTAAAAAAACCTTTCTTTTCATTTTTATTTTTTGGTTCAATCCCAATAACATACTCATTTGGTCCTATTGTTCAGTCTCAGAATGCTATTGGGTCATACATTTGTATATAAGGCTTGTCCTCAGGTCAAGAAGTCACACACCCTCCAGATTTTTGAGAGAGCATCATCCCCTCGATTTACTGGATTGGATTTACCTGATTGAAGTAAGTAAAATGCTTTAAATAATTTATATGTGTTTATTACAGTGCCTAGAACATGTCAGTATGTAGTCATTTTGGAAAATGTGCCTTACATTTTATTTAGAGCTTATTTTGTAATTGTTGCAATATTACAACGTTGGGTGAATGTGGTAGTCAAAACAACCCTGTTTTGAGAGGGAAGTCTTGAGAGGAACTTCAATTGAGTCTGGAGTCTGACCTCCATGCCACTGTGGATTCTATTATTAGACCATATCAGGTACCATGTACCTTGACCTCTTCTATATTATCCATAAATACATCACATACAGTAAAACAGTTATGATCAATACTGCAGTCAACTTGCTTATAAATAAAGGAAAGCAGGCCTTCAGTACTATTGATATTTATTGCATGGAATTGATTTCAAACAGGGGCTTGATTGTGGGATTTGTGTTGCGGGTGGCGTGGTAGCGAAACCCCGCCCCCTTTGATCAAGGGTGGTTGTGGGACAGTAAGGTGCACTCAGGGCTGTCCCTGTTGACCCCCTGGTGCATGCATCATGTCTCTAGCACACACAGGGGCTGGGATGTAGGATTCCTGTTGCATAATGGCGTGGTAGCGAAGCCCCGCCCCCTTGGGTCAGGTTTGATTGGGAAAAATATATCCCCCACTCCACCCTCTGTTCAGGTATTCTAGTCTCTGGTAGAAGGAAGGCAAGTAAAGGTATGCAACAATCTATATGGTCCTATTCCAATGTTCACACTAAAGCTGTAGAGTAGAATACTGCCCTATTGTTTTACATTGGGGTCCTTTGGACCCAAACACCCTCTGTGTAATGTAAATGTGAAGGGGTGGTGTAGAGTGGGAGCTCCCCCAAAAAAAGTTATCCTCCATGCCCCTCACATAAAATAAGCCAAGGACAATGAGTTTCAAGTTGAAAAAAGTATTACTTTTATGATTTTTATTTTAGTAAGATTGAAAATGGGTCCAAAAGACCCTAACATCACACAAGGGTTAAATCAGTTGCGGAGGATGCTTGGGGGAGGGCATTTTTTCCATTGTTCTGGAGCAGGTGTTGATATTCAGTAATGTTAGGTGCTGTCGTAAGTTGGAGGCTACTTGCATATCGATTAGTATGATCAGAGTTTACAGTTGATCAGCTATACACTATTGTGTGGCCAGTTAAATGTGTGAATAGATTACTTCAGTGCAATGTGTAAACACTTCATATTGAAATCAGTCTCCCCACCATCCCCTCTTTTTCTGCAGGTTATCTAGAATCTAATTAGCAAGTGTGCTGTTTATGTATACATTTGTTTCAATTTTGTTTTTTTCCATTTCAGAATGCCACCAACAAGGAGAGATCCTCGGTACAGTGTGCAGGATTTGATTGGGATCATCCAAAATGGAGAAAGTGATGTGGATATAGAGTTTTATGACACTGATGCGAGTGACGAGGAGTCAGATGATGATGCCTGTGTGGTCCAGCTGTCACAGAAGATGCAACTTTCCTCAACACACTGCTGCAATACTTTGAAAAGTTTGTCTCAGAAGATATGATTCAAGCTCTGGCAACCAATACAAATGAGTACAGCATTCAAAATGATGGAAGATCTGTGAACACTAATACAAAGGAAATACAGAAAATGCAGCAGGGAGTCCTGTGAATGCTGGGAAGAGACCATCTCCAGATGATGGGAGTCCCTCTTCCAAGAAAGCATGTGCACACCCCCCACAGGATGTGTGCAAGGACCTAACGGGACATTTCCCAATGAAAGTGAAGAGAGGACACTGCAGACATTGCAGTAAAGGGGATACCAATACCCAATGCAGCAAATGCCGCCTCTCTTTTTCAGAGGACGAGAACTTTTTCTGGGATTATCATTGTAAATAAATGTCAAAGTTCTTGCTATTGCAATAAATGACTAATGAATGAGATTATTTTTCATGTTATACTGTTCTGGGACAAAAGTAAAACCCTGCAAATGAACCCTTAATTCTGTATTGTTGTTCAGACAATGAGTACAGATACAGGAGATTCTGCTCCCCCATTGAGCCCATTGTTGCAATCAGGGTTATTATAGTTAACGAAAACTAAGACTAAAACTAAAACTAGCAATGAAAAAATATTTCAGTTAACTGAAATAAAAATAAAAACTACAATTTAAAAAAAAACGAAAACTAAATAAAAACTACAATGAAGGATGTAAAACTAACTAAAACTAAACTGAATTGTAGATAAATTCAGCTTCGTTTTCGTTGTCGTTTCGTTTTCTCCCTCGATTACTGCCATAGAGATTACTGCCTGTCCTGCAGCAGCCGCTATGCTACCCTCCCTCCAGAGAGGGGGCAGCATAGCGGATATAGACCTTTTCGGGCCAGCCCCCCGGAAAGTACCCCCCGTCCGCCATTGCGGGGTTGTGCTACAGAGCGACACTTTCACCGGCTCGCAGATTAACCAGTGTTTTTCTCTTTCTACAAATATTTATTTTTATAATGTCGAGTCGGTCGAGTGGGAATAATGTTCCGTCATAAACTGTGCCAACAATGGAAGAAGAAAGTATGCACGAAGACTGCCTTGTTTGCAGAACAAGAAGTTAGGAAGACGTGGGTGAAAAATATCAACTGAAAGGACTTTGTTCCAAATGAATACAGCCGGGTGAGTTTTCGTTAACATTCAGTCTCGTACTACTCATAGTCTCGCTGAGAGTCCCCGGACGATTCTGGCCGAAAGAACAGCAGTATGAGGCTACTGTAGCCCTCGGCACTAGCACAAGCCTATAAATGAATGAATAAATTAATGAATGAATGACTTAGGAGAATGATAAAATAAATTAAATATAACATTAACACATAGCCTAATTTACCGCTAGCGTTAACGTTACAGCAGCATAATCTTTATGGCTTGTTGACGTTAGTTATAGCCAGCGTTCCACAGTTTTTAGTGTTTGATTATGGGAATAGATCATGCTATTTCCATAACCAATCATTAAAAACAGCGATAAACTACCTTCATCTGTAACTGGAGGCCACTGCCTAACATCATCAATCCAAGACATGTCTGCGTTATCCGTAACAGATGCTCCACGCTGCTGTGTTTGGGTTAGTTGGTGGAGCATCGCACCCTCCAGTTTATGGCGGGGCCACTAGGGGGCGCATGTCCACAATTTTTCAAAGTCGAAAAGGTGTAATAAACTGCTGCATACTGCAAGAAGAAGAAAAACTAAAACTAAGACTAAAACTAAATAAAAACTAAACTGAAACTAGTCAATTCCTCAAAATAAAAACTAAACTAAAACTACTAAATTACTTGTTGAACAAACTAAAACTAAACTGAAATAAAAAAGCAAACTGGAAAACTAAATAAAAATAAAAACTAAAGAAAATTTCAAAACTATAATAACCTTGGTTGCAATATTACAACATTTCTGTAAAAACTTACAAAAACATATTTTTTTGAAAAACACCTCATTTTCAGCCTCAAAGGCCTCCTACAACATCTTAATGGTTGAAAAAAAATTTTTTTTAGTGTTTTTCTATATTTGGGTTTTACTGGGTTAAACATGACAACAGTGCTATCAACATGCAACAGCATGTCTTTTTTGTAAACTGTGGTATTATGCAGATATGTTCACAATTAATTTTTTGCAAGTCTGATTGGTCAGATTTTACCATAAATGAAAGAGGCCCTTCATACTCATGAGAAAGACAACTTCCCACTGACCATCATGATGTCATCAGCCCAGCCAGTTGGAGTCAGCAATGTACTGTAGCATGTCAAGTATTAAGAGAAACATGGGCACCATATTCATTGTAAAAGCCAAAATTTTCAACAGCATACCAAAGAAGGAGTGAAAAGCTTTATTTATTTATGTATTTATTTTTGATTCCATAATGTTTTGGAAGAAATGGCTGTTTAGTTGTCAGGGCATTACAACCATTTTCCAGTTCCACAAAGACCAAGAAACTGAATAAATGTATTTCTTTGTTATGATACTTCACAGCTGATTATTTTCTGAACAAGCCGTGAAATTCAAAGTTATGTGGAAGGGCTAATAGTAGTTTCTCATAAAAGCAGCCAAGTTTTCTTTTAGCACCCTTCTATGCACTTCCTCTCTTGTTTACAAAGAAAAGCAATTCAGCTTTAGGTCTTTGTAGTTGTGGTTCCTCCATTTGATGACTTTCACAAGGCACATCCAGTTCTGGCTTGAACATGTATGACTGGATTTCCGGACTCGTCACTGTTGAAAATGGAAGTAATCTCTCAAAGTTTTGTAGCTTGGATTGGAGCTCTGTGCACCGTGTTCCTGACTGAAGTTATGCCAAGGTTGCTATCACTGGCAACAGGGGTTGTAGGCATTCATGAGGCACTTCCACCCCTCACACAGCTGAAATTCAACCAATCACAAGAGCCTGCCGACATTCAACAGATGAGAAAACACTGAAAACAACAAATTTTCTTTGTTGTTTTAAAGTAATTACAAACTGTTTGGAAGTATGTTATCTGCAAAGCTAATGTAGAAGAACTTGGGTGAGACAAAATGGTTGGAAATGGTAATCTAATGTACATTTTAAGATGCCAATGTGCAGTCCCGTCCTCTTTGCCTGTCCTTTGAGTCAAGTTGTGACAAATAGCTTCTTGCAAATATCTTCTCAAAGTTGGAAACCGCATTTGTCACACTGCAGTGGTAGTATTGTAGTCTCAGTTGAATTCTGGTTTCAGTTAGTCATCTGTCAGATATCCATTACTCCTCTCACAGAAAGTGAGCTACTCTTTCATTTAGAACTTAAAAAATGCTGTGATCCATATGACTGCAATTCCATTTCTTTCCTATTAACTTTACATCGAAAGGCATCAATGCCAATACTGTGAGATTTCTAATAACTCTGTTCTGCCTGGAAGCTGCAATTTTTGTAAAACTGATATTTCTCACTAATGTGAGGCGTGATGAGCAACAGAGGACTCTGAAATAAATAGCCAAAGGGCTTCTGGTTTGAACCGTCAGCTCAAGGTCAAAGGTTATCTTGAACCAAAAATGCTTGTCAGATAATTTTTTTTATGATCACCCATGACAAATTTGTTCTCTACAGATAGGCCAGGGTTTGTTTTAAATTAAAGATGTACTTGTTCTGCCATTAAACACAATTTAGTCCACAAATTTTACTTTTACATAAAAGTTGAGTTATAGACAGTATTAGTCAATTAGTTGTTCATGGACATTTGACACTATGGTTTGTGCCCACTTCTCACCTTCAAGGCCAAGGGTCAAATCTGCACAGACTGTCCAAGATTCTGACAGTATTCGTAAGAATGTTATCAGCTAAAAATGCTTTACGCTGGTTAGGGGGAACATGGCTTAAAAAACATATTTTACATGTGGTACATCACTGAAAAAAGGTTGAGAACCACAGCTCTATATGATCTGCTTTGCTCCTCAGAATTTCTTCACATAATCTTGAATCTACATTTACACATCTTGTTTTTCAGCTCATTAACTCAGTCAACACAGTGTGAATTTTATGCCGCTGGGCCACCAGTGTAAATAAAACGAATCTGAAGTGCATTGATGCTAACAGAAATTTTGTAAAATTAGCCTAGATTAGAAATGTTACACGATGTTACGTGATCTGGAAAACACGCTTACCGAGGTGGCCTATGCTGGTCCTGGTAGTGTGGTGGTCCTGCCCTGTGGTGCTTGCCAAAAAAACGTGCGACTGGCCGCCAGAATGGCTCTCTCAAAGTTTTGGGCTACCGCCGACTCATCCATGTTAGCATGGCATGCATCACCAACAGCAGACTGCACTGAGTAGTTCATTCAAAGTGCGCTTCCTTGTGACTGACTGTAGTAGCCACAGGTTATAAATCCTGCAAAAAAGTGACAGTAAAAACTCAGGGTATTCTTAAAAAAATAGTTATTTTGGGTAGTTATTATCACTGTAATCCATGTCCAAGAGTCAGTTTCTCCAGTATAAAGATTACTGTTTTTTAGTTTTTTGACATTATAAACAAACTTTGACCTCCTCGAGCTTTTATTTTGGTACTTCCGGTTGCCGGTGTCTTGAATTTGCATATTAGCTAAATATTTATTTTCACCCAGAACATTTAGATTTAACATTTTGAATTTGGATTTAACATTAAGATTTAGATTTAGATTAAACATTTAGGTATGACATTTAGATTTAACTTTTAGATTGAACATTTATATTTAGATTTAATTATTTAATAAATTTTGAAAGTTAACAGATATTGTGTTAAGTGTGCTAAATAGTGACTTTTTAAAACATGAATTGAAGCTAAATGTGACAAAATGTTGCTGTAATTTTCAGCATGACCAACTTTGCAAATGGCATCCCATAGTACTGCACAAGAGCAAGAGTTTAAGAAATTAAGAAATTTCTCCGTCTATGATGTCATCAACAGCTGATGTTAGAAAAAACTATCCATCCACTGTCCATTGTAATCTCAGCCATGCCTCTAAAATCTTTGCTACTTAGCTGACTCTATATAGTAAAGAAACACTTATTTAATGTTATCAAAGTACAGTTTTGTCCTCTCACACATCAGTTATGTTATTGTCTAAATTTGTTTCAATAAGATCAAAATGATTGGAATAATGTTATCAATTTACACTGCTGTTCCTCTGTATTTACTGCTCATCCAGGATGATTTTATTAGAAGTGCACTAATCAATATTGAGTTCTGTTTTCTCCTTCTATGTGAAGATTTCAGGACACGTTTAGACAAAGGTGATATTGGGTATGAGACAAAGTCACTCAAAAGTAATTCAAACTTGACCAGAGGCAACCATACTGTCTGACAACTCAGCTTTAAAAAAGGAGACATCCTGCAAGGCAGAGGAAATACATAATTTTCTTTTGACTTAAGCAGAATTTCTCTTTCCTGACCTTTGTGCTTATTTCTAACTGGTTGTTCAAACAGTGCAAATCTGACAGTTCCGTGACTGTGTCTAAACTTCCATAGCCAGTATAGTGAAATGCCCCCTTTCCCTTTCTGAATGCATCATTGACTTCCTGGGTCTCAGGGGTATTAGTTTTTGTGGTTCCAATGGAACCACAGGCTTGCAAGTTTTAATTACATCCATCTTAGCAAGACTTCTCTCAGTTGTAATTAGGTACCTAATAGAACAGAAATCCAGTAGTAGGAGCATCACACTTCGTTACACAAATGATAGATCTACTTATCTGTTTGAGAACATGGACTGACCGAGTGAAATTTTCATTTCACAAGGACGGGCTTGGCAATCAAAATGTCAACAAGCCTGATGAATGAGCGGTTTCACTGTTTGGTGGCTACGTACACATACTGGAATGTGCTTTTTATGTGTAACCCAACCTGTTCCAGCTTATACAGAGATATTCTCAAAGTTGCATTGCCTTAAGCTTGGTTCCTGCGAGGTCAAGTCTGGGCCTGCAACCCTGACTCTCCAAGGCTCCTGAAAGTCTCAGTCATGTGCCAGAATTGTACAATCTGTCTTTTATCTTGCGCCAAATCAGAAATTTGCTTTCATGTCTTCCTCTCATTCCTTAAACTACATTCAAGGGTCCTACTGTTTGCTTTAGGTGATTGCAGAGTCATTGTAATCACTTGAGATGCACACATCATGTTTTAGTTTAATTTAAGCAAGAATACTTGGCTGAGTTCTGGGATTACTATGACAGGGGGTTGCTTTCTCTGTCTCTGTACTCCTAAATCTGATTTATGATCAGAATAATTCCAAGGTACTGCCATGTAATGTTTCATGTTCAGTGGGAGGTTGGATCAACAATTAACCTCGGCTTTTGTGGAAATAAAAAGATTACATAATGTTTTTTTTTTCTTTCTTCAAAAACTGAATAAGTTACAGTGTGTAAGATGTTGAAAATGTTTTACATTTAATTATTTGGGGCCTTTTATGCATCTGTATTTAATATGTAGAAGACTAATCTTGCCTAATATTTTACATGTCTCGTCTCACAGAAGCTGATGTAGAAGAAATTGGTTGATATCGAAGACATTTTCTGATTTTGTTCCAACTTTTATATCCAGTTGTTGTATTCCTTTCTTTTGGACTACGATACACATTTGTGTTTTTTCCTAACACTAAACAAATGATTTCTGATCTCTAAACCTAGGTTTTTTTTTTTTTTTTTTTTTTCCACATTTGATGTAATGAAATACAGTCTGGAAACAAATGATGAAACCAAATGTTGAAACTTAACAGTGACTGTCAGAAAGCAGAGCACCTAATATTTTCAGTAAAATTGTCAAATGTCTCAGTTTGATCATTTGATAGATTCATTATGTTCTAATGGGAACAAAATATGGGTTTAGGAGATTTGAAAATTATTACACTCTGTTTTTATTTACATTTTACTTAGCGTCCCAACTTTTCTGGAATTGGGGCAGGGAAATCTCAGTGGCTGTGATCACTCTCACCAACCACTTTCTTTTGGCTACATCTTCGTAATGTGACGTTGGACCTTCTTTTGCTTTTACAACCACTTTAATTCTCCATGGCATTGATTTAGCAGGATGCTGGAAACATCCCTCAGAGATCTCTGTCCATGTTGATGTGCAGGTTTTGTCAGGTGCACATTCATGATGCAAATCTCGCATAACCACCACATTCCTGAATCTACAGGCTAATTGAATACAGTCAACTTTTTGTTATGTTCAAGAAACCAGCTTGACATGATCTGAGGAGACAGGACATGTTATCCTGTTGGAAATGTGCATTTGAAGATGGGTACACTGTGATAATAAAGGGACCGGCGTGCTCAGAAATAATACCTGGGCTGTGGCATTTAACCCATGCTTACTTCGTATTAAGGGGCTTCAAGTGTGTTAAGAAAACATTCCCCATACCATTACACTACCACTACCAGTCTGAACCACTGGCGAAAGGCAGGATGGATCCACATTTTATGCTCTTTATGCCAAATTCCTACTATCCAGATGTTGCAACAGAAATTGAGATTCATCAGATAAGTCAATGTTTTTTCTATTCTTCTGTTTTCCAATTTTGGTGAGTACATGTGAACTGAAGCCCCAGTTTTCTAATGGATTTCTGCACATCTTGATTATCATGAGTGGTTATTTGAGTTACTGTTGCCTTCCTCGAATGTTGAACCAGTTTGTCCTTTCTCTGAACTTTGGAATCAACAAGACATTTTTTCCCACAAAACTGTTACTCACTGGATATTTTTCCTTTTTTCAGACCATTCTGTGTAAACCATTGAGATGCTTATGCATGAAAATCCCAGCAGATCAGCAGTTTCTGATACATTCAGACGACTCCATCTGGCACCAATAACCATGCCACGTTCAGATTCCCTTAAATCACCTCTCCTCCTCATTCTTCTGCATTCTGCTGTTTGAACTTCAGCAGCTAGTATCGACCATGTCTGCATGTTAAAATCAAATCAAATCAAATTTAAAGCCCTTTGCATACCAAGGTAACACAAAGTGCTTTACATAATAAAAACAGTAATTAAAACAACAAGAAAAAGAACAAAACAACTTAAAAGCCATCACACACCCAGAGTTAAATCAGCACCCAGTCATCCTCTCTCTCTCTCTCTCTCTCTTACTCGCACCCACACATTCAGTACACATACCCCCACCCCCTTTGGCCCCATTATAAATAGACTCTAAAACATCCATCTTGGCACCAATGAATCAGGTGAGGAAAATGATATCTTAGGGATCATTCCACATCGAGAGCACCCCCATCCACAATTACAGAGGTCACCGCCACAGGAACCATTATTAAGCATGAAATGCTTAAGCGTGAAATGAATAGAAGTAAAATTAGTTATATAAATTAAAAAAAAAAAAAAAAAAAGGTATAAATAAAATTTATCCATAAGCCAAGTTAAAAAGGTAGGTCTTGAGCTTCCCTTTAAAAGCATCAACAGTCTCTGCAGCCCTGAGGTCCTCAGGTAGGCTGTCCTCAGCTGCTGCCATGTGATTGGCATTTTAGATTGTGTTAACAAGCAGATAAACAGTCATATCTAATAAAGTGACAATTGAGTGAATAGGGCTTATTGTGCTTATACAATAAGTACTAATGTGTGTACCAGTGTATCAAGGTAAACTCAAAAAAGAAAAGATAAGAAAACCATAAGAACATGGCCATCAGAAACACTTATCTGCTTTGACAAAGAGAGAAATCTTCAATTGATGGTAAACAGATTTATGAAGATTTCATTAATAAGTTTTCCTGTTTGGCTTTCTTTGTCTTTAAATTATTTTTCTGATATCCTGCACTTTTTTGCTACTCTTGCAGGTGGGTCCCCAGAACACCACCTCCCCAGAAATTTAAGTTCACATTGGGTCATCATAGACCTTGGTAAATGTCATTGGTCTGCATGGTAGCGTATGCATTTCCTACAATCTTTTTGCAAGTTACAACGTATTAATCGGTTCTGACATAATTACCGAATCTGCATTTGAAATGCATACTTTCTGTGCTGAAACAAGGTCCCACTGGAAATCAGTTTGATGTTTGGCTGATTGACCACAGCCTGGGTGTCCCTGGAGCTCCAGCAGAGGTTTGGGCAAAGGTAGATAGTTGACTGTTTGCTAATAGTCTAGTTAGTGAATTTGGAAGGCTAGCCTGGTGGGTAGTTAGGTTGGAGGAGCCAGCTGTTCTCACTGCTGCCAAGACTACCAGCCAATGAGCTGGAGGCTATCCTCAATTGAGCCCTGGTAGCTGCCTTTGACCTTGGGCACGTTTACTGTTGCCTGCTTGTAGCAAAGCTTCATCCCCAGACCCTTCTAGGTCAACTTAAAAGCAGTCTGTAAACACAGAAAGCTATGATATTTTTAAAATATGATCTAATTTTTAAGATTACACTCTGCTGTCTATTCACAGCTCAGAAGTCAACTTTATTGAAAGTGTTAAGTAGCTAAAGTGACAGCTAACCACTTGATGGCTGCATGCTTAGAGAATGCTCAGTACTGTAAACTACAGTGCTGCTGGCAAGATATGCCCCATCTAGCATTTAGTGGTGTTTACAGAGCAACAAAACCACAATAAACAAATATAAACAACTATAACCTGGCTCCTGTAAGCTACTATGAGCATAGGTGCTATGAAAGAAACCTCCAGTCAGCAGTTATTGTCAAGTGAAAATTCTAAACCTTTTTGTTTCCTGCCCCTGTTGTTTTTTTTTCCTGTGTTGTCTGACAGTTTGATCAGATAAATACATGTATAAATACACTTATATTTACATTCACACGTGCATCCACATGATACACCTTAAATACTGCACCTTCAACACAGACTATGTTTATAAAACTTCTACCTGCACTTTACTGTTTTTACTGTTTATTTTATTTATATATATATTTCTTGTGACTGAAGCTGCTATAAGAGAGATTGCCAAACAGAATTTTGTTGTATATTTTGTACAATGACAATTAAGATTCTTATCTTATCTACATGAGGCATAATCATGTTTAAGCCTCTGAATTTGAACACATTACATTTCCTCAATCTCTTGGTGATATTCACTTGGGAAAACAAAGTACAAGAAAAGTATTTTCTTCCACAGACACACTGCTTGAAGTAATACAAGATAGGCATTTTCAACTGACTCGCATAGCTCAGCAAACTGTTTTTAACATTTCAGATATAATTAAATGTTACTCATATTGTCTTGAAGTTTAGCTACATAATAAAAAAGCCCATGGCAATAAATGTGAGTAAACTTTCAAATGATTTTAAGTAAAGTATTTTCCTCTACTACTACAACAACAACAACAACAACAACAACAACAACAACAACAACAACAACAACAACAACAACAACAACAACAACAATCTGTATGCATTACCCCTTGAAACTCAGAATGTAAAAACGCATGTTTGTGTATAAATTAATTCCTATATATTGGTCAGTGATTTTATCTAAACTTTCAGAGAAGTAAGGAGCATTAAACAAGTTTTCAAGACCTCTGACTACATTCACACAAGAATCACGTGCTGTTTAACCTAGAAACTCTAATTACATTTGGAATCCAATTATGGGAATGGTAATGAAATTTCCAAATAGGGAAACTCCTAATATGCTCATTGAGGTGCTTAATTACAGGCAAGTCTGTTCATCTGAGATATTTTACACTTACAACTTTGGTGGACAAAGACTTGGATACAATTTTGGATTGCATGAATGATGGATGAAAGATTCATCATTTATAGAAGAAAACAAAAATAAGCCACATTTTCTTTTCAGCACTGTTGCCAGGCTGACAAAGAGTCACGGCTCTATTAAGCAATACATTCCTGCAGCTCTTACTAGTGAAGACTTTACGATTTAGGATTTCCTTTAGCAGTAAAAAAAAAAAAATCAGAATTAGAAAAGAAATCACCCAATCAAACCAACTATGGCTGGTCTGAGCTGACGTCAGCTCAGAGAGGTCTGTGAGCTGACTGAGCGAATGTCAGATCTCAGTAAAGCTAAACCATCCATGTGCGCATCATATCCCATCCCAATTTGATGACTCAAAAATGTTTTTGCTTTTATTGGTACACCGATAATATATTAGATTAACCTGTTGATACCACAGGATATGTACCACAATCTTTTAAAGTCACAGTAAATTAAACCTTTATTGAAAAAAAAAAAAACATCTCTCAACCCAGACATTTTAGCAAATTATAGACCAATAGCCAACTTCCCATTTATAGCTAAAATTTTGGAAAAAGTAGTTGCAAGCCAGCTAGGCGACCTTGAAGACCTTGCCTTTAGGTCCTAGGTCGCCAAACAGCCATCCACAAACCGTGTTCCCAATCCGCCATGGACAGAGGACGGGCACAGCGCCTTACCACGGAAGAAATTAAGCAGCTCGTGCATGAGGTGAAAACGAGACAGGGGAGGATATTTGGCACCCCCGCAGGCCTTCCCAGGAGGGAGGACTCCCGGCAAGCGTGGGCCGAGGTAGCGGAGGCAGTGTCCACATTCTCTGGCATCAGGAGATCAGTGGACCAATGCAAAAAGCGCTTCGATGCCACAAAGAGAACGAGGAAACGTAAGGTAGGCTATGGCGATGAATCTGATGGAACTCCACCATAACATATAGGCCACTGCTATACCCGAGATCGTCAATAAAATATACATTCCAATCTAGGCTGCCGCTAACCAGCGACAACGGCTATCCACGGGAGGAGGGCAGGCTGCAGTGCAGATCCTCACTCCATCAGAGGATCTCGCCACCTCCACGCTCTTCCCTGAGAGCATTTACGGAATCGGGAGGCCTGTGGAGGTTGGCGCAGACGAAAGAGGTAATCAAACAAATTTGCCAATACACCTGGTTCCATTTAGTGGAGCAGGGAGATGCCCATCGTGCAGTCATGGATGATCAGACAATGGGCCATAGGCCACTGTCATCCATTACGCACAGCCATGCATTGGACAATGGCCAACTGAGCAATCTACCAGTCATGTCGACACACAATTCCAACGAAAATCAAATAGCTAAGGCATGACATCTGTAATCCAAACAGAAAAATGTCAGAGAATTGTACAAAATGACAAGCTCACACACAAACATGTGTGTAATGGTCAAAGTTGCCAGCATGTACTACCTAAATTGAGTTATACATTTTGACAGTCTAATTAGTAGCATGATACCACTCAATAAGTTAAGTGTGATAATGTGCAGATCAATGCAAAAGGACCAAACCAGCAACACCAAACAAAAAGGTGGCGTAGGTATTCCAAATGTGTGAGCGAGTGGCAAGAAACCTATATGGCCTGCAAATGTGAAATGAATGAAGCACACATGTACCAAACAAATTATTTATTCACAAATGAAAAATACATTTGATGAATGGTAATCTCTTCCCACAGATGAACCGCTTGTAGCCTTCCCTCTGGTGCTGCCTGCAGACGAGGAGGCTGACCATCAGGAGGAAACTGAGGAAGAGCAACGTGGCATGGAGAGGGAGGAGGATCCGATGGAACGGGGGTCGGGGGTGACAGGTGCACCAGCAATGCAGAGACTCCGCCGATCCACAAATGCCGTTCGACCTAAGGACCACCCAATCCTCGAGATCCAGCAGGCAGGCTTCCGCATGCTGGAACGGGAATTGGGTGATCTTCGGTGGGGTCTCTGCAGTCACAACCAGCATATGCGGCGACAACACCTCCTCCTCCGTCAAGGCGCTAGGAGTGCAGCAGCACTTGAGCGCCTGAGTCGCTTGGGGCTGCCACCTGCAGCTCCAGTGGCTCAGGCTGAAGTGGCCACCGGGAACCCATCGGTACGCCTACCACCTCCCTCTCCTTCCAATAGCAACAGCCAGTTCGACACATCTCCTCGTCGTAGCCGTCGCACCACCCGTGGACAGCTGCGCCGTGGCCCACGCCTGCGAGGGGGGAAGAGGAGGAAGAAGAGGGAAGAGGAGCAAGAGGACAGTCATGACCGTCTTGAGTCTGTCCACTGTTCACCTCATGCACGAACTGCCCACCCTTTTTGTTATTGTTTACAGTGACAATATATTTAATTCACATATAATAAAAAAATTATAATTGCAATCAAGCATACCGTGTTCTGTGGAATACAAAAAATCATTCCGCCATTCATCTCCCCTTTGTGATGAAAAATTTTGTATTTTCATGTGTAGGGAACACAATTTGGAGAATGGGCTGCCCATGACATGCGATCGAATTGTTTCTCCCATAAAAGCAGCTTCACTGCGTCATACATGTCAGTGATCATGTGGTGACGTCCCTGGAGCTGCACATTTAAGGCGTTAAGATGAGCTGTTATGTCAGCCAGGAACGCCAACTCGCACGTCAACTTTTCATCCCTCTGTTGCTGAGCTCAAAAACTCTGTTGAGAACTTTTCCCCGACTGAGCCAACGCACTTCGGTATGATCAGGAATGTCGGCAAAATCTGAATCTATAATGTAAGACCCAACTTGTTTAATGTAAACAAGTCTTTTGTGCTGCTTTAAAGTGGATTCCCAGTCAAAAGACCCCAAAGTACAATGACACCTCAGTGAGGTAAACCAGAACCCTCAAGAAACAGCTAAAGGCTTGAAGAAATCACTGAAACTAGTAAATATCCGAGTATATCATGACAGGGTGCCTAAAGTCCAAGGAAAAAAATAAAAACACAAACAAAAATTAGAATATTCAGCATTATGTGTGGTGCAAAAAGTCCTCCGACATCAAAACTTCATACCAGTGTAGTATGGTGGAGGGACCATCATTATTTGGCTTGTTAGCTGCCTCAAGCCCTGGGCCATTGCCCATGATTGAGTGGAAAATCAATTCTCAAGTTTAGAAAAATATCCTTACAATAATAATTTCAGGGTAGCTGTCTAATAGCTGAACCTTATAATTTCCAGATACAAAAGGACAGTAACCACAAGCATCAAAGGCCATAAAACCATAAAATGTCATCAAAGAAAGAAAATCTGCCAGTAGAGCAAATCATTACTGTAAGCAAAAGCATCTTTGAACTCTTTGACCCTTTGACAAGACTCAAAGAGAGAGCCATACAAATCTGTCTGAGCTAAAGCTTTTTTTGTAAAGAGAAATAGTCTCAAATGAATGCTGATAAAGTCTGATGCAGAGCTAATGAAATTGCTCTTTCAAAGCTATGTGCTGCCAAAGTAAGTTCAACAAGTTGTTAACTCCAAGGTAAACTTGCTTTTTCCTCAAGCCCTGTTGGCTAGTTAGTGTGATGTATAGTTTGAAGGGAGACCCAGGAGCGGAAGCGGCAAAGGTTAGAACCAAGATTTATTTCCAATGAGGAAACAGTCCACAAGGAAAGAAACACAAAAAGTGCAGGAGGTCCACAAAAATACCAAAACACAAAAACGTCCAGAGAGTGCAGGGCTGTGGGAGCATGGGGGGCATGGGAGGCAGACAGTAGGTCTCTGAATAATCTGGCGTCAAGGAGTGTCACAGCAGGCTTCAAGTAGGCATCTTGATTAGCCGAGTGGATGCAGGTGAGTGCAATCACTCCTCAACGCAGCTGGGAAGGTTGCCTCCAGGAAAATGAGAGGTTTAGCTGCCACATAACCACCACAAACGGACACAGGACCTTACTAAAAAGTGCAAACCACCACAGTTAGTTGTGTCTTTAAATAGGACAGGAGCGGCAAAAACAGGTCAGGATTAACATGACTGGGTATAAAAGGGGCATTTAAGAGAGGAAGAGCATCTTACGTGTAAAGATGGGAAGAGGTTCACCAATCTGTGTCTAAAAATTGTGGAACAATTTCAAGAAAATCTTTCTCAATGTAAAATTGCAAAGACTTTAAAGATCCCACCTCCTAAAATGCTCATCTAAAATGGCCTGAGGCAAAATGGAAAACTGGTCTGTGGTCAGATGATTCAAAATTTGAAATTATTGTCTGGAAACCATAGATGTTATGTCCTGGGGGAATAAAATATGGGTTTATGAGATTTGCAAATCATTGCTTTCTAATTTTATCTTTTTTTACACTAGTGGCTTTTATTCATAGTGGAGAGAGACAGGAAGGGGGGCAGAGATAATGGGGAAGACGTGGCAAAGGGTCATCCGGGCCGGAAGTCGAACCCGTGACCAGCAGCACAAGGACTGTAGTCTCTGTATATGGGGCGCCTGCCCTAACCGCTGCTTCCAGAAACAAACAAATTAACACTGCGCTACCAGGGCGGCCCACATTCTCATTTTATTTACATTTTACACAGCATCCCAATATTTTTGGACCTGGGTTTGTAAATTGCTGATCCTTTTTTTTTCTAATTTCAAAGGAAATGTTTTGAATAATATGTTCAGATTCAAAACAAATAGGGCTATGTTATAATCAGTGCATATTCAAAATAGGAGTTTTAAGTCTGAGAAATGAAAAGAGGAAAATACAAAGTGACCACCGTACCTCAAATGGAAAGATGATCTTAAATACTGAGTAAATAAATAATTTCTGTGTGTGTGTGTGTAGTAACAGCCAATTTATGACATCCACACTTATGACACCAGTGTATCTGAGCTCAATTTGCATATCAAATCCTGTTGAGGATGGAGCTCTACTGCACACTGCCAATTTTCTGTCATCAAATTTTCTTTTTTGAAAAGTTAAATGAAATCACAATCCAATTTTGCCAGGCTGATTGTATATATTTATTAAGATTGGAGTTGTTGATCATTAATAAGGGATATCAGCTGCAAGAAAATCAGGTGTATCTTTTTGCATGGAAAGGTAATTGCTTTTGGAATAAATGGTGGAATACAAACTGGTTTCAAAAATATCACCAGCACTGGAGGATGACTGGATGAATTCTTCAAAATTGAATATTTTGTTGAAGGCAGCCTGATCAACCAGTTCATGTGCTCAATATTCTTATTTTCTGTAATAGCTACACAAGGGCATAGATTTAAGGTCAGTAACTGGAAGGGACAGACAACCAATTTGTATTTGTGCATGTGGATGACTGCCCAGAGCAGATAGTGCCTTAAGCTAAGGTTTTGCTCAAGGCAAAACCTTAGCTTGTCTTTCTACAGGGGTTGGACAATGAAACTGAAACAGCTGGTTTTGAGCACAATAATTTATTAGTATGGTGTAGGGCCTCCTTTTGCGGCCAATACAGTGTCAATTTGTCTTGAAAATGGCATATACAAGTTCTGGACAGTGGTCAGAGGGATTTGAAGCCATTCTGCCTGCAGGACAGTGGTCAGGTCACTACGTGATGCTGATGGAGGAAAACGTTTCCTGACTCGCTCCTCCAAAACACCCCAAAGTGGCTAAATAATATTTAGAACTGGTGACTGCAGGCCAAGGGAGATGTTCAACTTCACTTTCATGTTCATCAAACCGATCTTTCACCAGTCTTTCTGTGTGTATTGGTGCATTGTCATCCTGATACACGGCACCGCCTTCAGGATGCAATGTTTGAACCATTGGATGCACATGGTCCTCCAGAATGGTTCGGTAGTCTGGCAGTGACGCACCCATTTAGTACAAGTATGAGGCCAAGAGAATGCCATGATATGGCAGCCCAAACCATCACTGATCCACCCCCATGCTGCACTCTGGGCATGCAACAGTCTGGGTAGTCCACTTCTTTGTGGCTTCTCCAAACTGTAACTCTCCCAGATGTGGGGAAAAGAGTAAAGCTGGACTCATCAGAGAACAATACATGTTTCACATTGTCCACAGCCCAAGATTTTTGCTCCTTGCACCATTGAAACCGACGTTTGTCATTGGAACGAGTGACCAAAGGTTTGGCTATAGCAGCCTGGCCATGTATACTGACCCTGTGAAGCTCCTGACAGACAGTTCTGGTGAAAACAGAAGAGTTGAGGTGCACATTTAACTTTTCTGTGATTTGGGCAGCTGTAGTTTTATGTTTTTTGGATAGAATCCAGGTTAGCACCCGAACATCCCTTTCAGACAACTTCCTCTTGTGTCCACAGTTCATCTTGTTGGATGTGGTTTATCCTTCTTGGTGGTATGCTGACATTACCCTGAATACCGTAGCTCTTGATACATCACAAAGACTTGCTGTCTTGGTCACAGATGCGCCAGCAAGACGTGCATCATCAATTTGTCCTCTTTTGAACTCTGATATGTCACCCATGATGTTGTGTGGATTGCAATATTTTGAGCAAAACTGTGGTCTTACCCTGCTAATTGAACCTTCACACTCTGCTCTTACTGGTGCTATGTGGAATTAATGACGATATGGACAGCAGGCTGGTCCAATTTAGCCATGAAACCTCACATATCTGTTGCTATTTGTGTTTGTGATGTTCTGTCGTACCATGTTAATACATCCTGATATTTAGTTTAGATGCTGTTAAGAGTGAGGGGATGTTGGTGAAAGGCCATGTGCTACAGAAGACTGCATGGTCCTTTGAGACAAAGGACCACTGGAATGACTGCAACTCCCAACATGCTTTGCAACATTTTATTATTTTATGGCAAGGTGTGAAGGGACACCATGCCTCTGACTGGCTGAAGACCCCAACTACATAGCAGGGGTTCCTGGCAAAGGCAGACCATGTCTGCCCGTTTAAATACCATCTCCTTTCTCCCACTCTCGCTCTCTGACCTCCCGCTACACCGAGAAAGGTGCGCATCTCTCTTTCTCTTTTTTGGGGGGGTTTTCCCCTCTCTTTTTGCTTTTGCTCTTTGTCTCTTTTTTTTTCTTTTTCGACAGCCAGACGTTTTCTCTCCCTTTGTTACTTCGTTTCATTTTTCTTAATTTGATTTTTGGTTGGCCTGTTGCCAACTTTGCGTGTTTCCACCATTCTCGTTTTTAACAGAAGCTCTGCAGTCTCGCCGTATTGCCTTTTTGACAGAACAATTATTTAGTAATTTCGGCTATCCGAAGTCAGTTGCAGCGGACCCTTTTGTAGCAATTTCTTTTATCTTTCATAAATTCTCCTCCACGTGCAACAAAGAGCGCCTGAAGTATTCCCTGGTTTCTGACGCTTTGAAATCCTAAATCCTGCGCTTGACCTAAGTTAAGCTGACCAAATTTTAATATTTTTATTTTGTTTTATTTTATTTTCTTTTTGGGCTCACGTCAATTTTGACGGGCCAAATCAGAAGTCATTGAACTTTGAACTGCCGATCCCCATGACTGGGCAAAGCCGGAGTGCAGAGACTTCCACCGAAACGAGACGAGCTTATCGAGACCTGGAACCCGGATCTGATCGGGCCACCGACAATGCAAAACCTCCAAGGTTCTGCTGGCAAAACTTTCTACAACTTGTGGCAAGGGACACTACGGAGGGCCCGGGCGGGATTTGATCCCCAGACTCCCGGCTGAGAGTCACGTGTGCTTGCCAGTCAGCCAAAGGGATATCCTGTTGGCCAAGTAGCCAGGACACGTGATCAATCGGAGGTATGGTGACAGGACCCCCACACTGTCACATCTCAACTGATCAGACCACCCAGGCGGCCTGCGGAGTTTTCCACTGCCAGCCGTGTATAACTCCTGTGTATAACCTACACTACACTGCCATGCGTAAATAATTGTTGTTAAACTTGTTTGTGACTCCGAGATTGATTCTCCCAGCCAATCCAATGTCGACAAGAACCTACAGAAAACAAGTGACATAATTTCCTTTTGATTTTCCTTTTTTTTAAGAAAAAAGGTGGCACCCTGGCATTATTTAAATATTATAAATTACTTGAGTCACGCTACAAATATGTGAAGCTATGTTCCTGTGTATAACCTACACTACACCAAATCATGAACCAAATAAAATCAATAATACCACGCCAATACTGAACATGTTGGAACATTGTGTACAATATAAATATAAACAGAATCCACTCATATGCATTCTGTTCTCATAAACCCCTATTGTAATCAAGAAAGAACATAGAAAACATATCAAATGTTTAAACTGAGGCAATGCACCATTTTAAGAGGAAAAAAGCTAACTTTGGAATTGATGGAAGCAAAACATTTAAAAAGTGATGGGATAAGGCAATGTTTACTAGTGTGTAGCATCTCCTGCACTGAGGTCTTTGCAGTTTTAAATCAAGGAACATTATTCTGAAATTTGTAGGCAGTTTTTCATCAGTGAATCTCTGTCCATTGTTAGTTCTAAGACTGCTTCTGACACTCTTTTTGCTCTTTTTACCTGAGTCAGGAGAAGATTCCAGTGCTGTGGAAGGCATCCTTTCTTGTTCCACTACCAACAAGATCTAATCCATCTTTTCCTAATGACTATAGACCTGTTTTGCTAACAAACGACATCATGAAGGTCTTGCAAATTATTATCAGCCCACCTGAAAAAGCAAATTAGCACATTTCAGGACCCATTGCAATTTGTTTATTGTTTATTTTTACTGGCATCTTCAACTCCAACCCCATGGTTGGAGCTGAAGATGCCATCATACACCTGCTCCACAGTCATCTGGACAAAGCAAGTAACACTTTGAGGATCTTGTTTGATTTCTCCAGTGCATTTAACACCATTCCGCCTGCATTACTACATACGAGACGTCAGAAGACATAGGTGGATGCCTCCACAATTGCGTGGATGACTGACTAACTGACAAAAAGACCACAGTTTGTGAGAATGTGGGTGGTTGTGTGTCTGACCATGTGGTTTAGCAGCAAAGGAGCACCACAGGAGACTGTACTCTCACCATTCATCTTCACTCTGTACAAGTCAGAGTCCTGTCATCTGCAGAAACATTCAGACAACTCTGAAGTTGTAGGGTGTATCAGTGATGGATGAGACAAAAGTAGGGGTACACCCTGGAGAGGGTGGACTGCTTTGTGGGATGGTGTGGGAGCCATTATCTCGACTTGAATGTGAAGAAGACAATGAGCCAGTGATAAAAAAAAGATAAACTAATAAAGAAGACTGGCTGTGTTCTGTTAGATTGCTCTAGAGCCTCAAGAGCTCCTTGTACAAGAAGGATACTTCATAAAATGAAAAACATATTGGACAATACTAAGCATCCTCTTTATAACACAGTGATTCAGCAACATTCTGTCAGAGGCTTCTTCAGATCTGCTGCAACACAGACCACTGCAGGAGATCAGTTCTTTCTGCCCATAACAATAAACATAGTCGACAATGCCTCTATGAAAAGACTTTAATAGCAAAAGTTCCTGGAACATACAATCACCTTTCAGGGATTGATGAAGTATTACTGAACTGAATTAAAATGAATTATATCAACTCATGACACTTTCTTTTAATCCTCCTTACTTTTCCAGCCTTTTTGCTGTTCCTTAGAGTTGTCCCAATTTTGTGGGCCTGTGACTGCCATTAGATTCAAAAGGAGCTAATATTCTTCAAATATTCATTGTCTTCATGAAATGGTAAAATGTCTTTCTTTCACCAGCTGATATTTTTTCTATCTTCTACTGTGAATAAGATTTGTATTTATGAAATGTGCAAATTTTTTGTATTCTATCCTCAAACAGGATACTTTTTTTTTGGAATGGTGGTTGTACCATGGTTTGTCACAGTTTGAGGGTTGGGACCCAAATGCAGGGGAGCTGTAGGCAGAAACATCTAACAAAAAGTCCTTTAATAAGTACAACAGGACCAACAAACTTAAGTGGGGAAAGTCCACAATGAGCAGAGAAACAGCAGGGCAGCAACACGGGGAACAAGCAAGAGCCAAGACCAACAAGAAGAAAATAGGATGAAGAATAGAACAGGACATAACGAGACTAAACTGAACAAAGCAGAACAGAACAGATGGACCAGCAAGGAGGCAGGGACAGACAAGACAGACAGGAGCTGATGAGACAATGGTGACAATAATCAGGGTAGATTGTACCAGGGAAGTAAAACTGTATTGTCTATGCACAATGAATGCACAATGAAACAGACTTTCAAAGTAAAACATGAAGTAACAAAATGGGAGAGAAGAAACAATCTAGAAAAATCCCCAAAACAAAAAAAAGGTCATGAGTTATATGCAGTAGATATTTGTGGAAACACCCATGCAAATGAGAACGATGTACAAACTGCAGATGCAGTTTCTCTAATTTGCAACAAAAGCAGGAACCAGCAGCGTTTAAACTCAAAGCTCCACTTTGAGACAAATTATTCAGCTGCAAAATTGTGACTCATGATGTGACAGCTCACTCATTGAACAAGCAGAAAAGTACAGACTGTTATTTGGCTTTTAGGTATGCACTAATCCCATTTCACAGTCGGTAATAATGAATACTCAATAAAGCTCTGCTCTGCCACATGCATAAATGCACACTCCTGGAGGCCAGAGTCATCCTTAAGCAATGACTGTTCTTCAGTTAATCTTTTATCAAAGCCAGATTACTTTAAATATTGGTGAGTGTGATTAATATCCTCTTACAGGCAGGTGTGTACATCTCTGAAGGACATAAACTGCATCTTTAGCACTCAGACTAGAGCAAGTATCTTCACTTCATCTTTTATTAGACAGGCTCTCAATATGGAAATGCTTGGATTATTTTTTTTTAAGCTTCATTCATTGGCTTGAGTGACATTGTATTAATTTCAAGGTATAGACATACAGTAGATCTTTCCTTGTCATTAATGGCTTCATATATATACGTGTGTGTGTGTTCCAAGTGCCCCGATCACTATTGGCACCATTGCTTACACACTCCATATCTTTTCCAGCTCTTTCTTCAGTCCTTGAGTATTTCTTGCACTTCCTTCTCTCTGATGTTGTCCACCACTGTTGCCCTCTGATGTTTATTAACCACTACTATATCAGGCTGATTTTCCATCACCAGCTTATCAGTTTCAATCTGGAAGTCCCGCAGGATCTTGACGCGCTCGTTTTCACAGTCACCTTCATAGGTGTCTTCAATCTTGACCCTGGGACCTTGCGTCCATACGCGTTACAGATGTTCTTGTGTGTTATGCCTGCTACCAGGTTGTGGCGTTCCATGTATGCTTTGCCTGTCAGCATCTTACATCCTGCTGTGATGTACTGCACTGTTTCAAGGGTGTCTTTGCACAGACTGCATCTGATGTCCTGCCTGGTATGGTAGACCTGGCCTCTATAGACCTTGGGCCCGATCTCACACCTCCTGCTAGCCGCTACCCACTACCCGCAAATTGCTGATTTAGGAGCCTCCGCCAACCGCTAATGCAATGTTCTGCTCCCTAAAGCTGCTACCCATTATGCCGACTCCCTTACTCACATTGTAGGCACGACAATGGGTGTGTCTCTTGCGCTTTCCACAAATTCGGTATCTTGCGATCGCGGGGTCAAGATAGAGGGTAGTGGGTGGTCAGACCACCCGCTACCCTCCATCTTAAAGCGCAACCGGCATGTCGGCGCGTAAAAGAGCGCGTCCAAATCGCTGGGAGCGGCTGTGCGTCTTGCGCAGTGAGCTTCTCGGAAAGCATTTCCTAACTAGAAAAGCACTCAGAGAGCGCAGACCTCCGCCAACTGTTCTCCTATATAGCGATTTACAGATTGCTTGAAGGGCTATTTCATCAAAATCCATCCATAACATTTTGAGTTAACAAAAAAAAAAAAAAAAAAATTATTTTAGTGCCTGGATATGGGTTTCCTGTCAGCCCTAAAATTTCCACCAGGCAAGGAAAAGCTGTGTTCCAGCCAGGTCGCATTTTTTACTCCATCCCACTGGGAACACTTTAAATTTGGCTGGATTTGTGAAATGACCAGCGTACCCAAAAGTTTTAAGATTACATGAGAATAACGACATCACAGTAATCTGTTTGTTTACAGATATATTTATAACTCGCCTTCCTCTCCAAAAACTGTAGCCATTTCTCACCAGGCCTTGTTCTTCCCATCATCCTCATGAAAATGATAGGAGTGTCAAATAAAACATAATGTCAGTGTCTGAGTTCGAGTTTACTCATGATCTTTTATTTTGAAAAGCAACTGAATTTACATTTCTGTTCTTCTGTCTGTCTTCCTGGCAGCTCGGAATCAATATGGATCAGCTGCGACTGAACTCCAAAAAAAAAGACTGAGTATGCATTTTTACTGGAGCAGAGTGGAACGATGATTCTGGGATACTTTCTGAAACACTTTGCCACAATTCACAACTGCTAGCCCAGTGTGTTGTGGAGGGATATAAGGCTTCTCTGATGGTCTCTGCTGCTCAAAAGGGAATTTACTTTGACAGTTCAGACACATACAGCATGCTCAAGTGAATCCCCAGAAATCCCAACCTGTTATGTTATTGTGTCTATTTTACAGTGAGTTTTTTCCAGTGATGTGTATTTGAAAGTTTATCTTAAGTTCTTGTCATTGTTTATCAAGTCCTGGCCTTGTGCTTGTGTGGGGACGCACATCTTTATGATAGCTTGTGGCGTGTTATTATTGTTATTATTTTAGTCTATATATACACTACTATTGACACGTGAAGTGATGTAATTGTACTGATTAATCTCAATAAACCACTAAAGATCATATGAATCATGGAATTACAAAAGGGCCCAAATCCATGATTTTGTGAAATCCAGGTTATCTCCCTATCTTGTACATTAGGTTAAGAGCTATCAAAATGAATTGAAGAAAGGCCCAACTCCAGTTCATATAGCTGTTAACTAAGGTGATGTTTTTTGCCTTGAGTTGAAGAATGGTCCAAGTCCTGGAGAGAAAAATGCTCTCCTGAAAAATATACCTCAGTGGAGTTGGGCCCTTTTGTAACTCCGTGATTTATATATATATTCTACATAACCATAGTCAATGTGAAAAATAAAAAACAAAATAATGAAACAAAATATGAAATGTAAAATGACAAAATCTGATAACAAAACAGCATATGTAACATCTAAAACAAAATAATATGTAAAATGAAATAAACACTTATTCCCCACAGTCATGAAATTACGTATTAAAAAACTGCATGGATGCTGCTATAGACATCCTATACCACCACTGACTAATGTGATAATCAACCCTGTGATGATTGGTAATAATTCCCATGATAGTTGATTAAGCCCATAAATAGTGATGCTACCTGGTCTTCTCCAGCTCCGTCCTCAACAGTTCATCTCATCCAGTGAGGCAAAACGTGTGTATGCAAGATATGCGGCGCATGGGGCGCTGCACCGGGGGGGTGCCAAGGCGATGGGGAAAAATTATGAAAAGTATGCGTTTTCTATAGCTATATAACAGCTTTTGTACATGTGTGTAAATGATATAATTTACACACATGTTCATGATCATCAAAAACGGAGTACGTTACTGATTAGTGCCCCCCACCCCACCCCCCATACGCCAGGTACTACAGAGCGGCGCTGCGCTGTAGAGTCAGTGTGTGAGTGAGAGAGAGCAGCTGCAGGTTTCTGATGAACAAGCAGAGAAGGAAGCTCTCGGGTGCTCAAAACGGAAGAGGGAGAAAGAGAGAGAGTTTGTTGGGATGAAGGACAACTTCTCCAAGTGGTTAAAGGACGGCAGGTAAATTATGTCAAGTGTAGCTTGAGCTTCTTTGTGGGGAGACATGTAAAAAAAGTTGGCTAGTACTAGCATAGCAACAGGTTAGCCTACTGTTTTCTTCCAGGTGTGTGCTGATCAATATTTACAATATAACATCATAAAAAAAATGTAAAGAAAGTTGTTAGTTATTATTATTTTATTGTTCAGACAATTATCATAGATGATGACTCATAAAACAGATTAAATGTAATACAGGGAAAACCCTGCTGTAGATTTCTTATACATAAATACCCTAATTTTCTTTTTCCATTTTTAGTTTTGTACCATTGACACTTGAAGAGAGATTATTTTAGACACAATAATTGGATATACAGAGATGTCTATAGATGTCTATTATTTTGTTCTGTAACTGAATTTTCTAATAATACAGAGGAGGCTTTAAATTTATTAAAGGTAGAAGCATCTTTAAGTAAACTTGAAGTATCATTAACGCATCTTGAGGCAGAGCCAAGTCCTCTTTTTTTAGAAATCAAAATATGGTCACCCTAACCTGGGGTGCCGAAAAGGGGGGGTAAAGGATACGGATTATAGGGGCCCATGATTGAGGGGGGCCCAGAGAGGCCCCTAATGATGATCAAAAATAGCATCAACAAATTTCGCCGCTGTGTTGGGGGGCCCAGTAAAGATTCTTTTCATGGGGCCCAAAATCCCTAGCAGCGCCCCTGACCCTAACTCAGATACAACACTGCAGTGATGTGATGTATCAGATAAGTCTCATTAGATGCAGCGTCCAATCAATAACTAATATCCATTAAAATTATAATGTCATATGTTTTCATATGTGAATTAGCTACTATAGTTGTGAAACTATATAATTTATTTTACACATTTCATTGTTTTTTGTATGTAGTCTAGCTGCCTGTCATATATGTAACTTAAAACATGTTGAAGAAAGAAACATATATGAAATGTGTAAATTATTTCCATGTGGAACCATACTGCATTATGTGATGTTTCCTCCTCAAGTCATCTTAGGTTGATGGTTGTCATCAATCTAATATGGACCACAATGAATTAAGACTGCTGTATTTAACAAAGTTCATGTCATTCAGGGGTGAGGATGGAAGAGGAGAGAAACAAGGCAAGAAGAAAGAGGAAGAGGAAGGGAGGGCACCAGGTTGGTCTAATATTGGGAAGAAGTGTAGGAACAGCTACTTGAAATGAGGAAGATGATGTGAAGATGTGAACCTGTTCAGTGTGTCCTTTTGGGAAAAGTAGTTCAGGCAGACATGGCGAGTCAGTCACCACAGAGGATAAAGTGAAGGAGAATGTGGAACAGAGAGGTACAGAAAGAGGTTGGTAGTAACTAGTTATATTTACTCTATTTCATTTACTCTAATTGCTTTTTAGATAAATTGTACCTTTAAGAATTGTTTTCATGTAAAAACTTTTAACTTTTACTCGAGCAATATTGTTCTAAAGTAACAATACTCTTACTTGAGTACAATTTTTGTCCACTCTCCCGACCCCCGAGTCCAGATGAGAGAGAGGATGAACTGGAACAGAGAGATAAAGATGACGGAGAGAAACAGAGAGGTGACGATGAGGAGCTGGAGCAGAGAGGTGCAGAATTTGTTTCAGAATTTATGGAAATTTTTTAATTGTAGTAATTCGTGTGTTTTTTTGTTTGCTTTTTTTTTTTTTGGGGGGGGGGGCATGCAGCGATGTTTTTGCATACCCCTCAGACGGTAGGTAGTTGCGCTCCTGATCTCATCTACCAGGAATTAGGTCAACAGCCTGCAGTCCACTGTCAGTCAAAGACAGGCCAACAAAATCCCTGCTAGTCCTTAACATCTTGTCAATTAGTCCAGTTCAAGCAATGCTAGCTGTGGACCAGCAGCCGCTGTCATGCGTCTGTAAGCCCACCCCCAGAAGCCACCCCCCAGAATCAGAATCAGAATCAGAATCACTTTATTGGCAGGTACGATTTTACACATACGAGGAATTTGTTGTAGCGATGATGGTGCATGCAATTAAGGAAAAAATATAACAAACAATGTAAACTAAAAATATTGTGATATAAATATATATACACATATATATACATACTATATATACATATACAATAAGCATGATGCAATATGCAAAATGAAACTGTAAACATTCCTCAAATGTCTCCAGTCTACTCCACCACCAGCATGTCGTTTTTATGTGATGCTGTCACTTTGTCATGACAATGAAATTCAGTCTCCCCAGTGGTCCCAAAAAACAGACAGAACCCCCCCCCCCCCCCCCAAACAAAAAACAAAAAAAAACAGAAAATCAGACGGAACCAAAATGGCTAACATTGTATTATACTTCTGTCATTGTATTTCACAATTAAACTCTATAACATGTCATTGTTTGCTGCACTCACATTTGATCGAATCTGTTCTGTTCTATTTATAACTACTCTTAGTGAGGTCATTATGAGCAGAGATGAAAAGGTTGTTTCTGGATTTTATGCTGCCGAATAAGCCTTGGATCATGATCAAACATTTTAGGCCAAGGCCCCTTCTTCTCATGTTTTACCTAGGTTTACCTCCAGCTAGTGAGTTGATATTGATGTAGTGGCTGTACTCTGTACTGGAGTGACCTCCAGTGTTGGGGTAGTTAATTGCAGTCTCAACAAGTTACTAGTGGAATAGCAATTGGTCGTGATTTGTCATTATTGAATAAACAAATCTGGACAAAACTAATCTATCAATGTGTTATTTGTAAATTTGGGTAAATCTTATTTATAAGCATAAACACTATAATGCATTCTAGTGAGGCAGTCAATTGGTTGTTAAACAATGTGCTGGACTATGACTGAGGTGCAAAGCAGATTTATTCTCCAAACATAAAATAGACAAAAACACAAAAAGATTGGTTGTTGGCAGAGGAATGGACAAACGGTTGACCTTCATTCACATCCAGCTTAATTACTTTGAGGCCTTCATGAAGAAAAACAAAAATGAATGTTTAAAACTCTTATTATCTGTATCGGTACAAACTCATGCCCTGTGGCAGAGACATAATTTACAAATTGTCCACTTAACTTCGGTATGGAGGCAATCCACTAGCAAGGTGACTGAGGAATCAGAGACAGGCAAAGTTATTTGAGGCAAATATTATAACTCAGGTGACTAAGTCTTGGATGATAAGTTGATGTCAAAAGGTGAAGTACCTTTTTCCAGATACTCAGTGTCAACAGAAAACTTTAGCAAGCATTCTTCATTGCAAAGAGCCAAGGACAGAGGAAAAATGTGATGTGATGTGTTATCAGTATTTGTAATTCTTGTGTATCAGTTTGTGAAGTAATAACGTGTCACTTGGCCCCATCCCCTCGTCCACTGCAGAGTCCAGATGGCGTCAATCCGCTGTCGGCCCATCCCACTTTTCCAGCACACTGCTGGACTGCTGAACAATGTCCCACCACACTGAAGATGGACGTCAGAGCCCTCATCTCGGCCCGATCCACCACGGCCACGTTGCCGTTGCTGTTGGGCTGAGAGACAGTGTTATGCACAGCTTTGTGCAGACATAGGGCCGAAAATCAGTTCAGTTCCTCGCCTTCCTCGCCTGCGTCAGGCGCCAAACGTCAAACGTGATGAACGCGCTCAAGCTCATAACAGTCTCTGGAGCGTCTTCCGTGCAGCACCTGTGTAGCCATCGAAACACAGTTAACTCCTGAATTTTCTCGGGAAGAAGCAGATGTGGCAGTTGTCATGTGCATATACTGTGTATACGCGAGTGAAGAGTTAAAAGAGATTAAAAAAAAGAGAAAAAAGAAGAAGGGGAGAAGAAATGAGAGAAGAAGGGGGGCCAGTCAAATTCCGCACGCGGAACTTACTGCGCCGACAATTTTCCGGTCGGTCTGATAACACTGTTACACTCCCCGCTTCCCTGCCGGTACATAGAAACTGGCTCAGTTCCTAAATTTCAGAACAAATAGATGTGCCTTTTCCCTTAAAATCTACAGTGCCTCTTCTTGATTCTCCAGTGCTTTCTTAGACCGCGGCGCTAACCTGTCTTCCTTTTAATTTTCCTTTAACTACTTCTTTGCTTCGTGCATGTGCAACATCTTCCAGGACCATCAAAAACGCGCATTGTCAGAAAGCCTTTTGCTGGGAGTTAATAATCTTTAATTCATGTTTGTACATTCGTCTGCCAAGCCTGATAATGCCTGGTCGCATAACATCAAACGGGTAATCTTCCAAAGCCACAGCCACATGCTATAACCAGCCTCATGCTTTAAATCAGGAAGTCCTCTTCAATCAGCCTGCCCCATGAGCCCAGTGCCTCCGTTCAGTCCAAACACAATTTAAACTTACGCACAACCTTAAGTCCGGTACTGCTCACTACTACTGGTTCCAGGATCCTGTCTCCGCTCACACCAGGTTCGGTCGTCACAGAACCGCGGCAATTGCTTACGTTCCATCTCTTTTTATAGTTTTTCTTCTCTTATCTGAATCTGGCTCCCCTGAAACGAAGCTCGTCTCTTCAAGGCCGGCCTCTATCTAATCTCTCCTGGATATTATGACTTCTTGACGCTCCTCCCCTGACCCCTCCCCTTTCCAAACAACACCTGTGGCTCCAGACTGAACTGGGACAGGGGTCACTGGCTGACGCACACACATACACATGCACACACACACACTTCCCACCCCTTGCCCAACCTCCTCCGCTGGCTGTTTCCACCCCCCACGCTAGACGGACTGATGCACTGCGTGCCGGGATCTGGCAGCGCATGCACGAACTGTTTGGCTGGACACCCCCATCCCCCCACCTCCCACCCACCTCTCATGTCTTAGTTTTAAGTTTGTAAATGCTTCTTTTTTGTGCAGAGGGTTTTTTTGCTAATCTCACAAGGTGCCCCTCAAGGACATGTTGTGGGAGTAACTTTTTTTTTTTACCCTCTCCCCCCTATTCCACATGTGGTCTCATTTTCCTCTGATAAGAAGGTGCACCGCAATGTGGCAGCAGCCCCCAGACACCGTCGACCCATGTCTAAATATGTTTGTTTGTTTCTGTATGTTTTTCTTGGACGATGTACTGGAAATGTAATTTCACTGTGTTGGGACACTGGGTCAGTGACAATAAAGGCATTCTGTATTCTGTATTTATATATCTTAACTCTTTTTAAATTTTTTAAAATGTTTGTCTTTTTTCCCACTTCTGTAGGCGAAGTGCTGTCCTGTCTCAGCGCACTCTCAAGCAGCCTAGCTCTCCGGCTAGCAACACCAGTAATGGCAGTATTCCTTAGGGGATCGGCACTCAGGCAGCGACAGAACTTAGCCACCCCATGGACTAAGGACCCAGATCGAAAACGCGCAGGGCTCACAGGGCTCAACCAGGCTGGCTCGGAAGCAAACCAGCAAACGAAAACACAACACAATCACCAGGGGGAAACCAAACAAACAAAACACCTCACCGCTCCGCAGACCAGTTAACAAAATAGACAAAATTTCCACTCACCAGAACACAGTGGTCCATTGTTTTTCCGTCCATGTCCACATCCAGTCGCTGCGGTTGTCCTTCACAAGACCGGATTCCTCAAAGCCTACGGAATTTGCGGCCAAAAAGAGCTAATCTCTCTCCGATCAGGACCGCAGCGAGTAGAATTAGTAGACAAAGTACAGAAAAACAATTAAAAATGTATTATTCTCCAAGTCGTATACAATTCAGAGAGGTCATTAACTCACATCACAGAATGCAGGATGGTTCAGAATGACAAATGGCGAACAGTCATCTTAAGCATCAGTGAAAACATGGAGACCTTGAGATACACTGCCTAGACACCTACATGTCAAAACTTAGCTACTTGATGGAGCCAGAATGATAACGAACTATGGCCTTCGACAGACAGGAATCGAGATCAAAAGTCATGAACTCATGACAAAGCAATTTAGGCCTCAAAATGCAATTTTAATATTACACAATGTAATGAGATTATTATTATTATTGAGTCAATCTTGAGCAATTCATTTGTTTTAATATCATGGAAGCACTCCCTTTGCCAGGCACTTGGGGTATAGAATGAGTTACATTTCCCTGAAGTCTCCTGATGAGAATGCTGTGGACTTGACTATAAATGACCACGTTGGTTAAATGTCTTTCTGACTATTGTTACTTCCTGATCACCCCATTTCTGGTTTCTGGCTGGTTTTTGAGGCTTACAGGTTACTATCCTGCCTCATACCATATACCATATAACGTATAGCACATTTCATGTACAAAGCAATTTAAAGTGCTTTGGTCTGGATGCTGGGGTGCAGGTCGGTCGTACCTGTTGGGTGGATACTTACCCAATGAAATCCATCACGCTCCCGTCTTTCCTCCGGTGGTGATCGTGGTTCTTGGTCAGGCCAATAAGGCCTGGCATGGTTGGGTTTGCGATTTGCCCAGTTTGGATTAGAAGGAGGGGTGTGTCCTCGCCCGTGTTGTATTGTGAAAGCAGGAGTAGGGGCCGAACTCGACGCTTTAGGTTTGGCGGCCCCTTCGAGCTCCATGGACAAGGGCTCCATATTTACCGTGAGTATGGCATTGTCCTGGAACTTCACGTGCGCCTGTTTCTGCTTTTGGAAGCCGAGGCATGCTAATTCTCGCAGCTGTACAATACTGGATGAGCGAGGATTAGCCAGGACTCCGAGGAGATGGCTCGTAGCCAGATGGAGATTTTGAACAAAGGGTGACTTAAAGTTCAGCTCTTCCTTCATTCCGGGTTCGTTACGAGGGCCAAAATAGGCCTGGAGCAACCGGTAATAATACTGCTGCGGTAGTTCCTGTTGACCTTGCTTGACCCTGCATGCCGCTGTTATGCCCCACAGAGAAGCATTATCCGAAAATTCTTTCTCTAGGGTTTGGCATAAGCTCTCGAAATCTTCTCTAACAGTGTCCACTTGACGCTCGACAAACCGACTGACTTCACAGCTCGCCGTGAGCTTGATCAAGTATATTTTGTCAAAACTTTTAAATCTTCCAAGTAGGTCCGAGTGTCGTTGAGACCTCCCGGGACGGGTTCGAACCTGTGGATGTGTTGTGCTATTTTCTCTAATTCTCAGTCGGGAAGGCCCTGGGAGCCTAGGCAGCCCAAAAGGAAAGATGACTGTCTCCGAGGTACTGTGTCCGGAGAGGATTCACGTAGGTGGTACAGTTTTGACAAGGGGGACGTGTACGGCGAGGAAGCAGATTCACCATAAGCTCTCAGACCTTTAAGGTCCGGTTTTGGTTTGAGGGGTCGGGGCGGAGGCGCCTCAGCTGGTCTGTAAGGACTCTCCTCAGTTCGTACCTGCTCTTCTCTAACTCCTCTGTCACACCCGTATTCTGGCGCTGAGCCTGCTTGAGCTGTTCTTGCAACAGTTGGATCTGTTGCTGTTTGGCCTCTAGTTGTTGGTCATGAACCGAAGCCTCCTCCTGTAATGTCGCAGCTGCCTGTTGGACCGCTTTGAGTTCTCGATGGGTCTCGTTATACTCCTCATCTATCGCCTCCAGGAGCGTACTTTAAGAAGTAATTGCTCGGTCTCGATCGTCTCTTTCGGCTTGCAACTCTCTTACTTCCCTTTTTACCTCCTCCAAATTAGTAGTAAGTTCAGCGGTTTTAGATTTCGCCTCGCTTATCTCGGCTTGGTACTGTTCAACTTGGGTTTCGAGGAAGGCGTTGTTTTGCTGTTATTGAGTTATCTTCTGTGAACGCGACTCGAGTGATACAAGTGCTTTATCTAACAGGGATTGGGCTGTCTGAAGTCGGGAGGTTAACAGGACTGCCATGGTGCCTAACACTAACAAAGTCTTGTCCTTAGGAGGGTCGGTGAGTACCCCAGCAATTCGGTCCAACAGGGTTGATTCTACTTGAGTCGCTGCCAATCCCTGCACATGCTCATGGTAGCCGGGAATTAGCTTTTCTGTCAGTTCTGTCACGGCGGATTCTAGGCTATCGAAAGTTCCCTCGTGGATAGAGCCTTCGGAGGGGGCTGCACCTGCCATGTTGCCTACGTCTGAACTTTGTTGGCAGCTTCCCTAACTATTTAGGTTAGTACCACCTAGCTCGCCTGACGTTGGTTCTGGCTCAGCCTAATTAGTTTCACTTAGCTTGCCTTAACCTTGAATCCAATCTACCTAGCTTCTGTTAGCGCTTAGCGTCCTAGCCTAGCCACTTAGCTTAGCTTGACCTAGCTTAACTAGCTTATGAAACTGGCCTAATTAGCTCCAGTTAAGCCTTTAGCATCCTAGCTTCGCCCCCTAGCTTCGCAACATAGCTTAGCCTACCTAGATTAATTTGCTACAACTGGCCTAGCTAGCTTGGTTAGGGCTTAGCCTCCTAGCTTAGCCTACCCAGCTTAGCTTAACCTAGCTTAATTAGCTACAGACACAGCCTAGCCAGCTCTGGTTAGCACTTAGCCACCTAGATTAGTCACCTATCTTAGCCTAACCTAGCTTAGTTAGCGATGAAACTAGCCTAGTTGGCTTTGGTTAGCACTTAGCTTGGGTTGAGGGCTAGCTGAGCTTCTCCGACTAACCCTTGGCCTATACTGACCCCTGGTGGTCACCCCACAGTCTTGCAGCTCACTATGGGTTTAAAATTATCACTCCTGTTAGGTGGTGGATCTTATAGATAATTTTGTCAGATCTTTGATCGGAATAGCCTTACTGAAAATAATTTATTCGACAGATAAGGGAGGATCTGTTGTCTCCTTAGCTCCTCAATGTTAATCTATTCAATGTTATTCATCTGATGAGACGTTCACCCAAATGGTTCTAGTTCAATCACATATGATGATCATAACACATAGTGAACCCATTCATCAGCACACAAAGATATATCAATTCCTCAGCAGTAAGGTTATTCTTTGCACACTATTTGATTTGTCTCCTGTTCTCACACCCACTCCACACAACCTGTCTGCAGAGCAGTCTCTGGTGATTCTCACCCACATCCACCAGTCATATAAAAGACAAAAACAAAATAAAAACTAGACAAAAGCAACAACTTGCCAACAAGTTGTCCCATTGTTAGAACTAGGTTTTCAAAACAAAATCATTAAAAGAGTCCAGACTTCTATTTCAATTCTTTTAATTTATCCTCATCCTGTTGAAAACCTGAGGAATTCAGTGGTGACAGTCTATTCTCTCCACAGTTAACACCCTTCTTCCCTAAACACTTTTAGTAGGGTAGAGGTGTGCTGGCACTTCAGACCAGTTTGTATCTAAACTCTCAGTTGAGGTCCAGACAAGTCACTGAGGACATTTTTTTGATGTCATTAAACATAAAAATGCATCTGGTGAGACTAAAGTGAAAACTGAGGAGATATTTTACAATGTTGTTAGAACTTTATTTATTTTTATTATACATACAGCAAATGTATGTATAATTAGCAGCCTTTTGACTGACGAGCCAATGGCCTGCTGTCATTTAGCTGCTTAGCACTGTCTTGACTTCTGAGCGGTAAATAGAGACTTAACAAAGGATAGTCATTCATATTTCAAAGAGAATACATTTTGCTGTGCTCAGGGGCGCCGCTAGGGATTTTGGGCCCCATGAAAAGAATCTTTACCGGGCCCCCCAACACAGCGGCGAAATTTGTTGATGCTATTTTTGATCATCATTAGGGGCCTCTCTGGGCCCCCCTCAATCATGGGCCCCTATAATCCGTATCCTTTACCCCCCCTTTTCGGCGCCCCAGGCTGTGCTGTTAATTGTACCAACAGATTGCCACAACTGGCTGTGGGTTGGCCTGGAGCAATCTGAGGACAAGGCTTAGCTAAGCAAGCCGGTAGCTTGTGTTGATAACAACTTTGCAATTAGTGGGGTCGGTCGTGAACGAGAGCCAGAAAAGAGCCAGCTCTTTGAAGTGAACAACGGGAGCCGGCTCGCGATCCAGAGCGATTTTTTTTTTTAATTATTATTTTATATTGTCTTTTAAAGCCGCATTGGTCAACATGTGTGGCTGTGGCAACATCTGTGTGACTACACTGAGCGGGGGGGGGGGGGGGGGGGGGGGGGGGGTACAGAAGGGCAAGAGGATTTGACCATTTCACCAAAGATGAGTGACAACAGGAAAAGGAGTAAAATTTGGACACATTTTAAAGTGTTAGACTCTGGAAAGGCAGAGTGTACACTTTGTAAAATATGAATTTCATAAAGAGCAGGCTCCACAAACAACCTGCACAGGCACATTCGAACTAATCATCCAACAGTGCAATTAATGGAGTTGAAGAAAAGACCAGCAAGGGACTCTGCTAATGAAGGTTTTTCACTGTAAATAGTTGCACATTTTAATTTATATTTTGTTGAGT
This sequence comes from Hirundichthys speculiger, assembly GCA_018398805.1. Taxonomy (NCBI): domain Eukaryota; kingdom Metazoa; phylum Chordata; class Actinopteri; order Beloniformes; family Exocoetidae; genus Hirundichthys; species Hirundichthys speculiger. Next base: position 524,668 of record JAGFBZ010001146.1, read on the forward strand.
GATGTTTAGTTGATTTTGTTTTTTCACAAATTGAAATGGATCTTTTTTTTTATTTAGAATTTATTTATGTATATGTTAAGTTTATTAACATATACATTATGAGAAAAAAATAGGGTTCAAACCAGCTTTTAAGAAAGACATTTTGAAGATTTGAGAAACATAATATGTGTCTGCTAAGGTGCAGGGTCCCTAGGGGCAGACATACATTGTCAATTCAACATAGAAACACAAAACACTGCTAAGGCTTCTTTATCTTTTCATTCATTCATTGATGTATTAAACTGTAACTGAAAGTTATCCTTTCCTGTTCATTTTTGACAATATTGGTCCTAATGTTGGTAAGCTTTAGGAGCACTCACTACGATATTGAACTAAAACTATACAATGAAACTATATACCAGTATATAAATTGCTGTTTGAAAACCTTTGTCACTTCATTTTCACCTCTTGCCCTCCAGACGAGGGCACAATGCTGAAAGAAAGAAAATAGGTTCTGCCATGTTTCTGTTCATACTTTCTCTTATGGCCTTATGACTGCTTAATATACTATTCTTTTAAATAAAGTTTGATTCTAGTGGCACTGTAAATGCCACTGTAAATTTCACTGTAAATTTTTGAAAATGAAATGCTATGAAACAGGTTATTTTCCCTTAGCATAAAAATGTGAATTAAAAAAGATGATCACAACACTGACTGAAAAAACGTATGATCCTGGTGTAGGCACTGTGCATTAAGAAATAAAGATGTTGTCAGGATCAGACATTTCATTCCCTTTTATAAACAGGTTCTGTTATGAAAATTGTTGAATAACCAAATGTGAGGACCTGACCAATCATCATACGATTTATAAACCAGTCTCCTCAGGCTGAGTCAAAATGTTACAGCCTGAAATTTCAATCCAATCTTAAGCATTAGTGAAGAACTTGTTAATGTCACTGCACATTTAAAATCATGCTTAACCATATCAAGCACACAATTTCATATCTTTACAGCCCTTGAGTGAGTGCAGAATGTTCCTTCAAGTGTGGACTTGAGTCATTCTGTAGTATGCACTGTAGAGACAGCACAGGCTGCTTAAAATTTATCCATTACGCTGGCTGCTCGTCTCAACATCAACAGTGCACAGAGAGTTAATATATGAGATTACATGGTGCCAGAGAGACTATTTAAAAACCTCACTAAGAATACAAAAGAAAACCAAACAGAATTTTGTGGAATGATACTGTATCCTAATTAAATGTTCCTGTCTAACCATTGATCTGAGCACATGAAGGACAGTAGTTGAAATTTTTAGTAGTTTTACCTCAACTTAAATGTTTATATTTCATGCTACTTATCATATTTCCTAAAAAAATAATTACACTTCCTAAAAGGATGCATGACTTTGTACAATAAAATGGATACATGGATTGCCAACATATAAGAGCGCTTTTATGCATTTCAGTTTGTTTACACTGGTCGGAATTATTTGTTTTGAATATAAACCTGCAGGGTTTTCAATTTGTTTTGGTTCCTTTTCACACAGAGAAAAATCCAAACATTCTCGCCAGTTATTGATTGGACGTCTCTGCCTCGGAACAAAAAAAAAAAAAAAAAGTAAATAAATACAAGAAGAAATCCTGTGTTTTGGAGTCTACTTGTATACTGCTTATTCTAAGCCATAGAGAGAACCAATGCAGATTAGCTGTCGTACAAGTGATTCTTTATGTTACTTGTATTATCATTGACTCTAAATACATTTGAAAATGAGGAGCAGCTACGGTTTAGTTACTATGATAAAATGGTCAGATACTTGCATGCATTAATTACACACACCTGTAAACTCTGCAATTTAGTTCTATGTTAATCCCACAAAACTAAAGTCAACAATTAACCATGTAAACCTAGGTTTTTGGTTGTGTTTTGGTTCACTACATCTTCCAATCAGAAGGACTGGGTCAGCTTTCATTATTTACATCGAACTGAGAGTCCCTCTTAATGGGAGTCTCAATTGGATTGTTTTGGCCTGGACTTGACCATTGTTACGGTGTTCATGCCAGACAAAACAAATTCCAACAAGCGGGAAAGTGACCTCACTTTTGTTTTCAGTAGGGTAATACATTCTAGATGTGAAAGCACCCTAAAACTGTTAAAAATGCACAAAAGTGCATCTTAATAATAGTTAGTTTAATGTATTGCTAATGTATGATCAGTAAATATCAACAAAGAAGATTTTAGACAAAAATGTACTTTTAATAGGGATCATTTAAGTAAATGCTGCCTATGCTTTGAAACATAGCAGTATTACTTCAATTGGACTATTTTTTTTCCATGTTGTATTATAATACAACTATAATAATAATAATAAAATTATAGTTTCAAAGCTAAATCATCTGAAGATATACTTTATTACCAACCGATGTCTAAATCTCCCACAAGCTTCTGTGCACTCTATTCATGAATAGTGCCCAAAGGTATTTTTAACATTTATATACAAATGACTGCTGCAGTTTACTTGTTTGCTATGTTTCAGCCTGATCAATATTATTTTGTTATGGTAATATGATAATGTTATGTTATTTTCTAATATATTATATAACAATATCATAATTATCATATATATTATATCTACCTGAAGCCACTTTCACATGGCAATCATGATATAAAGGTACATCATCTTTTCAGCTGTTCAAGTCTGTTAATGGAAAGATATGAGAACATTGGGCTCAGTTTCAAGGGCTGGACAGTGACTGAGCACCTGTTATTGCTCTTATGGAATAGATTAAAAAAAACAAAATCAAATCATCTTAATACATCTATACTGGATTACGCAGTTTCTTTAAAAAAACAAAACAAAACTGAAAGCCTTGGATTTAGTAACATATCAGATTTGCATCTTTATTTGTCACTTCTGCTTTTTGACATCAAATGAACTACACTGCTTCGACTACACAAAAAAAACAAAGGAAATATGCATCTCTAAATCTAAATTAAGCCGATGTTGAATTTTAAAGTTAATTTACTGTTTAAAAGCTAAATGAATGATCCATATTGCTTCTACAAATAAACATATCTCTCTGGCTGTTTTTCTCTTATTTACCTCGCACCTATCATACCTCCAAGGAATTTGTAATTACTTAAGAACTATGAGGAAAAACATCACAAGCAATTCAACTTTCTTAAAAATTGGGTGCTGTTTTTTTTTAATTCAGACCTTACATTTAACAAATTTATAAGTAATTTCATGCTCTCAGATTTCCGTTGTAAATTACCTCCGCCAAGGAGGTTATGTTTTTGCCAGCGTCTGTCTGTCTGTCTGTCTGTCTGTCTGTCTGTCTGTGTACAAGATAACTCAAAAAGTTATGGATGGATTTGATGAAACTGAAATCCATCCTCCATTTATCATCAGATCTGCTCCATGTGCTCACTGTCGTGCTGTTCTCTAGCCGGATAAGTTACAGAACTTTTACATGGACATTTTCATTTTAAAGTTCTCCCAGACGGAGGATTAGACAGAAACAAGGTTATTTGTAATCACTGACAAGTTGAACTCCCCGTTTAAAGTTTCTGCTGTTACCTCAGAAATGACCTCTTTTATTGTTTTGATTGTGGCCTCAAGATTGTTAAGATTTTGTTGGGAGACTTTTTTTATTTTTCATTAAAAAAAACAGGATGACATTAATGCCCTGGCAGTGGCAATAAGCTTTATTTTATTTGACATTTTTTAAGATGAGATTTACACTAAATATGTGTTACTGACAAGTGCTGATGTTAAAAGTGTTTGAACAACAAATGTTATGGCACTTTAGTTCATATGGCAGCAGAACATTTAAATAAAAGTGACCTTTACACTACTTTTGAATTCATTATTTGATTTTCCGTATACAATGCGATTAATTGTGATTAATCAGGGAAATCATGCGATTAATCGCGATAAAAAATTTTAATCATTGCTCAGCCCTAGTGACTACACATCTGCGCCACTAGATGAAGCCAGCACTTAAGTAAACAGCAAGCGAATGGCATCACAGTCAACGCATCCAAGCAACATCTGATGTGAAATGAAAGAACCATGCAACCGACTCCAGTAAAGGGGTTTGAAAGTTTTGTTGCAGTCCAATATTTGTTTTTTACAGACTGAATTATTAATGTTGTTCTTGAAACTCGACTTTAATGGTTATGCAGTTATTTATATCATTAATGAAATGATTGAACTACATGGTTGTTACTTATTCACTGAGTCATCGTCTCAGATTTTAAGAGAATACAGTTTATCAAATAGTACTATACCCTAAATATCTTAAATAACATGGAAACCTTGCACATACTTGTACCTTAAGTCTGGTACCACACTTCCTAAAAAAAAAAAAGAAATCATTTAAACGTTTAACAATATAGCAGAATATCATCTCTGTGTGATTCTTTTTTCTATGATAATTGTTTAATAAAAAGTTGTTTTATGAGTAACCTAAAAAAAAAAAAAAAAAATATATATATATATATATATATATATATATATATATATATATATTAGGGCAAGTTAACGCATTATTATCGCGTTAACGCATTCATTTATTAACGCCGACACTATACTGGTCATATCCACTTAAAAAACTTAAAATCAATCTAAGTAAGGATATGTACAGCAAAAAAGGTTGGATTGCAAGCCCCAACCTTTTCAGCAGAATAACATTTGGGATGTGTGGTCAGGGATGGGAAAGCTTATAGGCTTCAAGGAGACATGGGATCAGACTGATGGAAGTCTGGACAGAGCCACTAACTAACCATTTGGCTCTTTTTTTGGCTCGAGTAGCCTTTATTTACAGTGGAGAGAGACAGGAGAGTGAGGCAGAGGGAGAAAATGAGAAAGACATGACAAACCTGCAACGGCTGCAGGAGGACTATAGCCTCTATACATGGGCCATCTGCGTAAACCACCAAGTTGTCCAGTGGCCCTTGACCTGGTTTTTTTTTTTTTAATAGATTTAGCTCAGAAAGAAGCACACCATCCTCCTGTTTTGCTTCCAGCCTCACACAGGCTTCACACATCCCTAGACACACAGCCTCCCTGTCATTCATCTACAATCTCATTTTGCACCTCAGTCATGGATCTTAATACCAAGTCCATCACCATCTCCCCCAACAGTAGGTCTGAAGAAAGAGATGGCAATATTTTCACAACTTAAATAAAACAAAATTAATGTGGCATATTGTACAAAGTAAAACCTGTTAAAAGGGGGGGTAAGGGATTTCTGGCTTATATCTGTTGATATTTGAAACATTACCAAAACCCTGAGAGCTAGCTCCTCTATCCAACGCTCCTCAAAGAAAAAGTGTTCCATTTCCAGTTTATATAGCCGTGGCTGAGTATAAAGACTGGGATGATGGATGGTGAGTAGATATTTAATAAATGTGACAAAAATGTTCTTGGTAAGAAATCACATGGAATCACGTCTCTTACCTCTAATAACAATAATGATACATTTTAATCATATCATGCAGTTTCTATTTACTACAGAGATTCCTATTGCTTATTTATTCATTTGTTTGAGTTTCTATGTAATAAATTCAGCCCTAAAAATCTCATATAATTAATTCAATTTAGAAAAAGTGTAGGCTGATTAAGAAATTGCAATTAATGATAATGCATCATGCAATTAAACAAGATTAAACAATATCAACTGTTTGACAGCACTGTTATTTAATATTGCTTGTTTTTCTTCAATATCTGTGCTATTTTTGTTTTTTAATTCTGATACCCATACCTCTTTATTTAAACGAAAAAAACTTTTGCCTTTTTTTTTCTACAAAGAAGCAGAGGACAGAATCTTTATGAAGGACATTTAGGACGTCTATAACAGTGCCTACTTTGTCTCTGAGTTTGAGGAAAATTATCTTTCAATGAAAATCTTTCTGCACTCATCATTCAGGCTTAAAGTTGGAGGGAAAATGTTCACTTTACTGGTCCCCTATCTGATTACCATGTAGTACTCATTAAAACTTTAAAATTACAGCAAATTATGACGTGTGACAATTGGGCTTAAGGACAGTTTCACCACCCATTAGGCAAACCCGTGGTCACGTTCTCTGCCATCGGTCTCCTCTGGCTCATTTGTGAAAACTACATTGAACTTGACTTCATAATTACTCTCCCTTCCTATCCCCAGTGGCTAGCCAAATTAAAGAGGGGGGCCAAATGAACTCTGCCTAACCAATTAACTGAGTGGGCTGCTGAAGCAAATGACATGGCTGTCTGTGGCTGCTACATTGTTGCTGGACCCCCAAGGTTTTCAGGATTCCTCCTTTGCAGATGAGAAGATTTAAGAAGGAATTCAGTCTGAGCCTGAGTCAGCTGCATCTTTAATTACTTTAAGGAGTCTGGGGGGCCTCTCTGCCATTTGGGGCCACAATTGAATTTCTTTGACCTGTAGCAGAACATTTAAAGCAAGATGACTATAAAATTAGCATTACCTGAAGCGTTCTGAATGACCATAAGGATTGGAAAGAGAGTGTAAGGCTTTTACCCATTATTATATAGAGCTGCAATCAAAGTTATAACGGCTGTAATTCAGACCCCGCTTAAGCTGCAAGTAAATGAGCCTGTTTCTTTTTATTGCACACTTTTCTTCTTGCAGTATTTCTGCAGCGGCCTGCAGTGTAAGAAAAAGTGTTCTCTGGAAGGCTCCATTTTGGATTGAAGTTCATTGTAAATTGACCAAGAGTCATAAAAACTGTAGTGGTGTCATTCTGAGAAGACAGTAAAGCTTTGGATCACATTTTCTCACTAGTTGTAAAGTATAAGTGGGCCAGTATCCAGTTGTACTTGTCTGACAGGATAAATGTAATGCTCTAAGTGCAGGTGTTCTGCTCCATTTTCATGTATAAATAATGATGGTTCTGTATGACTAGGTGAAAACATTAGGCAACCTGCTCTTTTAAAAAAAACTAAACTAAAATGCATTACCATTTCTTGTGAATTTTTGTCAACAAGTATGTCCTTTTGTAAATGAAGCATTTACTAATTCTATCTGCATTTAGAAATGGTTTATGTACAATATATATAATTTACGGATAAAACAATTCATATACATTTACTGCGCACAAACATAGAGAATATAAAGAAAAGTGAACAAACCCTTCTCTGACATCACCAGTAGGTTTCTGAAGAGTAGTTTTGAAGCCCAATTTTGTTAAGCCGCATAGGCAGGAGCTGACTCTGCCACCCCACGATTAAATAAAAAATGGGCACACACACAGAACAAATGAGCCTGGAAATTGGTTGGAACAACCCCACATTACCTCAATTAGTGGACTAAGTTGAGCCAGTGAGAGTAAGTTGACCCACCCCCTGTATTTAGGCAATAGTATACCAGGTGGCCAGGTGTGACCAGGTGGACGTGCATTGACGCTATTTGGACGCGCTCTTGTATGTGCCGACATGGGTTGCGGGTGGTCGGACCAGCCGCTATGCTTTTTCCTAAAACCGCGATGGCAAAATATCGAGTTTGTGGACAGAAAAAAAAAAACACGCCTATTTCCACATCTACAAAGAGTGTAAGGGAGTCGGCATAATGTGTAGCGGCTATAGTGGTTAGCAGAGGTTCCTATTTATGCAATTTGAGGGTAGAGGCTAGTGGTAACAAGTAAGGGGAAGTGTACGATCAGGGCCTTGGTTTCATATGACCATAAATTCTCTGATCTTAATTCATTTGTCATTAGATGTGAAGAAGAGAACTCCTTGGTAGCAGCCACCTCCATCAGCTCCTCTGAGCAAACACTGAGGCACTTCCAGGCCAGCTGAGAGATGTAATCTCTCCAGCGTGTCCTGGGTCTGCTTCATAGTCTTCTCCCAGTTGGAGATGCCTGAAACACCTCTCCAGCGAGGCGTCCAAGGGGGATCCTACCCAGATACCCGAACCACCTCAAGTGGTTCCTCTCAATGTGGAGGAGCAGCGGCTCTACTTTGAGTCTCTCCGGAATGACTGAACTTCTCACCTTATCTCTATGGGAGAGTCCAGCCACCCTACGCAGACCCAACCCATTTCCGCCGCTTGTATTCGCGATCTCATTCTTTTGGTCACTACCCACAGTTCATGATCATATGTGAGGGTTGGAACAAAGATCGACTGGTAAACAGAGAGCCTCGCCTTTTGGCTCAGCTCTCTCTTGACCACGACAGACCGATACAGGAAACTACCCTCTCATCTACTTGGGAAAACTCCAATGTACAGGCTCCAAGCTGGGGGACTATAAGTAAGCCCATGGGTAAAGGCCCAGCCGCCAGGCACTCCCAAAGGAGCCCCTCCCCCTGGCCTGGCTCCAGGGTGGGGCCCTAGTGACCCTTGTCCGGACAAGGGACATCGAACTCTTCTTTTTCTTTCCATAGAGGTTATTCGAATCGCACTTCGTCTGGCCCGTCCCCCAGGACCAGTTTGGCTTCGGTGACCCTACTGGGGCAAATACCCCCGACAAGTTAGCTCATTTGGGCACATAAACCCCTCCGCCACATTAAGGTGGTGATTCAGGGGGGGGTAACTAACAATATGTAAGTGAATGTTAATGTTTGTTTGAACTAAAATTCACTTACATTCATTTTGATCAAATTTGTTTCTACCAAAACAAAATATTAAACTATGACTGTCAGTATTTAAAAGAAAGGGCTACCTGAGCTCCAATGAAGAACATTAACCCCAGGCCAAGCTTCGGCTACGGCTATAGACACGACAGCTGAGCAGGGAAGGAGCTCAGACTGGTGCGAGCAGTCCTTTCAGTTCTGGCAGACCTTTTTTTCTGATGTTCTTTGGGTAGCAACATCTGAAACGACGAGAGATGGATCAGATCAGTATGAATTTAATGTAAGGTAATATAACATAGCATTATAAGGTGTGTTTCCATTAGCAATGATTCTGGAGTAAGACTAGGAGGCAGGAATTTTAGGAGGGCTGACATCCTCCTTGGGCCTTTCAGCCATAATTTCCCCACTTGCTCTGACAGCAGGGCCGTTCCTGGTAATGAAGACAAATATCAACGATCTGGCAACAAAAAAACTACTGAAGAACCCCCGCTAGTGGAAATGCACCTATAGTTTATCATGACCAAGCTAAGATAAAATGGAGAGATTTGACCATATCTGTCTGCGGGCCATTCCAGGCAAACCAAGAGGTTTGTTGGCTTGTTGGTACACTTCACACTACAACAAGCCACGGTAATGTAATGTTAGACATTTTAATATCGGGGGGGGGGGGGGGGGGGGGGTGAACTCATTTTTAAGGACCTGAATGTTTTGGCATTTCCATACTGACATCAAAAGGGAAAAGTGAAAAATAGTCACTCTATAAATCGTGCATCTACATGTATGAGATCAATGAGCCAGGTTATATTTATAACCCTGTTTTCAAAAAAGTTAGTACGCTGAAAGAACACAGATGCCCTCTAGAGGTAAAATTCAGTGATGTCTCAATTTGCTAAGGTGGCTGAGGTCCAAAATCTGCAGGGCTATGCTCGGGATGTTTTATGAATCTGTGGTAGTCAGTGCTATCCTCTTTCCTGTGGTGTGTGCTGGGGCAGTGAGATGAGGGTTGCAGACGCTAGCAGACTAAACAGACTGATCTGCAGGGGCAGTGACATTAACCCCCACATCATATATGTGGGGGTGAAGCTGAACTCCCTGATGGGAGTGTTGGAGAGGAGGATGCTGTCCAAGTTGCAGGTCATCTTGGACAATGGTGGACCACCCATCACATGACATACTAGTCAGACACAGAGGCACATTTAGTACTACAATGACTCTACCATGAAGCACCACAGAGCACCACAGGAAATCATTCCTGCCTGTCACCATCAAACTGCTAGACCATCTGTGACTGTCAGACACGGAGTCAATAGACTGACCTTGGTCTCATCAGTGTGCAACAATTACTCCTGTGCCACAATCAATATTCTTATATTTTCATGTCATATATGCAGTCTATAGATGGATATGTATATATAATGGTTTGCATTATGCTCATGTAGGGAGTTGCAGTATTATTAAATACAGAAATCAGATGCATAACCGCTGATTCCAAGGACAACAAAGTCAGCAATGTTTACTGTTTCAGCTTGATATTGTTTACACTATCTTTAGGTTCTTTTATTTTCATTTTTTGGTCATATAATATATAGTTGGAGAATAAGGGAAGGAGATGTAGAGCAAAACAGGAAGTGGATGTGTTTAACTTTGTCAGTGTTTTAAAAGGCATTCGGTTTTGCCTATCCACACTTGAAGACAATATCTGTGTTTACAAACTAATCCAATCAAATCATATATACTAAACAGGGTCTGCAGCGAAATCAAATCTTTCCATTTTAGAGGGTGGAAATCGAGACAAGGAGTAATTTTGACAAACGTTTCATATTTTAAAACATAACAGCACTAATGTAGACTTAGCCAGAAAATTCACCAACACGGTTAAAAACCTAATGTTGTATTTTACAACACCATGAATTTACAGTAAAAAGATGTGAGGTGTGAAACTAGACTACCTGTTGTATTGACTTGCCAACCACTAAAAACAAAACATGCGTAAAGGAGTGGTTCCTGTAGACTCAGTTTTTGAAAAAAAAAAATGATATATGGCATTTCTTATTATTCCAAGAAACTGTTCCAGTTTGAATTTTGTGAGGCACCTAGAAATAACTGAAGGAAACCTGTAAGGAAAGTGTAATTAAGAATAACATTCAGAATGAACCTGACCTTTGAGGAAACCTCCATACAATTAATGTGTCACCTAATAATTTGCTCCAGGCCAGACTGGGACATGGACTACTTCAGCTGCAATGCCTGTCAAGGCTGTCATGCCTTTAGATTGTTTTTTTTTTTTTTTTAAATCTTTTTTTGTCATCAATCTACACATTTTTCCCTGATGATGTACCAAAAGCATTTTTTTTCCTCCCCTATCTTCTATGCCTCTATGACTTGTGACAATGTTGTCTTACAGTTGTGCAGGGCATTCTCACTACCACTACCACTTTCCTTAGTTTTCACTCTGACAAACATCATCAGCAGAGAGGCCTTATATAGATGGGAGTGTAACTTTTTAATTATGTTTTGGAGAATTCAATCACTGGCACAGTTGGAGTCCTGTTTAGTTGCAGAGGCAGCTCAAGGACTGCTCTTTGAATCAGGAGGTGCCAGAGATACATTGCATTTCAGAACAACAGGTCTGAAGACAGAGTCAAAATAGGATGTTTTCCAGCTTTTTATTTGTTTTTATTTGATTTGACTAGCAGGGCAGCAGAACAACTTTATTTAGACTTTAAAAATAAAATCAATTTTAAGCTAAGCCCCTGAGATCTGATTGATAATTCAAAATGTAAAACATATGAAATGGTCTGAGTTTTGAATGATATGTCTGTTCCATGTCACATGTTTTGGTCAAAATATCACAAAGGCATAGATAAAGCATCCTTTTCAACCATTATTTATTTTGTTTTGTTTTGAAGCTGTGCTCATAATAGATGATTTAATGGGATGCAGTCAACTTGAACTCAAATGAATTAAAATCCATGGGAACCAACTGGGAAATTCAATTCATGTCAAATCTATTCATTCGGGAAGGAAAATTAAAGGTTTTAGTGACTTTTGTTATTTAAGTCTCTTCAATGATTCATTGTAGAAGGTTATAGCTGTGGGCAGGAAGGATCTCCTGTAGTGTTGAAGCAGATCTGAAAAAGCCTCTCACTGAAGATACTATTCTAAAATTACTGCATTGTGAAAATGACGCTCAGGTTCATTCAATTTATTTTTTATTTTCATTATGTATCTTTCTTGGTACAAACATCCTTACAAGCTCCAGAACAGTCCCCAGAACAGACCTAGGTTTATTTATGAGTATATTTAGTTTCTTTAAGTGACTGTAAGGCAAGGCAAGGCAAGGAAGGTTTATTTGTATAGCACATTTCGTGTACAAGACAATTCAAGGTGCTTTACATAAAATATTTGAAGCATTACAGAAACAGGAGGAAATAAAAAAGAAGATAAAATAATAAGATGCAAAAAGTTAAAAAATAATCATTAATAAATTAAATGTAAAATTAATTTAAAAAGTTAATTAATTAAATAAAAAAATGAAAAGTGCAGATAAAATCCTTTCAGTTGTCATATGCACATCTAAACAGAACTGTTTCCAGCCTGGATCTGAACATTGTCAGACTTGAGGCCTGTCTCACATCTTCTGGAAGACTGTTCCAGATTTTAGGAGCATAAAACTGAAATGCAGCTTCACCTTGCTTTGTCCTGACTCTGGACACCAGCAGGAGACCACTACCTGAGGTTCTCAGAGTCCAGGTTGGTTCATATGGCTCTAACATGTCAGATATGTACTTTGGGGCTAGACCATGAAGAGACTTGTACATAAGTAGAGCTGTTTTAAAGTCTATTCTCTGAGTGACAGGAAGCCAGTGCAGAGACCTCAGGACTGGACTAATATGGTCGTATTTCCTGGTTCTAGTCAGGACTCATGCAGCAGCATTCTGGATGTACTGTAGCTGTTTTACAGCTTGTTTAGAGAGCCCAGTGAGCAGGCCATTACAGTAGTCTCACCTGGTGGAGACAAACGCATGGATTAGTCTTTCTAAATCTGGTTTAGACACTATTCCTTTGATTCTGGCAATGTTTTTTAGGTGGTAAAAAGCTGCTGATGTTATTGCTTTAATGTGGCTGTTAAAGTTCAAGTCTGAATCCAATATTACCCCTAAATTTCTGACCTGATTTTTAGGTTCTAGAGAGAGAGTCTCAAGGTGACTGATAAGACTTCCTCTTTGTTTCTGTGGGCCACAGACAATGATTTCAATTTTCTCTGAGTTTAGCTGGAGAAAGTTGTTTTGCATCCATACACTGATCTGTTCAATGCAGTGACACAATGAATCTACAGGCCCATGTTCTCCTGCTGTCATTGACACATAGATCTGAGTATCATCTGCATAGTTGTGGTAGGACACATTATAGCTGCGTATTAGCTAGCCTAATGGAAGCATGTCCAGATTGAACAACAGGGGTCCCAGGATTGACCCCTGGGGAACCCCACAGGTCATGGCCATTTGGTCTGAGACACAGTTACCAATTTCAACAAAGTATTTCCTGTCCCTGACATAGGACCTAAACCAGTTTAAAGCATTTTCATTGATTCTCACCCAGTCTTCTAATCTCTGTAATAAGATCACATGGCCAACTATGTCAAAGGCAGCGCTTAGGTCCAGCAGAACTAAGACTGAGACTTTGCCTGCGTCTGTGTTCAGGCGAATATCATTTGTCACCTTGATCAGGGCTGTCTCAGTGCTGTGGTGGGGCCTGAAGCCTGATTAAAAACTGTCAAAAACATTGGACAGGAGAAAGTCAGTAAGCTGTTGATATACCACTTTTTCTAGGATTTTGCGAAGGAATGGCAGGTTCGATATAGGCCGATAGTCAGGCCTGGAATTTCGTGATTTGAGGGACAAGGCCACTTGGCCTTCAAAGGGCCTTTTTTTTGAGGGCACAAAGGCCAAATGCCAGGGCAACACGGCCATAATAAAAAAAACACAATATATGCTAATAAACGGCACCACACAGTTTTTGAATTCAGAACCTTGGATATTTTTAATAGGCTACCACAACTTTTGTACTTTTATCAAAGGGAATCAGACAACAAAATAGGCAATGTGATTGACTTTTATCAGGTTATTACACATCCATAAATGTAATTTAAATGGCCATCTGATGATGGGGATGGAGAACCTGGGGTCTTCCTGGGCCCGTAAGGAAAAACAGTTGGCCTCCACCTCTCTATGTTCCCTCTGTTTTTTTTTGCACTGGCTGTAAAATTTAAAACAGTTTTATGATGAATCATAGTGGCACAACTAGTTAATATATTTCATTTCATTTCATTTTATTGATTCATTCCAGACATGTCAAAACAATCTTTTAAAGCATAGACAATTTTAACACTATCATGAATCTATGTATCTGAAAATAAATATATTTATAAAATATATAATAATTCATAAATCAATATACACTGACACATGTGCATAACCATACTTTAGAAACATATAGAACCTCTTGTAAATAAATCTAAATATTAAATGGACATATTCCCCCAAAAAATACAAAATAAACAAAATTTATATCCAATGTATACACACGGATCTATATATATATATATATATATATATATATATATATATATATATATATATATATATAATATATATAATATATATACATACATATATACATACATACGCAAACACATATCTGGTTTAACATGAAGAGTGACAGAAAAGGGGTATTAATTGCTTGCAAATGCTATTTCCTAAATGTATCACATAAACTTAGGCTCAAATAAGAAGAATCTAACAATTAACTATTCCATGATAACCTTTTGAAGTAGGTGTCCATTTTCTGGCAGTTTTTTGCTGCATCTTCGAGCTCTTTTGTGACTAATCTCGACTCGTAACCGTCTTGGCATTCTTCTTCCTGAGGGAAAAAAGTTTAGAGTGAATATGTTAAATAATTTTTTAAAAAATTATCATGTTTTCATAGCCTACTGATTATTCAAATGCTTAAGCCACCCTGGAGCGTATTTCTGTAATGATACGTGTTAAAGAGTTTAGGTTTCTCTTTCGCGCACCTGAAGTCTCAGAGACGTGTATTGTGTATAGAACACTGAATGAATCAATCTATCTCAGCATCGTCATCCTGCCTGTACGTTGTTGTTGATTCATATGTCAATCGTGAGTTTTTGATGTGTTATCTAGTCACAGATGTTTTCTCTATAATCGAATTCCATTTAATGGCGTCCTGATTTTGGCAATGAAATGAAGACTAACAAGCAAAGCTTCGCTGCACACATAGAAGAGAAACAGAGAAGTTGATTTGGTGAGAAAAAGATTATTTGAAGGCTTTAGTTTACGATAAAACAGCTGATTGCAGGAGACCGTTTACTTTGGGTTGCCTTAGCAACCATAGCTCAGAAGGCTACAGTAGCGAGACATGACAGTCTACGTCTGATATTAAAATATTAAAACTTCTTAGTAGGCTATAGATATGACAAGAAAGATTTACATAAATCTTGAGTTAGCTTGTTGGATAGCTAGGTCCCCCTCAGGGAGGCTAATAGGCTACTGCTACAACCAAGTTAAACAACTCTTTATCAATTCAAAGTTGGGAGCGATTTATTACGATTTATAGTCCTGGGTTCAATCTTTAAAGTCCTTATGCTCAATGACAAGCTATTTGATCCAGAAAACAGATGGCTTTTTGAACACTTACCTTTAATGTCATCTTCGTGGTATCGTTGTGCTGTTTATCCCACAGACAGAACGTTAATGGAAATAGATGCTGTGCGGTAGAGTTATGGATGGACGTTGCAATAGGACACACCTCCTCTCCGATTGTTTAGCTTTAATACAGGTAGGCCTACCGATGGGCACTACGGCGCAAACTTGATGATAGCTGAAGAAAGGGGAGAGGGAAGGGCACCAAGGCCACAGTGGCCGTTAAGCAACCAATTTTCGGAAGGGCATCACGGCCAAGAAGAAGGGCTACGATGGCCATGGCCGCTGGCCGCCGTGAAATTCCTGCCCTGCCGATAGTTCTTCAGTACTGTGGCATCAAGACTGCTCTTCTTTAGATAAGGCTTAATGACAGCAGTTTTTAAGGCCTCTGGAAATGTTCCAGTCAGAAATGCTCTCCGTGCTGCCCTCTATACACCCTAAGTCAAAATGGTTGTAGATAGATCAATACATAGATGCTATACTTTAACCTTTTATGTAGATACCATATCTTTACCTTTACTCTATCTAACTTCATTTACTGGTATTGTATCAAAACTTGACAAAAATAAGAAAACCGTTTCAGTTACATGACACCTGTGGTCTTCATTTTGATCATTTTTGGATCACTCAGGCTACACTCTCGAGACGTCTGATATGAACATGTATACTGAATGAAAGCAACACAGGCATCTCCAGTGTCCTCACAGAGAGGACCAGGGGAGACACAGCTGTTTGTGCTGCCATGCCAATGCATGGGCCAAAAGTGAATCAACAAGTTCAGCCAAGAAAATGAAGATACAAATTTGACAACAATACATTTCTTCTCCCTCTGTCTGTGATCTAGCCTAGATAACATCATCTCATTATAGTTCTTTCTTTTGCCAATGGCTATTGCACTAATTTCTCATAAGTGCCTGCTGTCACTCAAAATGTGTGTGCCCTACAAACCTTATTATAGAATGAAATCATGATGGTACTATTACAAAACTAGTCTTACACACATACACACACAAAAGCAATCTGGTTTTCATTTCATTAAAGTATGAACGCACACTTCACATTTGAACATTTCTTTGCTTTTAATCTTATTCATTTCCAACGTGGGCCACAAAAACAGTTATTTTCCAAGTAGCAAAACCCATGTAACTGAAAATGTCCTCTCTGATCACTGCCACTGATATTGATTTTTTGTTCACTGCTGTCCTCACTGACCTCTCAGGATTTGGTTTCAGGTTCAGGGCTGCGTCAAGTACTGACAAGGTTATCTCTGAAGATAAGCAAAGTACAAAAACTCAAAACTCATGATAAGAACAACCAACATACTTGTACCCAGCTGTACTTTTACTTTAAATAAACCGGAAGGCATTTCCTTTAACTTTATTTACCTTTTCCAAACTGATTGATCTTTCCATCTCCAACTTGCATGACCTTGTCTGTTCAACCCAAACATGGTTATGCCGTCAGCACAAGGAATTTGTGTCAAGTGACACTTGCATGAACAGAGCCAAAGGTCACATCAGACTGAAAATATTTCCACATATTTTGTTTCTTTTGATTTGAATGATTTTTACCCCCAGGCCATGCTAGTGGAGTGTACATTTTTCTTCTCTTCGCAACATTTCTGAGAAAAACTTGCATTGACAATTCCTGAGAAACTCTCGTGATGATGACAAAAAATATCAACAACAAAATGAATCCAGTAAAAAATAGAAACCCTTGTAATTAGCTCTATAAAGCCTCCAGAAATATGAAACAAAGTCAGCCAGTGTTGCATTTACTAACACATTTAGACAAGAGGAAATGAGGTATCCTGCACAAATGCCTGCATATGTTACATCATGTCTTAATGAGTCAAACAGAATTTTGATTTTGCACTGATATCTCTGAAGAACTTTTCCAAGTTTTGCAATACTAAGAGACCATTGAGAGTATAATGGAATTAATCTTGTGAATGATTCTCCTCCTAATACTCTTCAGTAAAAAGTTATCGTCAGTGTTTCTTATTTCAGTTTCCTTACCCCTTTTCTCTTTTCTTTTTTTTAAACAGTTAAGTCAAAAATACGTACTGAATACCTATTTGTTGACTTTGACATCAAAATCTCTAATAACCTTGACAATTGTTAGACTTGTTTCAGTATCAATCCACTCACAAATCAATTAATAATGCAATTCCAAAATACATAGGACACTGTGTAAAATGTAAGTAAAGGATGCTGTGTTTTACAAATATCAGAAACTCGTATTTGGTTCCCAACAGAACGCAGAAAACATCTAATGTTAAAAATGAGACACTCACTTTGATATTATGGCCTAAACTTGACTGTAAAACAAATTAGGGCATGGGCTACAAAAGGCTGGAGAAGTGAGTGATTGTAAAGTAGCGAGTTGTACAAATCATTCATTGTTATTTTCAAGCTTCAAACAAACACGGTGTACTACTGCTATGCATGAGGAGTGGTATCACATACAAGCAAAGAAGCTACACATCTATCCCTTTATAGCTGGCATGATATGGGTAAATGGGCCGAAAGATCTCTCTCTGCAGAGAAGATGAAAGACACTTCAATATTCAACATGAGGGGATGGATAAGACGGAACAATGTCAACATGCTGAACCTCATGAAAAATTCCAGGCAGTGTTTATTTAGATGAGGAGAGGATCAGCGCTAATGGCTACACAAATGGAGATTATGTCTACTTTGCCTGGAATAACTGGGGGAAGCAACAAGCACAGGGAAAAGACTGGAAAGACACAGATCGGTACTTGGGTAGTCTCTGTTAAGTTAATTGGCAACAGGTCAGTGAAACCTTAGAACTGCTGCCATCTTCTCTGGAATAAAGTACATTTTAAATCGACTGACTGAAAATGAAAAATACTATTCTGAAATCAAAATTTGAAATTCATTTTTGAAATCATGGTTACAATTTCCTTCTGAGTAAAGAGAAGAGGAACAATCACTCCTGTTATCAGCACTCTGTTTAAAAGCTGATATTTCTGATGCCATCGGGTACAATCGTGCCTATGGAATGGACAGCTTGTACATCTGGAAAGACACTTTCAGCAAGACAATGCAAACCCACATAATGCCTCCATTACAATCGTAGAATAGGAGTCTGGGTGCTGAACTGGCCGGTGTGCAATGCAGTCCTTTCACCAGTTCATGATGTACCAATTACAATAAAGGAGATGGCAGTTTAATCCTATTGCAAACAAGAAAGGGACAACATTCCTCTCCCAAAAACGAGAGCAGCTGGCTTCCTGAGTTACCAGACATACATGGACTGTTGTTAAAAGAAGAGGAGATGCTGCATAGTAGCAAACATCACCCTTTCCCCAAGTTTTTACAGATGGTTAGAGATGTTACTATTTTCTGCCCCTTGAGATGGGAAATGTATTCATTTTAAACACTTTTTCTACTTTTTATTGTAGATTGGATAAGACTTTATGAGATCTGCAAATGATTACATTCTGTTTTTAATTAGATTTTGGACTTTCCTTTTTGGATTAGATTTTGGATTTCCTTACCTTTTTTTGGATTTGGGGATTTAATTTGTATCCACACCTTCAACAACCCTTTGTTTGGTCCAGTCTAACATTGAATGATGCCATTATTTTTGGACAAAAAAAGAAGAAGAAATAAAAAACATTTTTACTGCATACTAGTCTTAAACAGTGTACCAATATTTGCTTTTAACTGAATAAAGGTTTGATGAGAACTGGGATGTCACGTCAGTTATATGTACATTGTGTATTTCTCTCAAACACTAAAACACACTATTTGTTTATAAGTGCCATGAGGATTGGCAGCATTTGTGTATCACAGTGACATTTCCTCTATTCTTCTATTCCGCCTTTTGTATAATTTGTGACAGTGAGATAAAAATGAAAAATCAAACAAACACATAATGTAACAGATCATGAACTCTGTCTATTGTTTTTTTTGGGCTCCGATGCTCTCACTGACATTACCTGCAATATTTTATTTTCATAGATACTCACTGTGAGTAATAGTGTGTGAGATTTTGCTTTCCTTTCCCTTTGTGGCTGTTTGATGTAAAACAATAATGATGGAACCGATAGCCCCTCTGTGAAAGCATTTACTTTACACATATAAGCTAGCAGCATTTCCAGGTGAAAGCCTTTTGATATATTTAAAGTGGTTCATTTTATGCTCACTGAAGTCAGCTCAGATCCTGAAAAATGTGACCAGGACACGATCACTGTCTCCCTTCGTGTAAAGTTGTAGATCTTGAATAGAAACCATTGTGAATAACCACTACTAGTGCCACTGAAGTCTTTATGGCTTGAGCCTTAGTAACTTTCACCACTGCTTTTTGTCAGTACTCACGCCATGGCAGAAAGTCTTTGTTTTGTGTCAAGTTGGCATCTCTCCCTGTCTCTAGTGTTTCCTGTTTTACTTTGAAGGTCTGTCTTGTCTTTGTTACATTTTGTTTTTCTTCCTCCTCCTTCTCACCCTGATTGTTTGCACCTGCCTCTTGGTGTCCCTCTGTGCTTCTAAGTCTTATCATTCCCCTTTTCATTTGCTGGTCCATACTGTTTGCATGCCTGTCTATATACCTACGTGTCATGATCTATTTTGTCCTGATTGTCATCCTGCTTTTGCCTTGTCTTCCACCCTGGTTACTGGATTTAAAGGTATGGTTGGAGATCTTTTTTTGCAGCATTTTTTACAATATTGCCTGAAGACCTTTTCACATTCCCATTGCACCCACTGGAATAGAATGTTTGCAAAAAAAAAACAAAAAAAAAAACCTTTTGGTCCAGTCTAGAGGGTGTAATCAGAGGAAAACTCTGACCAGTCAATGTACTGATCATCTTTACATTTATTGACTGCCTAATACATCAATCAAATATCAATGCACTCCCACCCACACACCGCTCCCTCCCTCAGCTCTGGCAATCAGGTGAGCAGACACAGCGTTGCTATTTGAAAGCCAGAAATCAAGTTAGCTCGCACAGATCATTTTGTTGCAACAATGGCAGAGAAGAAGACGTCAACTGGCAGCAAAATCAAAGGGAAAACTGTTGTTGAAAAAGCAACAGCCATGCAGAAGCTAACCGAAGAACGAAACAGAACAAGAGTGGTTATCGGTACGGCTTTCCAGCGCTGGCGCCAGCTAAAAAATGAAAAGGGGTTCCAGACCGATGCCAAGGTGGCCCAGTTTCTACTGGATAGGTAAGATGATGCCGTTCTGATTATATAATATTTCAGCATACTGATCGGTTACAGGTATTGGAGGCCTTTTCACCCAGTCAGTGAGAGAACGAAAGATGACTAAATTATTGTCCATTGAGAGACATGACGAACATATTCCAGCATGTTTTGCTAGGCTACCAACTCTGTCAACTAGACTACAGTACTACAGTCATGGAAAAAATTATTAGACCACCATTTTTTCTTCACTATCTTGTTCATTTTAATACCTGGTACCACTAAACGTCATCATGTGACTAAAACAGACAGAAAAGAAAACACTGAATGCATAAAAGCAGTGTTTTTGGCAGTACAACGCCATAGCTATTGATGTAAAAACTTAAGTGATTTAGGTTATAATCAAGAAAACCATGGAAAATGGTAAGATATCAGCTCTTAAATAAAACTTATGAGCAATCTTTGAGGTTATTGTTATGTTTGTCCAACCAAATGTATCTTTAGTTGTACCAGGCATTAAAATGAACAAGAAACCGAAGAAAACAAGGGTGGTCTAATAATTTTTCTCCATGACTGTATGTGTGACACCGTTAGGTAGGCTGTTGTTATCCTTGAGGGTAGCTTTCCCAATATCGTTGAATGCTATATGTTTTGTTAACTATAAGCTTCATGCACAAACCGATAAAAGTCGTGAATCGTGTGAAGGCATGGTTTTGAGGGGTGGGCTGAAGAGGAGGAGGTAGAGCCTTTGGGAGGAGGGAGGGTGTGTTTATTTTCAAAATCTCACTTGAGTTGGATTGCTGGAACCATTTTTTTAACCATACCTCTAAGTTAAGTTTGATTTTGCTTTTGCCAATAAATGCTGTTTTTTGAACTCCTGCATTTTAAGGTCCTCCATTCAACAAACTGCAAATCATGTCAGTAGAGATTATTTACCAACTGAAATGATATTGCATTGAGGCACATCACCAGTCTCATAGAAAATGACAAAAGTATTACATGTGAAATATCTTTTCAATGGTCTCTTTCATGCAGATCAATGTGAGACTGGTGTGCCTCAGTGTCCATATCACCCCATCAGAGCACCTTGGTTCCAGGCTGCAGACTTACCAGTGGTTAATGGTGTTTTCAGAAGTAAAAAAGGAAACAAAGCTTTGTTATCAGGCACCTCTCCTGTGGAGTAAGCTCCCAGTTAGTGTTCAGGTGCCAGACATCCACTTTACCTCTAAGATTAGGCTTAACTTTTCTTTTCCGTAAAACCTGATACTTGGGCTGGCTCAGATGACCTTGATGGTACAGAGATATTCACTGAATGTGATAAAGTGTTCCTGGGTTATCCTACCTTTGAACCACTGATGCTCAGGGTTCCTCTTCAGCAGTACAGAACAACACACTCAAGATGAATACAGTCAGATCTGATTTATTGTTGTCTAACAATGCCACTATTGGAGCAGCAGTACTGGTTGCTGATATGTCCCAGTATGCTACTCCTACATAAAGAGACATGATTAGAAATCCAGAGCAGCTGTGCTGCGCTGTCCCTCTTTGGCACTGTTCCCTGAGCCACAGCTCCACATCTCCCTCTACAGCTGAGCAGAAATCCCATCCCACCACGACGTTTAGTTTGTTAGTTAAAATACAGGAGTACCACAAGGAAGAAAAAGGATCAGTAAATATGTTTATTGAGTGGGAATGTACGCCGCTCAGTGAATCTATTGCTTTCAAAGCACTACATTCAAACCAAACTTGAAGACACTCGTAGCTCCAAGAGTGAATAACTTTATAGCAGCTAAGATGCATAAAGCAAAGCAAATGACACGAATGAGAACGGAAGTAAAGAAGTTGATCCGATGTGTAGATTGTTGGAGCAAAAGAGAATTAACAGCATCTTTGTATGCAAAACTATCATGCCTCGTGTCACAAAAAAGTAACACTAAAACTAATAAAAATGTCATTAAAACACAGCATTCTTAAAACATAAAAAATCCAAAGTGTTTATAACCTTGGCTGACATCTGCTCAGTCTCCTGGCAGTGCAGGAGGACAAACTGAAAACTTTGCTGGCTGGTCATAATAAAAGGTCTGCTTGGGATCAATAGGACTGCCAAGAGGAAAGCAATCAAATCCACCATGGAGGCAGTGGGGAGGGCTTCATGATGGCTCCTCAGGAGGGGTTACCCATTTCTAATGGTCCGTGGAGCTAATTTTATTCCATTTTTAAATTTTATCAGTCATTTTTAAAATATTTTAACAGTCATTTTTACTCTTAGACTGGACAACAATGCCTTGTAGGGAGTGCGTTGAACTCCATAAAGTACACAAGATGAGCTGCAGATGGACATATTGCTATCTACTGCCTTGATGTGGAACCCAGTCAGTTAAATATTTCCTCATTTACTGCAGCCCTTAAAATGCTTTCTGTGCACAATTCCTTGAGATAACATTTTTTTGTGAATTAATGTTATACAGGTGAATTGAGGGCAGCACGGTGGCTTGGTGGTCAGCACTGTTGCCTCCCAGCAAGAAGGTTCCTGGTTTGAACCTCAGCAGGTAACTTTCTGTGTGGAGTTTGCATGTTCTTCCCATGCTTGTGTGGGTTTCCTCCAGGTACTCCGGCTTGGTGACACAGTGAATGCAATAATTAGCAACCACTTCTTAAGTAACTGATTTAGCAAAAACAGTACATTGAATGGTTGTTTTTTTTTCTGCCTGTCTGAACTGGAGTTTGATGTTGTGTGATGACAGATTCTTGTTTCAAAGGAATTCTTCCTAACAGAGGATGTCACACACAGACACCGTGAGGAACAGATAGTGCCAGTTCTTCCCTCCTCGTCCATTTAAAGTTTGAGGAGAATGGCTGCCTGCAATCATGAGTGACACTGCTTAATGCCATTTATTCCACTCCCCAGCACCATCTCATTAAAATCTCTGTTCAGAGAGAGGCATGTCCTGTCTGGATTAGAGACGCTTTAGTTAGCACACTTTGTGTGCAAGTTGCTGACGCACTGGGCTACACATATTGCTCACATGTGCACATCTGTTCCTACATAATTACTGTAGAGCATTTGCATATGAATATATACACTAACCAGAGGAGGTATTTCCCAGGTGCATGAGTGCAATTACATTAGTGGATGCTGATTTATTTTTTTTTATCATGTGCAAAAGTCACACAAACAAGAGGAGTAAAAGCCACTGAGTGTGTTGTATATGTTCAGTACACCAGTGCATACACTAGTGATTGTTAATGAATTATAAGAACAGCGAGAAACTTTACATTTCCAAACACTATCAACCAGACTTTACACATATGATTGTGCTCTATATGTATTTCCTATTTTGGTGTTTGAGGAAATCTGAAAGTGGGGGTTCATTTGGCGGCATATGTGTCTGCCAGTTCAGTAAAAGTGGCAAATTATTCGACTTTCAAAAGCTTTCATTTTAAAGAAAAAGTGTTTGTAGACATTAAAGTGCAGACAATTGGCTAGTGTCAACGAAAAGACTGCACGTTGACTTTAACAAGGTACGATCTGGACTAAACACCATCAGCTCTGAATATAGCCATGAATATAGCATGTGCAAAATGGAATGACAATACTGCATATCAGTATTGCTTTTATTACATTTAGCTATGCTTGTACTTCTGTTTTCATTGTTATAGCATGACTTGTGAGCCATGAGAAGAATTGGAAAATACTTCTGTTCTAGGTTCCCCTCCCAAGACTGCTGTTAACCACAAACACTGTGCATTTTCCAGTTTGAAACGCAGAAGGGGGAATGCAGAGAAAGAAAATACCCCCATACGGAGATGTTTAAAATGCAGTTAACATCATCCCAGCCAAGAGATAGACTGATATGTAATAAACATGACGGTTTAAAACATATACCCTCATCCACATTCAGTCTGCTTCTGTCTCTGAGATTCCACATTTTAATGGTTAATAAGCACTGTGGGACTTGCTAAATGGCTGTTACCATTATGGTCACTGAGGTCATGACATTTTTTTTTTTTGATCAAATGATTTCAATTAATTAATCGCTTACAATTTCCTCATGTAGACTCTTTTTATGTTAGATATGGATCCCGTGCAGTGCTACTCATCTGCAAAGAAATTTCATCCATGACACAA